>OY757916.1:71274045-71376545 GCA_963585895.1 Sepioteuthis lessoniana | reverse complement strand
AACTTGTAAATGCAGGATTAGATCTTCGTCTCCTGAACACTAATGACTCCAACTACAAACAAAAAAGTGTAATTGTATAAATAAATAAATTAATAATAAGAATAATAATAGAGTGAAATTAAAATAATTTGAAAAGAGGGATAAATACCTCGACATTGCTAGGCAACTGAAAAAGATGTGGAACATGGAAGTGACGATAATATCATTTGTGATTGGTGCTCTTAGTACTGTCACCAAAGGATTAGTACAAGGACTGGAGGACTTGGGAAATAACAGGGCGAATGGAGACCATCCAAACTGCAGCGTTATGGAGATCGGACATAATACTGAGAACAGTCCTGGAGACTCATGGAGACTTGTTGTCATTCAAACTCCAGTGAGAGACCATTAGATAATGCTGCTGTGAAAAACTCTCAAAAGAGAACAAATAATAATTAGAAAATCAACAAAAAAAATGAACTTGCAAATTATCGACTTAGCTGTTCTGGCTGACCACAGAATAAAACTGAGAAAAAGTGAAAAGAAAGGCAAGTACCTGGACCTTTCTAGGCAATTGTAAAAAAAAAAAACTATGAAACATGAAGGTGACAATTATACCAATCATGATTGGTGCAATTGGTACAGTCACCAAAGAATTACTAAAAGGACAGGAGTACTTTGAAATAAGAGGACGAGTGGAAACCATCCTAACATTATTGAGAACGGCCAGAATACTGAGAAGAGTCCTGGAGACTTGAGAAGACTCGCCGTCACTTAGACTCCAGTGAAAGCCCCTCAGCTAAAACTCATGAGAAAAACTCTCAAGAAGTAAATAAAAACTATTATAATAATTACTATAATAAAGATTATAATAATAAAGACCAAAGAAAGACGAATAACTGTGGCTAGTAACAGCAATGGCAAAGTAAGGAAAATAGAACAGCAATAACTAGGAAACAGATAAGGTAAAAAAAAATGTTGGAAATTTCAATCGACAAACTATCGAGATCTCACATGAGAAGACCTAGACATGGCTACGAAAGGGAAACCTTAAGGAAGAAACAGAATCCCTTCAAATTGCAGCACAAAACATTACCATATGTATCAATTATATTAAAGTCAAAATTGATGATACGCAACAGAATAACGATTCAGTTTATGAGGTGATTGAGAAGAAACCATTAATCCTATTATAAGCAAACGAAACTAACTTGCGCAAAGGGAATATAAGCCTACACACAACTGTGCGAAGAAAGTGATCAACGGGTAATAGTGGAAGAATTGAAAATCAACCACATGTACGAAATGGTATAAGCATAAACTAGAATCCATCTCGAAAAATGAGACGTATAACATTTTATACGTATAAAAAGAATACAGTACGAGACACGACTGTGTTGGAAAAGTGATCCTCTGGGAATTGTGCTAGGAAATTGAAATTTGACAATACAAACGAATGGTATATGCAGAACTCGGGATCTATCGTGGAGAATGAGACAAACTAACTCCTCTGGGATTTTGAGATACAAACGGATCAACTTATCTCGGCCAGAAGACCAGACCTAATGATAGTTAACAAAAAAAGAACCTGCTGAATTGTGGACTTTGCCGTCCCGGCAGACAACAAAGAGAAAATCAAAGAAAGCGAAAGGAGAAACAAGTACTTGGACCTTGCCAAAGAACTAAGAAAGCAGTGGAACATAAGGATGACGGTCATACCAACTGTATTTGGGGCACTTGGAATGGTCTTTAAAGTAATTGGAAAGAGGGCAGGTTTAGTTGTAAATTTAGAGAACGAGCCAAGATTATGTAAACTAGAGCATTGTTAAAGACAGCCAGAATAATGAGAAGAATCCTGAAGACATTATGAGACTTTCTGTCATTCAGATCCCAGTAAAGACCATGAGCTTGAAAATAGTGAAATGATAATTAAAAAACACTAGAAAATAATAGATTAAACACGAGAGGATAAATAAATCAACACATCATAAAATCAACCCAAAGGTATCCATTTAAATAACCCTGCCGTATAAATAGACAATCCTTCCTAGAATGCTGAGCTAACTAAATCAACCTTCCAATCATACCCAACAAAACAGGCTATAAATGGATACACACCACATGGAAAGCTCTTGGTCTCATGATAACATCGACGAGAAAGTGACAGTCAAAAATTGCCGTCTAGGCAAATCTAACTTTGATCTATCTATCTATGGAATGCAATTAGTATTATTGTTAAAACAGAAAAATAATGACCTATCAAATTTTATCTTATGAAAATATTAGATAACTACGGCTAAAAAAGAGGATTCCCGTTGTATAGTGGTTAACATACTGGAGTGTGACATCGTAGTAAGTGAGTTTGAACTCCTGTCACGCTATTTTATTTACTTGTGAACGATTACCCTTGAGAAATGAATGAAATCTCTTATACACCCAATTATGGATGAAATAGTTCCTCTTCTGTTTTTTTTTCTACAAGGATGGGATTGACATTAAAAAAATTCGCCAAGTTTGATATGCCATTGAACAAATAAACCAAACCAATCAAATGCTAAACAGATATTGATCTCCGTCTTCATTATAATTAATCGCATTTTGTCAATATTTTGGATCCCATTGTAAACGAAAAAAAAAAAAAAAATCAGACATCGAATAGTAAGGAAAGATATTTGGTGAAAAAAATACATTAGCCAAAAGTGACATGAAAGATACATCTCGTGAGTCTAAAATTGAGACAGTGGTTACGAAGCGTGACTGAAATCCGTAGTCGTTTTCGGCATTGTATTATTTATTTGTATTAATACAAACATTCCTCTTTTTTTTAAAAACATTTTTGTACCACAGCAACTAAGTAGAAAGTTATTGAAACAAGATTACATTTTTTTTTTCTTTAATTTAGCCTTTTCTCGATGTTCAATTCTCAGTGTCATGCTGTGTGCATATATCGTTGAATTTACTGTTTCGTTTTGATGGCTCGTATTTTCTATTTTGTAAGACATGATTGTTAACCACCTGGTTGCTATGAGTACGGTATGGTTATTTACTCAGCTTATCATTCAACATTATTGGGTCACCCAATTAGGATCGATCTATCTTCTCTAGCAAACTAGAAAATCTTAAAGAAAATTGGAAAAATTCAAGGACAAAATAGTAAAAGAGAAGTTTTAATGAAAGAATAACAGAGAGTAGGAGACGGATACAGAGGAGTCGAGAGACAGAGAGAAGGATAGAAAGATAGAGAGAGAAGAAAAGTCAGAGACAGGGAAAAGGTGGAAGAGAGCAAGAAAGAGAGAGGTGTAAGAGAGGGGGATACGGAGACGTTTGATGGTAAATCAAACTTCGTGGGATATTTAATGTAAAAAAAATCATCCATGTAGAAAAACAACAGTGATACCATTAAGCTATAGATGACCGGGGAGAGGAATGATGGCGTTCATACCTTTCCCAAGCGTATTAGTCCGAAAGTTAACGTAATAGAGAGACTGGAATTTGAACTCGCTTTCAACGAGGCCTGCAGTCCAACATCTTATCGCCCAGCCGGCTGGGGCTGTAGAATACATCGACTGCACCACTGCAGAAGGGTAACCGCCCCACCCACAACGTGTGTCATGGATACAACGCTAATCGATATGCCGGTGAGGTTCCTGTGATGCTGGGGCGTTGGAGAATGCAGAGCACCTCTTCATTGCCCTTGCTCCCAGATCCACTCTGGCCCGGAATGGTAGCACCAGATAGGGCTCTAACAATGGGTTAAATAGAACTAAACTGCATATTTATGCTAAACTGAATTGTTTGAATTAGAACTGTTTGACTAAACTCATTAGCTTGATATAGAAATGTTTTTCACAATTAATCTTTGTACCTACATGTAAACTGCGTGTTTATGCTAGACTGCATTGTTTGAAATAGAACTGTTTTTGACATTGAAACTGTACTTACACTAAACTTAATTGTTTAATATAGAACTATTTTTGACATTTAACTGTGTGTAAAAAAATCTTTACTTATACTAAACTGAAATGGCTTAATAAAACTGTTTGGAAAAAATGAATAGCTTGAAATAGAACTGTTTTTGACAATTAAACTGTGTACTCATGATGAACTGAATTGTTTGAAATTGAACTGATTATTTGTATAAAATGGATTTGGTATTAAATAACCTACAATGGTTGATATGCAACCAACCAACCAACCAACCAAACAAACAAACAAACGAACGAACAAGACTTTAGCCATTATGGCATAGGGACTCTGCACAGGCAGAAAGACAGACCGACAGACACATCTGAATTTAAAAGAAAAAAGAAAGGAAAGTATATTTAATACATACTTTTATCTCTTCTTTCTTTTAAATTAAAAATGACAAGAATTGAGCAATATCGACCAAGATTTAGGAAAATATCATCTACAAGAAATAAAACCCTTATAAAATAATAATGAACTGTAATGAGCTTCAGATAACATCAAACTAATTATGAATTGCTTTTATGCGACAGTAAGATTATAAGTGGGTTGTACATTAACACTATTCTATTCAATTCTATTTTTTCAAAACAGTGTATACTTTTATCCCTCTATTCATATATACGCTTACGCATATAGCCACGTTTTGGACTTAATGCGTGATCACCTTATACAATGCGTGCGGATAAATTTTATAGCTAACTTCTCAAATATCACTTCTGAACTGAAAGACCTAAGGATTAACAAAAGGAAACAATATAACCCCTCTCTCTCTCTCTCTCTCTCTCTCTATATATATATATATATATATATATATATATATATATATATATATATATATATATATCATTGTGCAAGTCTGACTGTTTGTACGCACTAATATATAATTAAAGTTGTAAAGAGGTTAAAACAAAATAATATCTTTGTTGGTTAACTGAAATATTTTTTACGATGGAATTAATAACATAGGTACATTTCAATCGTAAAGGAAAACCTTGTAAGCTAAAATGAAAGCTCTTATTTTATATATATATATATATATATATATATATATATATATATATATATATATATATGTATGTATATATATATATGTATGTATATATATATATATATATATATATACGTGTGTGCGTATGTTTACGAGTGTATGTAAGCTAAATAATCATATATATATATATATATATATATATATATATATATATATATATATATATATAAAGAGAGAGATAAAAGGGAAAGAGAGAAAAATACATAATTATGAGCCAGCAGACTGAAATACATTGATATTAACAGATTGAGATAGATAGATAGATAGATAGATAGATAGATTATTGGTGAAAGAAAGAGTAGGAGAGTTACAAAGAGAGATAAAATACATTTTATTCATACGTAAAACCTAGTAGGCGATTCATTGTTTTTCTCTGGCGTAACGTAGTGGGTTGTAGTCAGTTATGCATGACTGGAATAGTCAAGTCGATAGGTTTTGCAATGGAGAGAAGAGATTAGGTGTGTAGTGAAGGTAGAATGTAGCATAGAAATTCGGATATTTCCAACAATTCACTTGCGAGAGAAAAGAAGAAGACAATGGAATTAATACATTTGTGTAATAGAAAAAGACTCGTTAAATTCAAGTACAGCACTTCTATCTTATTACAGTCGTGTCTCTCTGTGCTTCACTTGTCCGCCTTTGTTTTGGCTGATGATATTACCAGGTAAAACTGTGGACTCGTTCCCCAACAGAGTCAACAAGGACAAGCGGATATATTTCTAGAGTTTTAACTTTCAAATTTGTATTACTTACCCCCTTTGGGATGTTTTGTCCAAAAGCGGTGTGAATAGACGCCCAAAATCTTTTAGTAATTGAGCAAGTTGATAAAGAGCAAGGATGCCAGTGTTAAGTGACATTTCAAACTGTATTTTCAAACAGGAGTACCATATAAAGATAAAGAGTTGCAGCCCAACCTGTCTTTGTAGTTAGATTATCTTAAAAGTAGATCATATGCAACAACGTTTCAATGTATTATATAGTTGGGAGTCAAATCGGAGAGAAGAAAAATTCGCAAAATTTTTAAAAATATAATAAAATTTTCATGCAAATGCAAAATATTCTCAATATTTCCAGAGTCGAATTAAGTAAGTGAAATAGAAAAAAAGAGAATGATGATTAATTTTTTGCAATATTCAAACAAGATGAACCTGTCTGTCTTGAAAATCCCGATGACGTCTTTCCGAACAGTATACAGTAATGTTTCATGATTTGAGAACAGTTTATTCGGACTTACTGTAAACTAGCAACGATTCACAGGGGACCGTAAAATCGTATATGTAAACAGATACTCTCCAGTAGGGTTTACTCTAGGGTTACTCTATTCCAGATTCATGACTAATTTTCTGTGAAATGGAGAATATTTAAGACCCAAGAGAAGATTAAAAGAAATATAATGAAGTAGTTAATATCGATCACGAAATCGAAATTTTCTGATTGTTTGGAAAAGTGGAAGTGACGCTGCGTGAGTGAGTGAATCTGAAGGCTAAAAAAAAAAAACTTGGATAGAACTTGGGCACCATTGCTCTTAGTACGATACAATTTTCATATCTATCTATGTATCTGGGGATCAAACATTTCAGTTTATCATGAGCACACAGTTTAATTGTCGAAAATATTTTTATTTCAAGTTTATTCAAACAGTTCTATTTCAAACAATTCAGTTTAATATGAGAATAGATTTTATTTACTCACAGTTAAATGTCAAAACAGTTTTAAATTAAACAATTCAGTTTAGTGTAAGTACAATTTCAATGTCAAAAACGGTTCTATCTCAAACAATTCAGTTTAACATAAGTACACTGTTTTGATGTAAATAAACAGTTTAATTGTCGAAACCATTTCTATTTCAAGCTATTTAATTTAGTCAAACAGTTCTAATTCAAACAATTCAATTTAGTACGAGAAGAGATTTATCCCTCACACAGTTAAATGTCAAAGCAGGTTTATTTCAAACAATTCAGTTTAGCATAAGCACGCAGTTTAGTTCTTTTTGACCCACAGATAGGACCCTGTCTGGTGCTACTACTCCGAGCCAGAGTGGACCTGGGAGCGATCACAGTGAAGAGGTACTCCGCATTTCCCAAAGTTCCATCCTTTCTGTAATCTCACCATCAGGTTTTTAGAGTCATAAACAGGACAGTCGTTGCGGGGGGTCTTACCTCGGTGTATTCTACAGTCCCACCCGACTGGACAATACACACAGACACACACACACACACACACACACATATATATATATATATATATATATATATATATATATATATATATATATATATATATATATATATGTCGCGGGGGGCAGAAGAGTCTCACTTAGGTTGGTATGGCGACCGGTCTAAGATAGAGGAATTTTTGAATACAAACCTTTTAAAACTCAGCTTAAAAATTGACCTTTCACATCCTGCTCGTGTGGAGGGATTTTAAACACACACACACGCGCGCACACACACACACACACACACAACTATATATATATGTATATATAATAGAGCCTCCCCTGATGATGGCCTAAAGTCGGGCAGAAAGTACTAGGGATACATACAACTATGGACAATGCATAAATCAATTCCCCCCGAATACGATAAAAGTAATACGGGAATTCGAACGGATCCAGAAGAAAATATGTAGACATAAAATGTCTATTATGTTTAATGAAATTTGCATATGTATATATATATATTTCTATGTTTATCTATCTATCTATCTACCCTATCTTGAAATTTGTAAACACACTTTGTTGATAACCTCTTTTTTATCTAAAATTATAAACCTATGTAGATCTTAATAATTAAACCAAATACAGTAGTAGCTTCAGAAACTTAAATGAATAAAAATACAATGAAAATAATTATTCCAAAAATTTGAAGGTGACATGATTTTTTTGTTTGTTTCTTTTCCTACACCCCTCCCACCGCTTCATTAATTTAGTTAATTTGAGTTAATTAATGAAGATTTGAGTGAATGATTTTTACATAATGTAAAAAACAATTTCACCAAGGAATACATTTTTTCTCCCTTTTTAATGAATACAATAGTATTGCTTTTAGCTATTAAAAAGGTGAAAGGGAGTAACAATTTTAATACTGCTCTTCTAAGCAATTAAAAAAAAATCTTTTTTTTTTTTTTAGGTAAGCAGTAAGTAAAAGAGAAAACATTTACGTTCATCCTTTTTTCTTTCTCTCTTTTTTTTTTCGAGATTTTTTATAAAACTGAAAACGGTCACAGGAATTTTATAATTTGGTTTTCAAAAAATCTGAAAGAATAAATATATATGATAAAGAAAAAAACTAGTTTGACAAAATTCTTCTTAGGTTGTTGCTTGTTTTGGGGGTGTCACAGACAAAAAATAAAAATCCAGATATACGTTTATTTCTTCTAATTCTTTTAATTATAGTGGAAATTATCTGTAAGTTTTATACTACAAGCAAAAATTTGTATTGTATTTTATCATAATAAAAACTCTTCTACTTGGTGAATATATTAATTACATTTGCAATTTGTCTAAACAAATAAGGGGATGTAATGGTGTAATGGTTAAAGCGATGGGCTTCAAATTCGTAGAACGCGAGTCCGAACTCTAGTCGCGCTATTACGTTCACTTTCGGACAAATACCCTTGGGAAAGGTATGAACCCCCGTTATCCTCCCGGCTATGGGTTAAATAGCACCACCACTGTTCTTCTTGGAGACTGGCTTAAGCATTAAATAACCCACGAAGGTTGATATACCATTAAACAAAGAAACCAAAAAAGAATTCTCAAAATTATGTTAAGATAATTTCAGTTCGTTGATTTATCAAAGTAGAATGAGTTTTGGTTTAAATCTAAAACAAAACAATTCATTTTGCTTTGATTATTTTCTTCAGTTCTGCAATT
Organism: Sepioteuthis lessoniana; assembly: GCA_963585895.1. Taxonomy (NCBI): domain Eukaryota; kingdom Metazoa; phylum Mollusca; class Cephalopoda; order Myopsida; family Loliginidae; genus Sepioteuthis; species Sepioteuthis lessoniana. Next base: position 71,367,672 of record OY757916.1, on the reverse strand, counting down.
TTGATTATTCTGATTAATATTGATAATTACTACAAAATTCTGATTATGTTCAGAACTGTGTCTGAATTATTAGTATTAAATAAAAAATACTGAAAACCATATAAACCATATAACTGCTTGCCAAAAATTACTTTGTTATTTAATTAGAGAAATAATTTGTCCAGAAAGCTCATAAAAATATGACTATTTTCCCCAAATTCAGGAATACACATAAGGTACAGAATTAAAAAGAAATGACAAAAATTATTTCCGTTTTATGCAAACAACGCGTTTCGTTAATGTATGGATGTATGTAAACATTATGAATATTCCATTCTAAGGAATAATTCTTTTGATAATTAAGTGCTTGACTTGATTCTTCAGGTGCAAAACAATTGCCTGAGCACATTTCTTTGTAGAGGTCTTCAAGTTTTATTCGTTTTTTCTTTGGTAAGGAACTCTTTTCTTGTTAATTTGATTCAGAATGCACACCGCTTAGAGAACACACAAAGCACACCTAATCATCGCCTTTTTTATTTCCATACTTAATCGTTGGTCAAAAGCAATAGCTTGGTTATTTAATTGTATTTCACGATATATCAACCCCTTAATTATAAATCTTGAAAATATATATATATATATATATATATATATATATATATATATATATATATATATATATATGATTTATGAGCAAATAGTCGGTAATATTTTTAAACGAGCCAGAGATCATTTGTTTGCTGAAGGTTAGATAGCTTCAATTATTAATATTTATTGTTTGCACACTGTGAAATGGTTTCACGCGTTGCTATTTAACACTAATATTTTTTCACATAGTTAAATGGTTTCAACTATTGCTTGCACTAAAAGTTCTATTTGCACAAAAATGCCTTCAAACATTGATATTTAACACAAATACTTCTATTTGCAACCGGTTAAATATTTCCATGGCCCATTCAGCTGGGGCAGTAAAATACACCGAGTGCATCTCTGCAGAGGGGTAAGACTCCCCCAACGAGTGTCCTGGATTTGGCACAAAATAATCAGATGATTCGGCTCCAGTTATGCTGGAGCTCTGGGTAATGGGGAGTACCCCTTTATTCCCATCGCTCCCAGGTCCACTTTGGCCGTGAGTGGTATACACCTAATAGGGTCCTATCTATGGGTCAAATAGAAGTAAACTGTGTACTCATGCTATACTGAATGGGTTGAAATAGAACTGTTTTTGATATTTAAACTCTGTACTTATGTTAAACAAAAATGTTTCAAATAGAACTGTTTTGACATTTAAACTGAGTACTTATGCTAAAGTGAATTGTTTAGAATAGAACTGGTTTTACATTTAACTGCGTGTATACAAAAATGACTGCACTTAAGATATACTGAATTGATTGAAATAGAAATGTTTACATGTATAAAGATGGATTTGGCATTAAATAACCTGTAATGATTGATATGCCATAAAACCAAACCAAACTAAACTAAAACGTTCCATGCATATTAAATGATAACAAAATTATATTTTACCCAGAGGTGGAACCTCAGAGAGGAGCAATTGGAATTAAGGGGCACTGTACATTCCCCAGAGCTTCGAGATTCGTGCCTCACCATCAGATAGGTTCGCGCTATCATCTGAATACTCAGTGAGATTGGGTCTCATCCTAATACAGAGATTCAGTTGGCGTAATCTACAACCCTAACTGACAGCCTATAGAGTAACGACGTAATGTAATCAAAACTGTGCTTTTTAGTTAAAATACTTTACAATCATTATCCCTTTTCAACTATTTGCTTTCAGCCTTTTATCTTCTTTGTTTTTTCTTTATTTTTCAGCATTTTCCCTCTATTTCAATTCTCCACTTTCTCTTATTCACTTTCTTCAATGAAAGACTATGTTGTTATTTACATTTCTTTCAGAATTGATGAGCAACTTCTCTTGTCTGTGACTCGAGCTATATATTCTCAGTTTCGCTGCAGCAGCTCTCGCGTACTACCCACGTCTCGTAGGGACAAGATTTGACAGACAACACGAGATTCATTATTCTCCAGAGAAAAGGAATTATACTGTTTGTCTATTTTATCGTTCCGCTATCATCCTTTCTTATTTGGCACTGACGCGCTGTTTCTTTTGAAAATATTTCCATTTCTTTTTTTTTTTAATATTTTATTTAAAATACCTCTTTTTAAAAGATTTCCGGCAAGATTATAGAATTTATTGCTCCATTATTTATAAAACAGATTTATAGTAGCAGAATTTGATTTTAAAGTGGATTTTAATGTTAATGAATTGATCTAGAATGTTTCGCAGTTGTATGATGTTGTTGAGATTGCATTAAGGTATAATAATACAAATGAAGCTATATTTTATTTCGGCATCGTAAAACAGTAAGCTCTTTTGGCACTAAAAGATTAGACTAAGACTTATCCCGTTACCTGTTTTGGTCGTGAGGGAAGCCTATGCCTCTGCAGGTCTGATTTGAATTTAGAGTTTTTCTTCTACTTGACCGTTTGCCTTACCAAGATTAAAGAGCTCAGTCTTCTCAACTGTTTACATATAGCTAGAGAGAGAATAGTTAGATTAATTTATTTGAAAGGAGTTTTAAGTCCTATGTGAAATACCAACTGTTTCGTTCAAGATTTGAACTCGGGAAACCGAGTCCACTACCTACGACAATTACTGTCACTTTACTAGAGCCACAGATTGTTCTAAATCAAAATCTGGATATTTTCTAAAGTGACTCATTTTAACGCATGACTTGCCTTTGGATTGAATCATATTTCTTTGTATGGGAATTGGAATTTGAGTTCGATTGATCATTAGTCTCTGTGGAGAATGACATCAAATATTTTGAGGTTTCGATTTGCTTGGTTGTTGAAATAGTTACTTTTTACTCACTCGTGAATAAATAATAACTTTATGGTACGTAGTTGTTGCGATCTTCAAAAAATAGTCCCTTGAATAACTGCAGCTTCTTCCTCTTGTGAAGCTCCTGTCAAAACATATACAAGTGGAAGACATTTTTGTAAGGGAAGGACTACGTACAATCTGTCTAAGTAGTATACAAATCCTGTAAGTATCATCGACTGTAAGCCCAAAATGACAGTTCTCAAATATGGAATATGGATTTCATTGCCGAAATAAAGCTAACTTAGAGTCATACTATCATGAGGTAAGCTTAATGAAAATCTATAAAAAGCCTGTATAAAAAAAAATACTTGATAGACGTAATCGTAAATTCTTTACTTTTTCAATGTAGATAAACATTTAAATTGCAGTCACTATACATTGTAAGGAATAGATTTTGAAAATGAACTGACACACTTTACAAATTTTTCAAGTCAACAAATGTACTGTCATTGCTGTATACATTAGATATTAAAGTATCTTATTAAGTTCCATTTATTTAATAAATTTATGGTTTGTTTGATTGAATTTTATGGCATGGCGTCCGTCATTTATAGCTTGAAGTTAGTGAACTGCTTTTATCGTTCATTTATATTTACATTTTTCTTATACTTGTAAAATACTTTCCCCCGTATCTATATATTATTAAGAATTTCTACCTAATACATAAAATCTGCACGCCATTGTATGGCATAAAATCTTACGATCTAATACCAATAATTGTAAAGTTTCAAGTAATTATTTGTGTTTAATAATATAATTTGTTGGCACACATTTATAGAGTTTCATATAGCTAATATTAATCATTAGTAAATAATTATTAATTGAAGTAACTATTCAAAATGTTAGAGGAATCCTAGTGGTTTAGTACTTAATGTGCCGGACTGCCAAATCGTAGTCGACGAGTTCGAACTCCAGTCGCGCTATTTCACTCATTTTTTGACTATTACTCCTTAGAAAAATAAGAATTCCATTATTCACTCAGGTATGGGTCAAATATCGTTTTACTACAAACAATCTTTGACATCGAATAACCTACGCCAGTGAATAAAAACCGAACCAGACCTATTCCCAATAAAAATATTTTACTATCAAATGACATCAAATACTCCAGTAAAATATGAATAATTTCAAACAGTTATATTAAACTAAGATATGGGACTATTACAGGTACTTTCACTCTAAATCAGTGTGGAACTTGGAGTAATGGCCATAAACTGATACTCCACACTCTCTATATCTCCAGAAATAGATACTCTCCATTAGGTGAATTTTAATCTTATCTCCAGGAACTAGATTTTGTGTGTATGTGAGTGTGGATGGGTATAGAGTTAGTCTCTTCTAAGCTCCGCGAAAAAGATGATTTTTTTTATTCAAGACTTGCAGAAGGAAGCATTGTAGATAGGAATAATATTTGGATGAATTAAAACTGATATATAGTATGAATTATAAACACGTATACCTCTGCCATTTATTAAAAATAAACTATTAAGTGTATTCTAAACCAAAAATTCTATGAAAGAATTATTCCTGATGACATTAAATGACCAAAACTGATATTATTAAATTCTACACAGTTTCGCATTTTTCGTTGTTTTGCAGTTTTTTGTCCAAGTGCATTCCTCTGAAGTTTCGACAATAATAAATTCAAATGTTTGGTCACTGTTTTAATTTGCAATCTTTGGTAATAAAGAGTACGTACAATAATGAGCTTTGCTTGAATAATGTTCCATGATTAATTTTCTGGTATTTCTGGTTTAGAAGAAAACTAAAGTTTTATGAAGATAATAGGTTTAGTTTGCTTTTTTTGTTAAATGGCATATCAACGTCCGTGGCTCATTCAATGTCAGAGCCATCCTTATAGGACAACAGAAGGAGTTTTATTTAATCGATAGCTGTCTGGGGATGGGGTAAGAGGTTCATACCTTTCCCCAGGTATTAGTCTAAAAGTGAACTTAGTAACGCGCCTCGAATTCGAACTCTTATATTAGGAGGTCACATCTAAGAACATTGGCCACAACATCGTGGCAACCCCGTTAAATTAATTTGAAGGATTGTGCATATTTATTTGTGATATTGTGAATTTTAGAAAGTGCCCATAAATATTGATAAATGAACTAGACATAAGTACATACAAACTGAGTTTTTAACGCGAGAAATTCTTACTTCTGAGGCTATTTGTAAGAATGTATATATATATATATATATATATATATATATATATATATATATATGTGTGTGTGTGTGTGTGTGTGTGTGTGTGTGTGTGTGTGTAAATATAAAATATAAAAAGAATAAGATATCCAGAAAATGTATATATTTTGAAATATATGCTCCAGTCGGCTGGAGATGTAGAATACACCGATTGGATCTCTGCACAGAGGTAAGACCGCTCCCAGCCAGTGTCCTGAATATGTCACTTAACAATCTGATGCTTAGGCTCTTGTAATACTGGAGCTTTGGGAAATGTGGAGCAACCCATAATTACCATCGCTCCAAGGTCCACTCTGACCCGGAGTGGTAGCATCTGATAGGGTCTTATCTATGGGTCACATTGAACTAAACTGTATACTTATGTTAAATTAAATTGTTTGAAATAGAATTTTTTATATGTAAAAATGGATTTGTCATTAAGCAACCAACAATAATTGATACCCTTAAAACCAGACCAAACCAAACCAAACCATCCACTGTCAAGACATAATAACCAGTCACTTTCTCCGATCTTTGAATATGTTCTGGATATTGTTTCTTTGAGATAGCGTGAAAGTATCGTGGCGAATTTATTTTGCTTTAGTTTGAAATCAATATTTCAGAGTGGATTTCAGCTTTAGGAGAAGAAAATTTCGCCAGGAGAATATCTTGAGATTTGATTTGATAAATCATTTTTGAATGTCTGTTATTGTTTTGTTTTGTTCATCCTTTGGCAAGTGTAGCATATATTTTCTGGCAATTCAATTTATCATCAATTTCACTTTTAACACTATATCTTCCAAACCTTTATGCATCCTTTAATTTTCTGACATCTCACGGACACTTAGGTGGCAATTTACGGTTATAAATGCACTTATTTTCTCAATGTGATCATTGATTTCTTAGAGCAAGGATTTTAAAGTTGTTCATATAGACTGTGGAAGATGAATTGAACTTTGGTAGGAGAGATAAAAGCATGCGTCAATTGAGGTGAATTTACTAGTTTTCATTTATAAAACCCTTTATAAAAGAAGAAACATTGCTGTATCACATAAACTAGTTGCCAGATATCTTACACCAAACAGAGTTTCAGATTGGGTGGGATGGCTACGATTATTTCGTTTACATGGGACCCGTTTAAAATATTCAGTTTATTTAAGTGAACGAACGAAGTTAAAATGGAAACACATTTCATGCAAAAGTAGACACATTTCTTAAAGAAAAATTTAGTGAAATGACTTTCGATCTTAAAAGCAAAGTTTATATGCATATTTAAAAGAATTATATATAAGATATTAGCGAATGAACGAAAAAAACTCTAGTAAAATATCCCAAACTTTGTGTAACCGTTAGGCTCATTTGACCAGCTTTTCCAAAGTAGCATATATTTTTACCAACCCTCTGCACTAACAAGGTGTAACACGAGATCAATTTTAAGAGCAGTTTACGGGTTTAATTCAAAGGTTTCTTTCTCTTATACTACTTGCCTTATCAAGGTTGAAAAGTCCTACAAATTTACCCATAGTTTAATTCATATCTTCGTCAAGATTATTATAGCCCAGTCGGCTAGGGCTGTAGAACACACTATGCATCTCTGTAGAGAGGTAAGACTCCCTCAACGAGTGTCCCGTTATGACACTAAACAATTTGATGGTGAAGCCCCAGTAATGCTGGAGCTTTAGAAAATACTGAGTATCCATTCATTGCCATCGCTCCCAGGTCCACCGGACCGAAATGGTAGCATTTTATAAGGTTATATCTATTGGTAAAATAGAACTGTTTGACCTTTTAACTGTCTACTCATGCCAGACATAATTGTTTGAAATACAACTGTTTTTTTTTTTGTTGTTTTTTTTTACATTTAACGGTGTGTAAACAAAAAATCTAAACTTATGTAAACTGAATAGTTTTAAAAAGAACTGTTTGCTCATTCTCCTGTTTGTAAACAAATGACTAGTACTTAATTAAATAGTTCATGATACATAGCAATACTTGAAAACATTAAACTGTGTGCAAACAAATGATTAATATTAAATAGAATGATTCGTATGAGGTAGAAATAAGTGAAACCATTTAATTATATTTAAAAAATGAGGCCCGGCTCATTTAAAAATGTATCAACAAAATGTTTTTAGAAATCTTATATTCAATATATATGTACATATCTAATATATATATATAAGAATGATTCGGCATTAAATGACCGACAATGGTTGGTATGCCATAAAACCAAACCGACCAAAATTATTAGCACTATCTGAAATACAATCAGACTGTCCAGGATTTGAACTCGGGCTGCTCTTTCTATTTGATGCAACGCTAACCAATACATCACGGATGCTGTTCCAAATTTTTGTTTGGTGAAATCCGGGTGCAGCCATTAAAAAAACAGAAAATCACCCAGGAAATAGATTTGAACTTGCTCGTTTGAATTTGCTGATTTGCTTGCAAGTGGTGCTTCAATTAAAACGTTTGGGAAGGCCTGGTTTAGGGGAAACTCGGTTAGATCTTGGATTGTCTATGGTAGAAATTCTTTCCGACTTGATACGCTGAAACCCTTTTTTTATATTAAATTTAGACAAAAATGTAATATAATGGCCGAGGGATTTCGTTTTATGCCTTTGGGTTTAGTTAGGCTGAGAACCTTTCGGCTCAGTGCATGGGTTACGTAGGCGCAACATTAACACAGGTGTTTACGCGTGCGCACGCGGGCAGGGTGGACGTGTCACTCAGAGATGTCACAATAGCCCGAGATTGGAAACGGGGCGAGCGAGTGCGAATGATGTCATGCACCTGAAACGCGCGGAGGATTTTGGGAATTTGAAGAAAGATAGTAGAGTTGAGACTAGACACCGAACGAGAAGGGTTGACTTTCGCTTGCTCGCGGAGGCCTTGGGCAGGTGTCGCACGAGATGGGAGGCAGATAAAAAAGCCAGGATAGAAAGATTGTGCCTCTCTCTCCTCATGTCGAAGAACCTTTAAACTCAAAGGTAATAAAAAGTTTCGCACCTGAACTGAGAAGTCGTTACGCGTTTTTCGAATTTCGAGATTCCTATGTTCTATGTTATATATATATATATGAACATTATATGTTCATTTTACACATAGCCGTATCTGGCTATGGTATAAAAAAATCTGTATACGCCACTTACAGCACAACAAAAACTCATTGAATGTTTTACTTGACATAAAACATAATTTTTTACAAACAAGAAAACAACACATATTTCCCCAATAGAACGTATAGCTTAATATTAAACAAGGTGTTTTTCTCTATTTTTTTTTCAATTCAAGTCACTGCTACATAACATTTTAGTTACGAGCAAACTAAAATGTTAAATTGGCGAGCTGTTTTATACGTTTGTTTTCTTTTTGGACACAGGTCGTATATATAACATTTTCTTTTACAGTTTTGATAACACAAAAAAGGAAAAACACGTTCCTTTATCTCATAATAAACGAAGGTTTAGGATTTCCGTCTGGTTGGCTTTTATTTTATTAAAATGGACATGGCATTTTCTTATTACTCTTAAAAAAATTTCGGCGATGAATAGACACACCCAGTCATAAGAATCCTTTCTCAGCTACTGTAATGAAGACACGTAAAGAGGTTTCACGTAATCTATTTTTCTATTCCTTTTTTTAATTAAGTGTAAGTGAGTAGGTTATTTCCTCAGAGTGCTTACAAGAACGTTTAACGTCAACGAATCACAGCTGAATACTTTATATACATCTTTTATTACTTATGAACTGAAAAACCTAAACGATCAGTTGTAATGTAAATCAGTTCGGCTCGTCAAGGAATTCGTAACTTATGTAACATGGTTCTCACTAAATGCCTTGTGTTTGTGACTTTGTGACTACCGTTATTTTAGGCTGACGATTTTGGGCACACTGAAAATAACCTGGGCCTTTTCACTCCATCCGTACAGGGAACAAACACAGCTTTCTTGTTAAGAGACTGGCAAATTTAACACAATGGATAATTTGAAGCCGTGATTATGTCTGCCTTGAGATTTTGTTCTTAAAGAAAAAAATGCAGTTATCATCTCTATATATTGTACGATGTAGTTGGCGTCTTGCGCATTGATTTTCCATAACCAATAGTCCTGTTGGCTGAGGATGAAGAATACTCCGACTGCATCTCAGTAATCGCTCTCAGGTCTACTCTGCCTCGGAGTGGTAGCACCTGACAGGGCCTATCTATGGGTAAAAGAGAACTTAGCTGTGTACTTAAGCTAAACAGAGTTGTTTGAGCCATTGGCTTAATGAATAGAGTGTTCGCCACTAGTCTGGGAGACTGGGGTTCAATCCCAGGTCGAGTCATACCAAAGACTCAGAAATGGTACTTGATGCTACCTTGCTTAGCAATCAGCTTTATAAGGTTAGGATCAAGGGTAAAGTGGTTCAATCCAGAGAAAAGCGTAGCGCCCTCCCCTACACCTCGGTGTAGTAGCTATAGAAAAGGTCACCCTCGGCTAAGGTTGCCAACTTTACTTATATATATATATATATATATATATATATATATATAAATGGATTTGACATTAAGTAACCTATAATGGTTGTTCTGCCATAAAACCAAACCAAATAACAAGATAAAGATAAATGTGAGAAATTGAACTATAAGATAAGTTTATTTCATATTTGTAGCATATATATATATATATGTGTGTGTGTGTGTGTGTTGTGTGTTTATTTTATATTTGTGACATCTACATATATATATATATATATATAAATGTTTGAAATATTTGAGATGGACATTTATTTATGTGTCAACACATCTGTCCATTTATTTCAGCGCTGTCTTTTGAGGTTGGTTTACTTTGATGCAAAAGTTATTTAGGGCCAGTTTTCAAAGACGTTTCATTCATTTTTCTTTGTATATTTCTGCTACTGTTATAGTATTGACTAATGCATTTATCTCCGTCCTTTCTATGATAATGAATTTTTCATCTTTGTTGAGTTTGGCCGTTTGTGCCAAAATGGTATTCTTGAAATAGAAGTTTGCTATAATCAAATGATTGTAATCCTTAGTTTCTAATCCATGTACACACACACACATACACACACACACACATATATATATTTATATATAGAAAGAGAGAGAGAAAGAGAGATCGGTTGCTATACCAAATCTGTTCTTTTTTCCCTTCTATCGTATACATAGTGAGAAAGAGAATATGTAGATATATGGCATCTGCGGGAAGTTAAACATAAAGACCATCTTGATGAACTTGATTTCTTGAGTATTATGCCACTGCTGACTCCAATATATATATATATATATATATATATATATCATCACCAAGTCCTGCTGAGAGCTTGGAATTCCTGATTCTCTCTCTCTCTCTCTCTCTCTCTCTCTCTCTCTCTCTCTCTCTCTCTCTCTCTCTCTCGTTCTAACCCATCCCTCTCATTCATCACATGGGGTAGGTGTCTCGGCTACATCCAGAGTCCGTTCATGGTTTATGAAATGGGAGTTAATTTAACTAATATATATATATATATATATAGTAAAGTTGGCCACCTTAGTCGAGGGTGACCCTAAGGCTCCCTCTTCAATAGCTACTACACCGAGATGTAAGGGAGGGCACTACTCCATTCCCTGGATGCTACACTTTACCCTTGATCCGTACCTTATACTGCTGAGTGTTAACCAAGGTGGCATCAAGTACTTTTTTCAGTCTTTGGTATGGCTTGACCTGGACTTGAATAATAATCTCCTGGACCATTTGTGAACACTCTACCCATTAGGCCAATGGCCCGGTTATATATATATATATATATATATATATAGTTCAAATAATATCCAAAGAATATGAGTTGGAACATATAAGAGGATTCTTATAAATCTCCAAGAGTACTCAATGAATTATAAATAATAGAAATTTCATGCAGAACAAATTTACATGATAAAAATAATAATCAATAAACAATCATTAGTCTTTAATGAATTTATTTTGGCTTGCAATTAGATAAGAGAAACCAACCTCTTCAGATATTCGTCCTACACGAGTGAGTTCGAGTCTCAGTGGGTGCCCCTTTCATATGGCCTTGTGCCACATCTAAGCAAGAAGCTTAATAAATTACCTCTTCGGATAGTTATCATACAATGAAGAATTTTTTTCTACAGAATTAAAAAAAGAATTTGTGGATTCTTACTCGTTTACAAAAGAAGGGAGTGGACAAAAAGATATTGACTCAAAGTTGTCGTCATAGCCGCATGTAATGTCATTGTTTGGTGTTATATTCCAACAATATGACACCCCAACCGAACTCAGTACCGACTGTGACCAACCTTTTACCGTCAGCATATTCAAGGAATTCCTTCAGTGTGTAAAACACAGACACTCCCCAGTCGCATTCGGAGTTTTCTTTTTGACGGAGCTTTCTTTTTTTCCTGAAAAATATGGACATAAATGTCCATCAAATTCTGTATTCATAATATCTAAGTCCGTATTCGCTATTGGAATATCAATGCTCTTTTATGAATATTGGTTGCTGCACCAAATGCTCAGGTATCAGGTTTATGGTATGATACGTCAAATGTTAAAAGTAGCCAGGTTGAAAAAGTTCTTACATCTTAGTAAGTTAGGTTTTTGCTGAGTAGCTGATTTTCCGAGCATCCGAGCCAGAGCTACTACCTTCTTCTGAATGTTCCCCATATTGACCTGTGTGAAGAGCGATGCGTGGGGAACTTCTGAATTGAATTTGAGTCATGGCCATCTTTCGTTCGCGATTTCTTCTCATCAATAGGCGCAACCCTTATAGATAAGTTGTGGTAGTTTCCTGACTGAACTATATGATCCTGGCTGCTGACCTCTGAGATTCTGCCACCAAGTAATAAGTGAAGTGTGCCGTTAACCCGTTTTGGAGTCAGCAACTTTGCGTTTCATCTATCATGCGACATCCCACGGTTTCCAATGCTGGCTGCTTGCATAAATTGCATTGCACCTTTTCCTCCATTAGAACCTATTATCGGATGGTAATCTCAGGTATATGATTAGGAAGGTCGCATGTTTTATTGTGACAGAGTTTAAAATATCTAGTACTACTCTTGATTTTTTTGGTCATGTGAGTTTTTCTTTACGCACACACACACACGCGCGTGCGCACATGTATATATATATATATATATATATATATATACGCATATAGGTGAAAATTTACCGTGCTACTAAAGCAAGATCTTAAGCTTAAAAATATTCCAAGCATTCGCACACAAAGCTACTCTTATAGGAAAGAGAACGATCTGATTTTAAACCAACTGTACATGGTTTGTTTTGTATCCTACATTTGGCATAAGGGTTGGGTAAATAAATTCACCCATACAAATTCATTCTCAATTCACCAAACCATTATATATATATATATATATATATAACGGGAATGTGAGAAATTAATGGAAGTAAATCCAACCTTATAGAGAAAAACTGATAACCAAGGTAATCCATGAAGAAGAAGAGTTTAATGAGATAGAAAGCCGACATTAAACGTTTCGGTTCGAATGAACCATCATCAGGATTGGAAACGATGATATCTAAAGATTATATCTTGTGATGATATCTAGTGAAGTTAAATCACCAATGAATGTCTATAAAATAAAAATATGAAAGTTTAGGAATATTCTATGGAACTTATTTGTTCTATTTTTTTACCATCTTTCTCCTTCTGATACAAAATATTTCTTGGTGAACAGATTGAACAAATAAGTTCTAAAGGATATTCCTAAACTGTCATATGGCATATTTTTAAACACGAACGCTGATTTATTGATAAACGCTTACTCCTTTCATGGTATATACATATAGAGTATTTCCTCCTTGTTTTTGTATTTTATTAAACATCCATCGGTGATTTAACATCAGTAGATATTATCCTTCCTAGACCCTACTATGGTACGTTAGAACCGAAACGTTTAACGTCAATTTTCTTTCTAATTAAACTTTCTTCTTGGATTAAGTTGTTTATCAATTTTCTCTATACATAACTGGGAAAACTATACTTTTTCATATATATATATATGTGTGTGTGTGTGTGTGGAGTGTGAGTTAATTTATTTGGATACAGGTTTTAGAGACCAAGTGATAGTGATTTTACTTAACGTATCTGGTATTTCATATGTATTAAATACAATTTAAAACCTTTATCCATTGCGAAAGTTATTTGAAGTATTTTTGAATTGAGTGATATAGAGATTTTGTAGCATCAACTAATACTAATATTAATGTGAATGTTATGGTCTGGTGTGATATTTTCATTGCTATGGGTATAAAGGATGCTAAGATTCGATAAGTGGCATGTTAGTTTTCTGGAGAGGGTGGTAACAATATGATAAATCTAGGAATTAAAGATTGATCCCATTCGCGGCATTTTGCTTACAGATAATGAAGACTAAATAAACGACTGAATAAAGAAATCTTCGTATTTGCTTTTGTGTGTGTTTATGGAGTGAGAGAGAGAGAGAGAGAGAGAGAGAGAGAGAGAGAGAGAGAGAGAGAGGAGGGGTGAAACATTTTTCAGTCAGTGAATAGGCGGAGTCCTCACGCCCAATTTAGAAGTGTATCAGAATAAAGTTACCCTGAAGAGATTCATCTACATCAATGTATTTCAATAATCTCTCTGACATATGAGATGACGTGTACATCAGAAACACTCATTAATCAGAAATGTAATTGCAAATTTCATAAGTACTTGACCATTTTTTAAATGTTTAACCCAGAAACATTCGTCATCAGTGTAAATAACAATAGCAGCTTACCCCAGTAAGTAAGTAATTTCCTTAGTCGCTCTCTCTCTCTCTCTCTCTCTCTCTCTCTCTCTTGCATATTATTATGTTAAGACATTTTTTTTAAATTAAGAGCTGAATAGGAAATACACTTCTCTGCTGAAATCTAATTTTGTAACATTTTTAGCGTTGGATTCTATCTTTGGCATAGATTAAAGAAATTGAAAATTGAAATCGTATTGCTGATACCAATCTGCAGGGAAGTCCCCGTAGTGGTTTGGTATAGTTTTATGGCATATCAACCATTGTTGTTTATTTGATGCCAAATCCTCTTTGTACATACAAATTGAATATATATCATTTGCTCATAAATTTTATTGATAACATTACTAAATTAGTCTAAGTTTATAACTTTACACAACATTTAATGGTTCCAAGTACTGGAATGTATCACTAACAATTCAATTAAACATCAGTCATTTGTTTATATACAATTAAATGAACAAACAGTTCAATTTCAAACGATCCAGTCCTTTGTTTGCATCCAGTTTAAATGTTAAACAGTTCTATTTGACCCATAGATAGGAACCTATCAGGTGCTACCAATCCAGGTCAGAGTGAACTTGGGAACAATAACAATAAAGATGTACTTCGCATTATCCAAAGCTTTTGTACGACTGGAGGCTCACCATCAGATTGTTTAATGGCAGTCGGTGTATTCTACAGTCCCAAACAATTGAGCCAGCTTAGCAGCGGTTAATACGCTGAACTACGATATCGTCGTAAGAGAGTTACAAATCCAATCACATGACTACATTTACTCTCGGTTTAATACTCTAGGGAAAGGCATGAGCTCGCTTATTCTCTCAGCTATGCGTTAAATAGTAGATTTACTGTTATTCTTTCGCATTAAATAATGCACGAAGGCTGATATGCCATTAAATAAAGAAAGTAACCCAAACCAAAACCAATGTCTTCGTTTGAATTGTTTCCTTCCTCGAAAGATGCCGATAGCACCTTTCTTTCATGGTATCCGTGAGTTAAGTTCTCAGTTTTTCTATGGAAATTTACTAAGCTTTTTGCTCAGATGTGGCACAAAGCCATATGAAAGGAGCACCTAATGAGACTCGAACTCACTCGTGTAGGTTTGCTAGTCGAGCTTGCTAACCATTACACCACCAGGGGCGCCTAAGTAAATGTCAATTTTTAAAAATTATCATAACAGGAGTGAAATAATGAAATGATTCTAAATATTATGCTCTGATCAATAGTTAGAAAAACACTGAAATTTCAAAGATGTTCTTTAAGATTTCACGTTCCACAAATATTGTAGATTCCCATATATATATATATATATATATACACGTGGTGCCTTCAATAGGTTTCCAGATTTTTTTGTACGGGCATTTAAAATTGTCGTAGACTCTTGACAATTCAGTATGTTATTGCTACACATCCTTTGAGATGACTGACCAATTTTTTATGATTTCAGGTTCAAATGAACAGCTACAGCATGAATTGGAATACACCCTACTAAAGCCTGATTGTCACAGCTGGTAAATTTCAAAAATTCAATCTGGACGTGAGGACACTTTAGAAGAACGATATGCAATAAAATTCTGTTTTAAACTCGGTAAAAATTCCACAGAAACTTATGGAATGCTTCAGAGTTCTTTTGGATCTTCCTGCATGAATCAAGCATCAGTTTCTGAGTGGAATAAGAGATTCAAGGAAGGCAGGGAGTATGTGAGGGATGATGAGAAGTGTGGGAGGAGTAATGAAGTCAATATACCAGAGTTGATTGACCAAAGGGTTAGGGTTACTATATTTGTGGTTTTAAGGGAGTTCAGGAAGAGATTCCATTGGAAGAGACCAGCACTCTTGAAATTGGATCAGTGGCATTTCCACCAGGACAATGCACCAGTCCACAACTCCATCTTTGTCACAGCGCATCAAGACAGTTCCTAAGCCTCCCTATAGTCGACACCTTGCTCCCTGTGACTTTTGTTTTTTTCCTAAGCTAGGAGGCTGTCGTTATGAGACAATTGAGGGGATGAAAGAGGCTGTGACGAAGGTCATTGACACGCTCATACAAGAGGACTTCCAAGGGGCATTCCAGAAGTTGTTGGAACGGTACAAATGTATTGCAGTCGGAGGAGATTACTTCGAAGGGGAATTTCATATGTGCACTATCAATAAAAGTGCCCATACGATTAATGATCCTCGTATATATGCTTTGTTAATTGGTTGTGTCTTTAGTCATATCAACTCTGCGGTAGCAATTCTAGAAACCATTAAGTTGTGTAATAAGAAAACTATTAATGTTGGATCAAAATACTTGTAACTATTTAGCTGTATGCAAACTGTCTTATTTACAAATCATTTTCTGATTTAGATGTACGAACAGGATGAGTCATTAAGTGGTCTACAATAGTTGATATGACGTAAGACACAACAATATATATATATATATATGGCTTTTGCAAATCTCACGAGACAAGAAATCTTTGAATCTTTTTATAAGGAAGACCAGCTGTTACTTATGTCGCAGGTTTACCTCTTCAAAAACTTCTGTTGTTTAAGGAAAAAACAATATGTGATACTACTTAACTCAAGTGCCAAAACAAGATGCGCAACAACATGGTTCAACACAACATTGTGCTTTCTTAGGGACTCTAAATTCCCGCCTTTTCACTGCATCATGCTAATTTATCCTGCCTTAATATTTACCATTAACTGGGTGCAGCGATAAAAGATCAATTCTTGCCTTTTCCAAGTGTTAAGGCGTACTCTAAAGCTTAAATAGGCTCACCCAGAAATTGATTTTGGTTCGCCTATTCCATATGACTATTACGGTACTCTGTTGTCTGCAATAGGGTTAGTTGGAGTTGGTTTTTCTGGCATATCAACCATTGTAGATTATTTAATACCAAATCCATTTTTATACATATAAACAGCTCTACTTCAAACAATCCAGTTTAGCATGAGTAACCATTTTTAATACATTTTTCTCCTTTTTTTATCGTGGTAATTCAGTACACAATATAATTCCTCTACTTAAAAAAAGAAAAATGTACATCCATGTCCTTGCCCTTGAGGTCATAATAATTATGCGGATAAGCATTTTCAATCCTGGAAAGACGTAACCCTGGAGGTGACCCTGATCCTCTGTAAAGAGTATGCATGTAACTAGCAAGACACATTCAGGTTAATTGGCCGCACAATTACCATGGCTAGTGGTCTTTGCATGATTTGTGTGCAATGTGGGCGGACATCTCAGAAGTAGAGTTTCAGCTCTACATTCTGTGGTCGCTGGTTCGATCTCCAGTGCGGGAGATCACGTTATACGCTGCTGAAGAGACTTAATAAAACAGCAACAGCTGTCCAGCGTTTCCGTATGTCACGCGCAAGTGTTCGCCGAGTTTTCTGATCGTCGTAATTCATTTCAAAATATAGTTCCTCTACTTAAAAAAGAGAAAAACGTATATCTATATCCTTGCCCTTGATGATAAAATAATCATGCGGAAGCTTATTTCCGATCCTCCTGGGAAGCCGTGGCCCTGAGTACGGATTCAACTTGCAAGACATTCACGTTAATTGGCCCCGCAATTACCTTGACTAGTTGATTTAGCATCACTTGCGTGCGATGTGGGTAGGTAGCTCAGAGGTAGGGTTTCGGCTCTGCATTTTGTAGTTGCTGGCTTGATCTCCAGTGGGGGAGATCACGGTATAGGCAGCTGATGAGACCTAATAAGGTCGAAACAGCTGTCCACCGTTCTCGTATGTCACACGAAAGTGTTCACCATATTTTCTGGTCATGGTAATTCATTTCACAACAAAATCTTTTGTTTACACAGAGTATAATGTAAAAAAACAGTTCTATTTCAAACAATGCACTTTACTGTAATTATAGAGTTTAGTTGACCAATAGATAGGACCCCATCAGGTGCTACCAATACAGATCAGAGTGGATCTGGGAGTGATGGCAATGAATGAGTACTCTGCATTCTCCAAATATCTAGCATTACTGAAGCCTCACCATCAGATTGTTTAGTGTCATATCCAGGACATTCGTTGGGAGAGTCTTCCCTCTCAACAGTGATACAGTCAGTGTAGGATCTTTATAAACAATGAATCACTGTATTACATCTTTGTAAAAGCGCCCAAGTGCATATTTTTTCAAAGCTAGTGATGACATTCAAAATCAAATAATTACATCTTTAGATGTTCTTGATAAATTGCAGACTTTTAAATTAACTAAGAATTTAAGTCAGCTTTTTTCTCCATAATCACTATTGCTATGATATTTAATGTTTTCAACCAAACACTATAGATATTGGGTTAAAGTAATTTCATCTTCCTTTAGATGTCCACGGGTCTACTTTTAAGAAAATTAACGTTTCATTCATTTTTCATTTCTATAATGGTAAATAAAGCTTCAGTCTTTTTGAACTCACTTTGTTTGTAGTTGATTATTAAACTGCTTATAAATGATGTCATAAGCACCCAATGAAACCATTTCTTTAAAGGTTTACAGTTTTCTTTAAAAATGTGACACTTTTATAGATTTCAACGTGAACACAGCAACAAATAGCGCTCTTGATTTTTCTTCTTTGATTCATCAATCAAAATTAGCTAAAATAGCGTTTAGAGAGGGAGAGAGAGAGAGCGGGTGGGGTATTCGGTTTATAAAATGATGAATCTACGTAAAGATAGCGTAGACACTGAATGACCGACGCTGGGTGACCATCAGTCTTTCACTTATGTGATCACCATGATCATGAACTTGGTCTGATTAGCAGGAAAGTCATAGTCAGCAAGAAAGACTGACTTTGTGTATACACAATCCTAATATAGATCCTTTTCTCTCTCTCTCTCTCTCTCTCTCTCTCTCTCTATATATATATATATATATATATATATATAGGAAATAAAGACCTAAAATTCCAAATTCAAATTCATTTTCGAACCTATTCATTATAATATATATATATATATATATATATATATATATATATATATATATATATATATACGCTATCCGAACTTAAACCTGCATATGTACTATCACCTATATTGAGCCCCCTTTGTTTTACAATACAGAACATTTATTTAGTGTGTGTGTGTGTGTGTGTGTGTGTGTGTGTGTGTGCTTTTCAGTTTATATATATATATAGAGAGAGAGATAGAGAGAGAGCGAGCGAACGAGCGAGCGAGAGAGAGAGAGAGAGAGATTTCAGTGAAATGTTGTCTTCAAGTCGGTCGTTTAAAAAAAATTTTCAAGAGAGATTAATTTGAAATAATTTGCACCGATTATTCCTCTGTCATTGAAATGATCACAAATGAATAAATAAATTAATTAATTAATAAAATGAGACATTTTTTATATTACCAAAGAACCAGAATATCTTTGGTATATTTTAATTGAATAAGAAATACAGAAACCATTTAATTTCTTTTGACATTATGGTTACGTTGAACCAATAATAACAAAATGCTGAACTTGGCGAAGTATTTGTTCATCTCAAATAATTTGCTGTA
This sequence comes from Sepioteuthis lessoniana, assembly GCA_963585895.1. Lineage (NCBI taxonomy): Eukaryota > Metazoa > Mollusca > Cephalopoda > Myopsida > Loliginidae > Sepioteuthis > Sepioteuthis lessoniana. Next base: position 71,348,320 of record OY757916.1, on the reverse strand, counting down.
ATCTCTTCATGAATATTATGTGTTTTTGTTAAGACATTTTTTGCCGATCCCTCATCTTACATTGAGTATTTTTTCTGTATTGAAATTCAAGATTTCGAAAAACCAGAATGGCTAATAAATAATAATTCTCAGAAAATGATGGGATTAGAAAATTTGGATAAATACCAGCATTTTTCCAGAGAACTGATGAAGGTTTGGAACATGACAATGACTGTGATTTTGTCCCAAGAACCCTTGGAATACTTTCAAAAAACAAGTGACTGAGCAAACAAAAGATAAGAAGAAAAATCGAGACAGCCGACCTCAAAGTACTATCGCGATCAGCTGGTATAATGATAGACCTGGAGAGTTGACGAGACTTGCTGTCACTTTGATTCCAGAGAAAACATGCAATAAGAATAAGAACAATATCAATGAGCAAGCTGATCCATTGGGAGATGTGCAAAAAATTTAAATTTGGCCATACGAACAAATGGTATATGCACAACCCAGCGTCTGTCCTAGAAAATGGCACACATAAACTCCTATGGGACTTTGACATGCACACGGATCACCTGATCTCAGCCAGAAGACGACACCTAATAATAAGTAAAATAAATTGGGCGACCGTAGTCGAGGGTGACCATAAGGCTCCCTTTTCAATAGCTACTACACCGAGGTTAGGGAAGGGCACTACACCTTTCCCATGATTGCTCAGCTTTACCATTGATACGTACCTTATATTGCTGAGTGTTAAGCAAGAAGGTATCAAGTACAATTTTAAAAGTCATTGATATGACGCGACCTTGGATTAAACCTAGGTCTTCCGGACAATTGATGAGCATTCTACCCACTAATCCAATGAGCCGATTAGACTTAATAATAAGTAAAAAGTGAAGTTGGCGCCCTTAGTCGAGGGCGACCCGAAGTTTCCCTTTTCAATAACTTCAACACCAAAGCGTGGAGGAGGGCGCTACTCCTTTTCCTGGATTGGTCCACTTTACCCTTGATACGTATCTTATACTGCTGAATGTTAAGCAAGAAGATATCAAGTACCATTTTAAATCTCTTTGGTATGACGTGACCTGGGATTGAACCCAGTTCTCCTGGACCATTGGGGAACACTCTACCCACAAGGCCAATCAGCCGGAGTCCCGGCTGACCAAAGAATAAAACTGAAAGAATATGAAAAGAAAGATAAGTACATCGACCTTGCTAGGGAATTGAAAAAAAAAACTATGGAACATGAAGGTGACAATTATACCAATTGTTATTGGTGCTTTTGGTACAGTAACTAAAGGATTATTAAAGGGACTAGGGGACTTGGAATTTGGTGGACGAGTAGAGACAATCAAAACTATAGAATCATTCAGAACGGCCAGAATACTGAGAATAGTCCTGGAGACTTGAGGAGACTTGCTGTCACTCAAACTCCAGTTAAAAACCATCTGCTAATGCTGATGTGAAAAACTCTAATGAGTAAAAAATAATGCAACAGAATGGTATGGGTAAGTTTGGGTGGGGGGAGACAAAGATGAAGCGGTGAATCACAAAATAAGCGAATGCAGCAAACTCGCGTAAAATGTAAAACAAGACTTGATATGACTGGGTAAGAAAGGTGAACTATTGGAAATTATGCAAGAAATTAAGATTTGACCAAACATAAAATCATAGATGCACTAAAGAGAATCTGTCCAAGAAAATAAAACTCAGAAAATTCTCAAGGACAAAAGGAAAGCCGAATTTTGAAAACCAGACCAATTGTGAATTAACAAAAAAACAAAAACAAAAAAAAAACAAAAAAAAAACTTGACATCTCGTGGATTTTGCCGTTTAGGCTGACCACAAAAAGAAAATGAAATAAAAATATTTGGCAAATGTTTGGATCATGCAAGAGAACAAAAAAGCTGAGGAATATTAAGGTGACGGTAATACCTCTTTCAGTTGTTTTTATCATTCATTGTCTCCATCTTCATTGTTACATTCACAAGGTTTCGGCTGATAAGTCCTTCGGCTTTCTTCAAGAAAATCGTAATTTGAGTTCAGGTAAAAAATCATTCATAACAATAGTCATTCATAATGAATTAAGAACATTAAGCTTTTAAGTTCAAAAATTTACCTTGAATTGTCCAGCAGTACACATAGCGTAACGGTTATAGGCGTTGGTTCCCTAAGCTATCGGCTAGAATTCTTTGAAAAGTCCTGGAGAGCAGAGGATTCTTGCTGTTATTAAAATCCAGTGAAAAGCTACAAATTAAACTGGTTGGTGGGTTGGTTGATTGGGTTTTATGGCATATCAAACGATCGGTTATTTAATATCAAATATTATTTTATACAAATAATCAGTTCTATTTCAAACAATTCAGTTTAGCATGAGTACACAGTTTAATTGTAAAAAAACATCTCTATTTCGAGCTATTCAGTTTAGCCAAACAGTTCTTATTCAAACAATTCAGTTCAGTATATGTATGAATTTTTTTACACACCGTTAAATGTCAAAACAGTTATTTTTCAAACAATTCAATTTAGCGTAAGTACAGTTTCAATGTCAAAAACAGTTTCATTTCAAGCAATTTATTTAGCACAAGTACGAAGTTTAGGAATATTTGACCCATAGATAGGATCCTACTCGGTGCAACCACTCCAGGACGGAGTGGATCTGAGAGTGATGGTAATGTAGAGGTGCTCCGCATTCCCCAAAGTTCCAGCATCATTGGAACCTAACCGTCAGATTGTTTAGTGTCATATGCAGGACACTCGATGGGTGGGAGGACTTACCCTAGGCAAAGACGCTGTCGGTGTATTCTACAGCCCCAGCCGACAGGGCAACAATTAAACTGGTGTAAAAAAAAAAACTCCCAAGGAGTGAAATAATTAAAAAAGAGGAACATTTTAACAATTTTGCCAACTATTTCTCCTTTCCTTATCAAGTTGAAAATTTTGGTCTGTTTACTTAAAGGAAGCATTTTACAGCTTCTTTTTTTTTCTTGGGCAGGTCTGAATATGTAAGATCACTATTTTTGTATTACGGTTACATTGTTTATTCAAACATGATTTAACTGCGCGTAAAAATTATGAAAGCAAAACCTTCGATAAAGAGTACTTTGAGTCCCATTTCTTTATGATAAACGTGTGCTATGAGTTATGGGAGTTAAAATGATACGTTTAAAAATAGTTTCTAAAAACAAATCATATCTTTTCTTCTAAGTTCATATTTTGTAAATATGCGATACAAAACGTTAAGAAAGGCAATTTCTTATTTATATTTTAGGACCAAAAACAAAATTAAAAAAAAAAAAATGAAATGCATCTGAGTTGAAAGAAACGTTGAAAAAACAGTCGAATCAATGTCGCTTGTTTGGGGATCCATTTCACCGCGTCCAATTTAGAAAAGTGGCGCGAAATTAAAAACACGTGCGTTTTGTCAAAAATAGGGCGGGAGAAAAGGCAGAAACTAATCAAAATCGTTTCCTTTTCATTTAGCCATCGCCAAACCCCACCGAACCCTGCCGAACTTCCTCCGCCGGTCAGCTCAGCTCACGGTATGATTTGTAGGCGTGGATTTTTCAAGGAGTTGGAATGGTTGGTACTGGTGTAGGCAAAAAGAAAGACAATTAAATCCTTCTTCTCGTATCTCGTTTTTGAAAAATTCTAACATATACTTTACTGTCTGACTGTAAAAATAGCATAATGTTTTCCGGCTATTTTTATAATTTTCATAAACTTTTCAGATATGGAACGTTTGACTTTCTTCAGATAAAAACCTTGCGTTTAAATAATATTTTTTCGTGCATTAGAAACTGAATTCTTTACTTCTGCTGCGATAATATTTTCTTTTCGTTGATAAATTTGGATTTACCTTGCAATTTTTACAATACTTAATTTTGAATAAAGCATCAACCTCAGAGGATATATAATTTGTATTTATGCAGATAGATTGCAATAACATGGTTGATCTCATAACTTATTTGTTGATCAGGGTCTCATGGTGTATACTTCCATAATTGGATTGTGGGTATTTTGCTGTAAACATCCTTCCTTTAGTTGTAAGAGACAGAATGTTTTGGTTTTCATGTGACCACAAACAAGAAATGCGTTTCAATTCGTGCTAATTCTTTTGTCATAAAACTATGACTTATACCACTAGTTATCGGCTCAGTAGCCATACCTGTTTTATAACCCAAGGCAAGTTAACCATTCTAGAAGAAGGAAAACTCTGCATTCATACCAGTTTTACTCCACTCAAAAATTGATACTTCTTCACATCTTGCTCGTAGCTAAGATTGTGAGTGTGTATACATTTATATATATATATGCATCTCTCCCTCTCTTTCTCTCTCTCTCTCTATATATATATATATACGAGGGTTGTTCAAAAAGTTTCCAGACTTTTTTCGTCGGGGCATTTTTATTGATAGTACACACATGAAACTCTAGTCTCCTTCGAAGTAATCTCCTCCAGCTGCAATGCACTTGTTGTACCGTTCCAACAACTTCTGGAATGCCTCCAGGAAGTCCTCTTGTATGAGCATGTCAATGACCTTCGTCGCTGCCTCTTTCATCTCCTCAATTGTCTAATGACGACAGCCTCTAAGGTTTTCCTTGAGCTTAGGGAATAACCAAATGTCACAGGGAGCAAGGTCTGGACTATAGGGAGGGTGAGGAACTAAGTTGATGCCCATCTTGGTCAAATAGTCTGTGACAAGGTTGGAGTTGTGGACTGATGCATTGTCCTGGTGGAAATGCCACTGAACCGATTTGAAGAGTGCTGGTCTCTTCCGACCGAATCTCTTCCTGAATTCTCTTAAAATCTCAACATAGTATTCCTTGTTGACTGTTTGTCCAGTGGGAACCCAGTGCATGTAGATCCTGCCAGTGCTGTCAAAAAAAGGGATCATCAAAAGTTTGTGGGTGGATTTGCTCTGTCGGGCTTTCTTGGATCTTGGAGAGCCAGCATGCTTCCACTGGGAACTCTGTCTCTTGGTCACTGGGTCATAGCAGTAGATCCAGCTTTCATCGCAGCTCACCAGAGCATCAAGAACTGCGGGATCTGAATTGATCAGCTCGACCATCCTTCTGCTGCCATGACAACGTCTTTCTTTCTGATCATCTCTGAGCACTCTTGGGACAAACTTCGCGCAAATCTTCCGCATCTTCAGTTCCTCGCGAATAATCGTATGTACAGTTCCCACACTGATATCAAACTGTGCACTTATTGTCTCTATAGATACACGACGGACCTTATCCATGAAATTCTTTATTTGGCCAATCAACTCTGGTGTTCTGACTTCTTTACTCCTCCCACACATCTCATCATTCCTCACAGACTCCCTGCCTTCGATGAATCTCTTATGCCACTCAAAAACTCATGCTCGATTCATGCAAGATGGTCCCAAAGCAGTCTTATGTATTTCATACGTTTCTGTGTCATTTTTCCGATTTTAAAACAGAATTTTATTGCATATCGTTCTTTTAAAGGGTCCTCACGTGCAGATTGCATTTTTGAAATTCACCATCTGTGACAATCAGGCTTTTGTAGGGTGCATTCTAATTCCTGCTGTAGCTGTTCCTTTGAACCTAAAATCATAAAAATTGGTCAGTCATCTCATAAGATGTATAGCAATAACATACTGATTTTTCAATTTTTTAACGCCTGTACAAAAAAAGTCTGGAAACTTATTGAAGACATCTTGTATATATGATAAGAATAAGTGGAAAAGCGGATAAATAAAATTCTTACAACGGGTTTAGTGGTAATATTTCGTTCTTTATTCACAGAAGAACCTCTTCGGTCGGACTAAATTTTGGGGAGTTTTTCTACATTTGAGCATTTGAGGAAATAGCTAAAATAAAGGATTAAATAACGGTATAAAGGGAGGAAAAGGGTCTAAAGACAAGAGGAAGATAAGCGAGGAAGAAGGGGTGAAGTAGATATGTCTTTAAGTGATGGCAGCCGGGACCATTGGTTTCGACCATCAGTTATACCTAAATCTAAATCACTCCCTCTTTTTCCCCTTAAATGAATCTACTTTTATTGATTTAAAATAACAATCTGATATTAATCCATTAAAATCCTTGTTTCTGATTAATTAAAAAATCAAACGCATTTTTTTTTTCATTGCGTCATGTTGATCTTCAAAATATAACATTATCAGGCCAGAAGTGCGGACTTTGCGTTGAAGGAAGTTGGTTGGTATAATCTGAAATTTGGTATACTTTGAGCAATTATCTTCTGACAAATATTTTCTCAGTGGCATCAACTATCATTCTAAAGATACTTAACAATGATAAAATTGATTCCAGATGCAGTGAATAAAAAAAAAACATTAAAATATAAATAAACGAAAAATAAGCATATGGTTCATATAATTTATTTTGCAGCTGAGAATAAAGAAATTATCTGAAAATAAAAATTAAAAAAGATTATTAATTTTTTTAGTCGAAGATTGATGATTATTAAAACAATTGTTAATCTGATCAGGTATTTTTGTTCATTTTCATTTTGGTTGCTTTTAAATCTCAGTTCACTCGACTTATTATCTCAACCACTCCGAGGAACATCTCATATCGGAGACAAGATTGAAGGAATAGAATTATTATTATTATTATTATTATTATTATTATTATTGTTGTTGTTGGTTGTTATAGCTCGTTAGGCATCTCCCATTTTTTGATTTCCTTTCACATCAACCTTAAAAGAAAAAGAAAAAGAAGAAACTTTGCGCAGAACATACACAGTATTAATGCAACGTCTCTCTCTATATATATTCATCAAATTATGTTAAGTAATTCATCCCATAGTTTCCAGGTATGAACACCCATATTTTCCTCAGCCACGCGTTTAATAGTACCACTTCTGTTCTTCTACAAGGATAGTGTTAGCATGAAATAACCAACAAAGGTTGTTATACAATTATCAGAAATGAATCAAACCTGAATGTTTATATTATTGAATTCAGTTTTATTTTTTATACATAGCTGGGTTTTTTTTTTAATCTAATTACGTAAATTATTCCAAACATATATTGACTTGATAGATTTATTTTTCTAAATCTGTCTTGACAGTTAATTTCCATTTTGAGGAGAAATACTAAAAAATATGTCCATCATATTTTTTTAAAATCCATTGATTATTTAAGATCTTTTGGTGAGATTTGGACAGGTATTTTGTCGGTGCTTTTGATGCTTAGGTAAAAAAGCAGCTGGAACAGAAAACCAAGCTTCCTACGAAAACTGGGAATTTCACTTCGAATTTAATAGAAAGCTTATTCTTGTTTATAATGGGCATTTTAGTCGCTCTTGTAGAGATATCGACCCAAGTAAGAGGCAATTAAAATGCAACAATGAATAAAACTACATGAAATTTGCAATATAAATGAGCAAATTTGATCTCCAAAACATTTATCGAACTCTAATCTCTCGCGAGTATGGAAAGAACCACTAAGTGGTATACATGCGTTTTTTAGATAGGTCACTCGGCTAATATTTACATGGAAACGTCGGGGACAATGTAGGCATGGAATCAATACTAGCATCTCAACCTTTTTTTTGCATGTCTTCCTCCTGTCCTCAAAGCCAACTACTCTTTGTCTTTAAAAGAGCTCAGCTCCGTTTCTCATAATTTACCACCTGTCAAAGAACAAGTTTCTTAGGAAAATAATTTATCGGAATTCTATGAAGTAAGTGGAGTGTGTGGTTATATTTTCTGTAAATATGAGAAAAGAAAAGATTTTTTGTCATCATCAGAATGATTGATTTATCAATTCTAATGGCATGTCAACCCATCGAGCGTCATTTTATATCCAAAAGGCTAAGGAACTGCGTTCATTGTATGCTTATATTTACATTTTTTGAGCAACTTTTTTTTAAAGATATTTTGTTCAAACTTATAAGATATTATGTATTCCTATTAAATACAAAAAAATTATACACTGTTGTATGGGTGATAGAATTCCTATCTGATACAAATTATGTTACAAGTATTTTTTTAAAATTTAATGATAGTCATTAAAATGAACACGGTTACAGGGTTTCAAGTATCTAATAACAATTGTCAGTAAAGAAAGGTACCTTCATGTAACTGTTATCAATATAAATGATTTATAATTATATCATATCAACAATTCATATCTAATATTAATAAATTTCAGTCAGCTGAGACTGTAGAATTCACCGATTACATCTCTACAGATGGAAAAGACCGCCCCAACGAGTGTCCCAGATATGACTTTAAACCATTTAATGGTGAGGCTATAGTGATGCTGGAGTTTTGAGAAATGCAGTGTACCCTTTCATTGCTATTGCTTCCAGGTCCACTCTGGCCCGGAGTGGTTGCACCTGATAGGGTTCTATCTATGAGTTAAATAGATCTGTTAGACATGAATGGGAAATGGACACGGCGACACGTGTTCAAATCCTGGACGTGACTGATTGTATTTCACATAGTACTAATACCCTTGGGAAAGGTATGAATCCAATTATTCTCCTTCCAGCTATGGGTAAATAGTAGGGCAAACTAGGTTCTTCAGCCTTGGTGAGGTAACTAGTCTAGGAGAAGGAAAACTCTGAATAAAAACCTGTTAAACTCCGCTTAAAAATTGACCTTTTGTCATATCCTGCCCGAGCAGAGGGGTTGTTAAATATGGTTAGACATCTAAATTGCGTGCAAGCAAATGACAATGCTAAATTAAATTGATTGGAATAGAACTGTTTGATCATTTAACTGTGTAAACAAATGACTGATGTGTAATTGAATAGTTCGTGTTAAATTGCAATACTTATAACCACTTCTCTATGTGCAAACATAAGATTAATATTGAATAAAATAAGAGTTAAATAGTCATAATTGAAACCATTTAATTTTATCAAAACAATAGCAATACTAATGGGTAAACAATTGAGTTAGTTTTAACTCAAAAAGACATCGACACACGGCTAACGAAAGCATGGACAGCTATCGATAGGCTCTCGATCATATGGAAATCAGACCTGACCGATAAAATGAAACGCAGTTTCTTCCAGGTAGCGGTTGTATCGATACTGCTATATAGATGCACTACATGGACGCTAACTAAACGGCTGGAGAAGAAACTAGACGGCAATTACACAAGAATGTTGAGAGCAATATTGAACAAGTCCTGGCGACAACACCCCACAAGACACCATCTATACGGCCACTTGCCTCCCATCACGAAAACTATACAAGTTAGATGAACCAGACACGCAGGACACTGCTGGAGAAGCAAGGACGAGCTCATAAGTGATGTACTCCTATGGACCCCCACATATGGCCAAGCAAAAGCAAGACGAACAGCTCGAACTTACATACAGTAGCTATGTGAGGACACAGGATGTAACCCTGAAGACCTGCTAGCGGCGATGAATAATAGGGAGAAGTGGCAAGAAAGGGTCAGGGATATCCGTGCTGGTGGCATGACATGATGATGATGATGATGATGATGATTACATAGCAATACTTGAAATTATCTGTGTGCAAACAAATTATTAATAGTAAATTGTCTTATTATTATTAGATAGTAATACTGAGTTCAGAAAATGAGCTCGGGCTCGTTTAAAAATGTCAACAAAACGTTTACAAATCATATATATTAAATATATTTGTATAAATAGGATCTGGCATAAAATAACCTACAATGGTGGATATGCCATTAAACTTAACCAAACTAACCAAACCTAATACTAATAATTTTAAACCGATCTATATGACCCATAGATGGGATTCTAACTAATACAACCAATTTAATTCAGCGTAGAACTGGGATTAATTGCTTTGAAAGAGTACTCCACACTCCCTGGACTGGAGACTCACTGTCGTTGAGTTTAGTGAGGTTGCGACGAAATATAGCGGTGTGTTTAGAGTCATACTCAAGAGTTTTTGAGCGGGGGTGTCGTTATTACCTTTCCGTAGTGATAACAGTCGACGAGATGGTATAATAGGACTTGTATTGTATCATATTCTTGTTATTTGGTAAGTACCCTGGTCTCAGGTTGCTTACAGTACCAGCTCTTTCTAAGTCGTCAATCATCTATGTATTGAAATTTTCATCACAGTTAAGTGTCTATGACATTCAGTCATCGTATTAAAAGCCTCGTTTTATTTCTGAACAGAATCGTTTATTGATTGCTATGAAACGACGGTCAAACGAGAAAAACAACTGAATTTAAAATGACGAAAATACTTGCCTACATGAAAATTGCTTCAAAATGAATCATCCAATTATAACGAAAACTCAGGATGATATTACAAACTAAAACATGTTCTACTGTTTTCTCGGTGTTAGCAGTTTTTTGTACACAAAAGCGTTGAGAGATCCTTTTTTTACATGTCAGAAAGAAAAGTCAAATAAACAAGACGAAACATTTTTTTTAATTAGAATAATGATTAGCTACCAGTGTTTTCTGCAAATATAAATCTACTTTAAAGACTGAAAGGTTTGGTTTCTTTGTTTAATGGCATATCAACCTTATTTAATATCAAAGCCATTCTTCTTGAAGAACAGTAGTGGTAGTATTTGACCCATAGCTCAGCGGATAAAGGGCTTCATACCTTTCCTAAGGGTATTTGTCCGAAAGTGAACGTAATAGAGCTACTAGAGTTCGAACTCGCTTACTACGATTCCACAGTCCATCGCTTTAACCATTACACCACGAGGACACCCCGCAAAAGACTGAAATGATCTTAGACAAATTTAATGGTTATAAAAGACAGATATATTCTAAAAATATTCTCCTTTTTAAATTTCAGATTTTTATTCTTGTTTTTTGTTTTAATTTCAGGTATGTACCTTCCGTAAATAATGGAGATCTAACATATGAAAAATTGTGGATTGCATTTCCAAAGGTAAGTTGAATTTTCAGAAGGAAAATATAAGTGCCGACTATTCATGTAAAGAAAGGAAGCAGCTTTTCGTAAAGTGTTTGTAGGATTTTTATATCAAATTTTATGAAATTTTACAAATCGTCATTCCTTCCATCTTGGACATGGACATTTCGAGAAAGATAAAATATGGTGTCAAACAGATTTGATCACCTAAAGTCAAAATCTAATTAGAATTTTTGATGATATCACAGAATATTTCGAAACTCATGACTTAATTTTAGCTGACGTTGGCTATATTTAGCTAATGTCAAAAATTGACAGAGAGAAAAAATGGTTTTACAACATGAATCAAATAGAATATAGGGATAATATTAGCACATATATTAAAAGAGAAAAAATTCTCACGCATTTCATATTATGTCGGAATAATGCTATTCCGCATAGAAATCTGTAACAATAGCAGTATAGATTTTCTATCCGGAACATAATCATTTTGACGCAAGATGAAATGATTGCGACGAGCTCCCTATGCAATAATAACAGATTCACTAGTCTTAAAAAGTATTACAACAGTAAACACACAGTTTGCACCTGTCCAAGCAATAATCATAATTGATCATATTAGAAAAAAGGGTTAAATATTAGCTTAATAGAGCTAACATTATCACTTATCAAAGTTCATTGGCGCCACAGAGATGTCACTTTAAAATGTTGGAAGTATATCAGACGCACACTAGTATTTTACCATCCCCATTCCAATCTGCACAATGCTCTGAGTAACCAACTTTCGCCAATTTATAAAGATAGAATGAAGGGTTTAAAAAAATAAAGCCAAAGACAATAATCATAATTCAAAATTAGGTGACAGACAACACCAAATGCGGAAGGTTAGTGCACAGAGGTCGGATCGATGTCTCCTGTCATAGAAGATTGAAAATAGTCAGCTGTATCCGGTGTACTATTGCTTGTACTGCCGCAATAAAAGTAATCAAAATAAAAGCTATATATAAGACAAGGATTGTGCAGTAGAGCGTTACAAGAAAATGAAAGTCATTTATGCATTAAGATTATTACTGCAGATGTGATAATTAATTATATCATTGCAATTAAAATTTCTGGTCCCACAGAAATCTGTGTTCTCATGTGTAAGAATGAATAAATAATTCACAAGACGGGAAAAACAAATTCGAATTACCTCTGCATTGATAGAAAATCCCAGCCGATAGGCTTCTGTTGTATAGTCATCTTGTTCATTAGCAGGTGGACGTTTTCACCGCCATTTTTTCTTCTCGGCCAGAAGGTCCCTTCTCGCAAAGCCATATTTCGACACTGTTTCAAGTTCATACAGGTCATATCAATAACAAAGGAATTTTCCGACTGCAAACATTTTTTTTATCGATGACATTTCTTCAGATAAATTTTACCAATCGCATGTGTCGGCAATCAGTCAGATCTGAGTTGGGAATGGACAACTGCTCCCTTTACGGTTTATCAACGAACGGATTAAAATTTGAATCTAACTTCTTAACCTTAAGGATTTCAGTCAATATTCTTTAATTCATCCAAAATGTCCACTTCACTGACTTGAGTTTGCTGTCAATATCTTTTTAAAACTTACCTACACTACCTCTGTAATAATAGATTTCAGACAATTTACTATTAAACATGTGTATCTTGGAAATTGTGAGATACAAATAATAATAATGATGATAATAATAAAGGCTGACCACAGAATGTGAAAAGAAGGATAAGTAACTCGAACTTGATAGGTAATTGAAAAAACGGTGGAAGATGCAGGTGATAATTATACCTATTGTAAATAGTGCTTTTGGAACAGTAACTAAAGGATTATCAAAGGAAATTGAGGACTAGGAATTGGGCGGACGAGTAGAAACCATCCAAAGTACTACATCAATGAGAACGGCCAGAATACTGAGAAGAGTCCTGGAGACTTGAGGAGACTTGCTGTCACTCAAACTCTAGTGAAAGACCATCAGCTAACGCTAATGTGAAAAAAACTATAATAATAATAATAATAATACGAGTCCTGGAGACTTGAGGAGACTTGCTGTGACTCAAACTCCAGTAAAAAGCCATCAGCAAATACTGATTTGAAAAACTCTAGAGGAGTAAATAATAATAGAACAAAGAAAGACTGATTTCAACAACCAGAAACAACATAAGCAACACAAATATCATCAAATTAACAATAATCAGAAAAATGGGGAGAAAAACAATTGTATGGAGATTTCAAGCGACAAATAAGCCAAATCTCATACGAGAAAATTTGGACATGGCTAAGAAAGGTAAACCTTAAGAGAGAAACTGAATGTCTTTGAATAGCTACTCAAAACAACGCCATTAGGACAAACTATATCAAAGCAAAAATAGACAAGACCCAACAAAATAGGATATGTGGTGATACAGACGAAATGATGGATCATATAATTAGCAAATGCAGCAAATTAGCGCAAAAGAGTTTAAGACTAGACGTGACTTGGTGGGGAAGGAAATCCATAGAAGTTGTGCCAAAAAATGTTAATTTAACCATACAACGAAGTGGTATATGCACAACCCAGAATCCGCTCGGGCGCCTCTGGTGGTGTAATGGTTAGCAAGCTCGACTAGCAAACCTACACGAGTGAATTCGAGTCTCATTGGGTGCTCCTTTTATATGGCCTTGTGCCACATCTAAGCAAAAAGCTTTGTAAATTACCCCAACTCAGTATCCGCTCGAGAGAACGAAATGCAAAAACCTCTCTGGGATTTGAGAAACAAACAAATTACCTAATCTCGGCCAGAGACCAAACTTAGTGATAGTGAACGAAAAAAAGAAAAGAAAGAAAAAAAAATGAGAACTTACCGAAAAGCGAACATTGCCGTCCAGGCAGACAAGAGTAAAAAGTAAAGTTAACAACCTTAGTCGAGGGTGACCGGAAGGCTCCATTTTTAATAGCTACCACACCGAGGAGGGCACTACTCATTTCCCTAGATTGATCTGCTTTACCCTTGATCCTTGCCTAATAATGATGACTTGACCTAGGATTGAACCCCAGTCTCTCGGACCAGCGACGACAGCTCTCCTCATTAGGCCAATGGCTCGGCAGATTACAGAGTGAAAATAAGAGTAAGCAAAAAGAAAGATAAGTATCAACTACTTGACAGAGAACTAAAAAAACAAAAACTATGGAACATGAAGGTGACGGAGATACCAATTGTGGTTGGTGCACTTGTGATAATCCTCAAAGGATCAAACAGTAAGACTTGAAAATAAGAAGACAAGGAGATGTCTTTCTGACTACAACGCTATTAGGATCGGCCATAATACTGAGAAGAGTCCTTGATTTTTGAGAAGACTGGCTGTCATCCAAACTCCAGTGAGAAACCGTCGTCTAACGCTGGTGTAAAAACACTCTCAAAGGATTAATACTACTAATAATAATTATGATAATAACAAAAGACCTGGTTCTAGTCAGAGAACCGAAAAAGTTATGGAACATGCAGATGACGTATTTAGAATCCTGGGAGCTGTTTATCAGAGTTTATCTCACGTAAAATGGATGCCGCAAGAAGGTTAAATAGCCCTGTCTGTCCAACTATTTACCTATAGCTAGAGGGAGAATACTTAGATTCATTCACTCTTGTGTATTAGCCCTATGTTAAACGCAAACTGCCGTCTCCTGGATTTGAACCATAGGTAGCGTGTCAGCTTCCTACGACGATAACAATCCCACTCTGACAGTCTGTGACTGTCTGTTTGTTTGTGTGAGTGTTTAAATATATATGTATATATATGTATGCTTAGAAGATTCGCACTTAGCTTATAACTTTCAATGAGTCAAGCATATTCTATTTGGCTAAAAATCCCATGTATATTTTTTATATGTTTGACGATTAATTGTTCTACAGTTTTTTCTTCTCGCTGTACGACAAACAAGAAACGGAAAAGCTTCCGTATTTACAAAGCTTCTCTGTTTATGAATTTTAGAAATCAGCAAAATAAAAAGAAACGTTTTTTTTTTTTTAGTGACTGTGAGAAACATTATTCCGAGGAATATAGAACCATTTTTTCTCAACCACCCGATTGTGCTTTTAAAAAAAAACTTGCAGAGGTCAAATTCATATAAGTGCAAGTACCATTCATCCCTGAAATACAGGAGTCATTCAACTCATTTTATAGATTTTTTTTATCTTACCGACGGAAGACTTCCCAAACGAAGAAGAAAAAACCGCCCTCCTTTGCTTGGCACTTTTATAATGAGTGTTCTATGCATTGAAACAGCAGCATTCTTGTAATATTTAGATATATGAGAGAAACCTTTAACATTTTTCATGATATATTAAATCTTTTTAACAAAGTGCTGACAAGATATACACTTGCGCTTACATTTTGGTCGTTATGCACAAAAATGTGTTCTGTAAGTACAATAAATAACACTCATCACAGCACATGAAAAGATTTTAATGTAGTTCTTCATTATAAGAGTTAGACGAGTCCCCATTGCGTAGTGGCTAACTTACTGAAATTCAACTTCGTAATAAGTGAGTTCAAATTCCATCCACGCTATTATATTCACTTTCGGACTCATACTCTTGGGAAAGGTATTGTTTATTTGGGTTTTATGGCATACCAACTATTGTTGATTATTTAATGCCAAATCCTGTTTTTACATATGTATTAAATATTTGATTTGTAAACACATTTCCAGATGCTCATAATTAAATGATCAACTTGTTTTATTGCTAATTTTTTAGTTTTACGTAAGTCAGATTTAAATGGTTCCTAGTATTATTATGTATCTCTAACAATTCAATTAAATATCAATCATTTGTTTACATATAGATAAATGATTGAACAGCTCTATTTCAAACAGTTCGATTTAGTATAAGTCATCTGTTTTCATAGTTTAAATGTAAAACTCTTCTATTTCACGCATAGATAGGACCCTATTAGGTCCTACCACTCTGGGCCAGAGTGGACCTGGGAGTGATGGCAATAAAGGGGTACTCCGTATTCCCCAAAACTCAAGTATTACAAAAGCCTCATCATCAGATTTTTTAATTTCATATGCACGATACTCATTTTTTTTACTTAGCTTTGCGCAGCTATCCTCGCATAGTTTCAGTCAGGCTCTTTCGTCAGGAAGAAATCAGAAACTCTCAACATGAGAGGGTGAATGCTCCATCTTGCTTTCTCTGATACAGCGTTTAAGCTAAATTGGTAACGAAGAGAAAAATCGCCACGAAATAATGATGTAAATTTTACTTCATTATACATACATACAGTTGTTGCGTTTTCATTCCTCAACAACAAACAAGTCGAATCATCACCATACAAAAGAACTATAAGAGCAACTAAGGAAACAAATTGAAGAGTTGGGAGCTGTGCGATCGTAGTGTAAGGCCAATATATTTTTTATGATATATAATTATAACGTAGACGAGTTGAGGGAGAGCCATGAAACAATATTTGTTGCTATTTACTTAACTTTTGATTATCTGGTACACACAGTTTAGGTTCCTTCCAGTAATAATTGTAAGTAAGTGGTCGCTCATCAAATTACTGAACAGTTTCATCAATACTTAATTTCGGTTAAATAGTGGAAATATTTTGTTTTCAGCATGATTTGACTCTAAATCATATAATGATAAAGACCAACCAAGAAGCATGTGTTTTACTTAGTATAAATAGATTTACAATATTTATCAGACAAAAGCATCTTTGGCAAAGGCTAAATTTATGTATCACACAGTGAGGATCGAAATCACCAACAATATCTTATGAGACCAGATTGCAAACTGTTCATATATGCAGCTGTTTTATGTCTGGACAGGACCTGATAAAGATCAGTTGAAGTCCAAATCACAAGTGTTTAAGACTTTATAATCGCCTTTTTAGTTATATTTCAAGTCATAAACGTAAGTGCTTTTAGATTTTAAATTTAACTATAAATTACACATGAAGGCGGAGAATTTCTTCTGCTTTTGGGATGGTAATACTTGTATGATGGTGGTACGTTTAAATACTAGAGGCTGGGATGTATTTTTTATTTATTCACTGTAAGTGACAAAAAAATTTATCGTGCGATATTTCTTCAACTGGTTACAGTTTGAGAAATTCTGAAAATAGCAGATTTCTACGACCCTAATATCAAAGATATTCATCAATTTAACTCGCAGAAGCTGTGCATATACTATGAGAGTTTTTTTTCATTTAAAAATCAAATCAAAATTATCAAAAGTTATTAGAAATAGAAAAATACTATTGTTTGCAGTTCATGTTGTAGGATGTCTATTTAGGAATTATATTTATTCTAATTACGTTTATTATAACTTATTGTAAAATAAATCCAGTATTTTCATCAATGATCTTTGCTTTAATTATATCACCAAAGACAATCTCCAGCATGAAAAATATATTCCCTATCTCTCTTTATGTTAAAAAAATTGTCTTTCAGGTCATCCTAAAGTTAAGGGTTTAATTCAATATCGAGGGACGTATAGGGATAGGAAATCTAACAGTTGTTCAGTGAGTTCACTATCTGATGCAGAGGGAAGTTGTTTTTTTTTTCAGCTGAAATACAAACCAAGCTTGTACGGTTGAACAGGATGCTTGAGTTTGTTGAAAAGTTTTGCAGCACGGTCGTTCTTCTGGTTTGGTTTGGTTTGGTTTGGTGGGTTTTATGGCATATCAACCTTTGTAGGTTATTTAACGCCAAATCCATTTTTATGTAAATAATCTGTCCTATTTAAAACAATTCACTTTAGCATAAGTACACAGTTTAATTGTCTAAAACATTTCCATTTCAAACTATTCAAGCAGTTATATGTAATAATTCAGTTAAGTGTAAATACAGCTTTAATGTCGAAAAACAGTTCCATTTCAAATAATTCAGTTAAGCATAAGCACGCAGTTTAAATGTCAAAAATATTTAATTGTCAAAAATATTTCTAATTAGAGCTATTCAGTTAACTCTTACAATTCATTTTAGCATAAATATGATGTTAGTTCTATTTAACCCATAGATAGGGCCCAATCAGGTGCTACCACTCCGGGCCAGAGTGGACCTGGGAGCGATGGCAATGAAGGGCTACTCCGCATTCCCGAAAGCTCCAGCACTGCTGGAACCTCACCATCAGATTGTTTAGTGTCATATCCAGGACACTCATTAGGGGGGGTCTTACCCCTCTGCATAGGTGCAGTCAGTGTATTCTACAGCCCCAGCTGACTGGACAACGTTCTTCTGGTCCTTCATTACTTGTGATGAAAAATAGCTCTTCTCACTTTGAGTGAGAAATATTAAATGTCTTCATGCAGTACCTGCCTAAAAAGAAATATCCCTGGCTATGAACCTGATTGTCTTGAAGTGATTGTTATCAATAATGGAGTGGATCTCACTAATATCTTTGGGAGTTCTTGTCTTATAAGAACGAAGAGATTGTGTCTTCCTAGCTTCTGTAATTTTGTAATCACCATAGAATCCATTCAACTCTTTTGGACTGTTCTACTCTGTTCTCTCATTGACACCAAAAAATACATCTTCTCTCAAGAGCTTTCGAGAGAATACATGCCATTTCTAAATTTCTGGAGGAGTGAATGATACCAAGGTGCTGCTTTCCTCATAGGCTGTGTCCATCTGATTCTACTTTGCTGCACAGTAGACAAGACCTAAAAGAAAGATAGTGCATGCGTTTGGCTTGTTTTGTTTTGGTTTTATGGCATATCAACCGTTGCAAGTTATTTAATGCCGAATCCTCTTCATACACGTATATCAAATATATGTGATTTGTAAACTCATTTTGTAAATAACTTTCTGAAACGACCCAGAGCAATTTTTAGCACACATTTTCAAGCATTGCTATACATAACAGTCACAATTTAACAGCATTCATTTGTTTGCACATATAGTTTGTTCTATTTGAACCGTAGATAGTAACGTATCGGGAGCAACTACACTGGGTCAGAGTGGACCTGGTAGTAATGGCAATGAAGGAATACTCCACATTCCATAATGCTCTAACGCTGGAGCTTGGCCATCAGATGGATTAATGTCATATCCTAGACCCTTGCTAGGGTGGGGGTCTTAACCATATGCAGAGATGCAGCCAGTCTATTTTACATCTGACTGGACTGTAGCTCACGCGGGAAATCAGTAATTTGAAATTCAACAATTTGCCCACTGCGTCCTGTTTACAAAAAAAATTCAAAGCTAAAAGCATTTTTAATCAATAAAATAAAGTGTTCCCTGCACAAAAGGAAGAGCGATATCACAATAATTCAACTCCAAATATAAGACAAAACAGGTTATAAATTCAGAGGTAATAGCAGACGGGAGATGTCTTACGTAGGATCAACTGAGAGAATATGTAAAAAAATACAATTCTCAGAAATCTTCCTGCAGGAATGTACGGTACGCCGATAGCAGAGGACTGCCCAAGTGTGTGAATTTAAAGAAAAGCATATGGGAAAGAAGGAGAAGTCAAGTGTTCCACTTTAAAAAGAGAGCATGTGGATTTGAAACATCGTAAACTGTGATTAGAGGAAAACTATTCAAGTTTTCGGGATTCGAGTGATCTGTTGAAAAAAAAATCAGGATTCGTAACCAAATCTCACCACGAAGGTAAATAATTGCACTGAAATTTGGAGCCAGATGGAACCCCGTGAATTAGTATGTCATCCGCTTAATAATCACATTATGCTGAATTCAAGAGATATCAGGCGTGTTGTAACTGGCTTAACTGGTAATCGGCAACCAGTTGCGAATTGTTATGATGTGTCATTCTATTTTATAGTTGAAGTAGTATATATATATATATATATATATATAAAATCAAGAATAAAAAGTAGACCCCAAAAATATTTTATAAGCGGCTCATTTAATTCTAAACCAATGATACCAGGTTTTTGATATTTCTGTTCGAGGATGAAGCAATAAAACAGTTATTTAATCTATTATTTCTTACGATAATCTAAGGCTCTGAATCTCTCACGAGAAAAGAAATCAAGTTTTGTTTGAAAATAAACATAACTTAGATAATTTCATACAGAATTCGCGTAGGGATGTACTCATTTCTTGGAGTGATACATGTTCATGAGTTAGATTAGAGATTTCGATTGGTATAGAATTTGGTTATAAAAGTCCGTAAAAAATATCCATTTTACTGAATAATGTTCAAATATAAATACTCAAACTACTGGCTTATTTGCTTTAGAAAAAAACATAAAACAAACTTGCTTATATATAAATGGTAGATGTTCTTATAAATGGGTGATATTCCTTTCCTCCTTTTCTTTCTCTCACTTTATCTTTTTCTCAGTATATATATTTCTTAAAAGCGTGTTAAATCAGTAAAATGTAGTGCTCTACACACAATGCATGATGAATCGTGAACTTTCCTTTTCGTCGTTTCTGCCTGCGTTCGTTTGGATTTACGTGCTTGTCCGTTGTCCTTTGGTGCTCGACTATTCGATCTGCTGGGGTTGCCTTCGTGTTAAGTGCTCGTGGTGTTATTCGGGAAAGAGTTGCCCTTTTACATTTTTTTGAAGGTTCCGTCAATCACAGTCTACTCCCACACGGGGAAACTGCTAGGGCGGGTGTGGTTGTGTGTTTTCGTGAAGGGTCCTCGACTGATCTCCCACAGAGGTCTCCTCATTGAGTTTTGTCCTTTGGAGCTGTACTATCTCTGTGTTTTCGCTTGAGGGTATTAAGATCGGTTGAGTAGTGAATTGAGCCGGCTGCTCGGGTCTGGTGTTAATTGACATGGTCCGTTCATGACCCTGCTGTCTCGCAAGCAGGTGGAAAGTGTAGTACCTCATCCTGATATGCAGCATACTAACATAAGATTTCAACTATCAAATAAATTAGCTTAAAACACTCGATGTTTGATTGACCAACTATTGGGAGAGCCTCAATTGATACATCAAGTGCCATGAATTTTTACTCTCATAAATATATATATATATATATATATAGGTGTGCGTATGTGTGTGCGTATATATATATATATATATATATATATATATATATATATATATATATATATATATATTCAAAGAATGATTTTATTATTTTAGAATTATTTACCAACATTAAATTTTGTTGGTTGGTTTGCTTTAATAGTATATCAACCATTCTAGGTCAAATCCTCTTTATATATTTATTAAATATATGATTTGTAAACACAGTTTATTGATAAAATTGTTTACGTACCCGAGCTCTTTTTAGAAAACAGTTAAATAGTTTAAGTATTTCCATCTAACATGAATAATTCAATTAACTATTAATCTTTTGTTGGCACATAGTTAAATGATTTCACGACTTGCTAGGTAACTGTAATAATTCAGCATCAACTGATTTGCA
Source organism: Sepioteuthis lessoniana (assembly GCA_963585895.1). NCBI lineage: Eukaryota > Metazoa > Mollusca > Cephalopoda > Myopsida > Loliginidae > Sepioteuthis > Sepioteuthis lessoniana. The sequence continues at coordinate 71,327,140 of OY757916.1, read as the reverse complement.
TACATCTGAATGGATACGTAAGATTTGTAATTGAATTGTTTGTAGGTAATTTCACTTTCAAATGAATTAATTTCTTTGCTCTCTCTTGCATTGCTATAGTTCATACATAGTCGGAGGTTTTCATTGATTGCTATCTAACCATATTTACCAACCACTCCGCCCGGGCAGGATATGACACAAGGTCAATTTTTAAGCGGAGTTTAACAGGTTTGAATTCAGAGTTTTCCTTCTGCTAGACTAGTTGCCTCACCAAGCCTGAAGAACCTAGTCTGGCCTACTATTTACCCATAGCTAGAGGGAGAATAATTGGTTTCATACCTTTCCCTATGTGAAATGCAATCAGTCTCGTCCAGGATTTGAACTCGTGTCACCGTGTCCAATTCCTACGACGATAACCATTACACCACGCGCACCTCCCTTTTCAGTGATTGCTATCTAACACTAGTAATTCTACTCAACATTTGTTTGCATTCATTGAAGTGAATACACGTATTGCAATTTAACATTAATTATTTAACACTATTCATTCATTTGCACACAGTCAAATGGTTCCACGTATTGTTATTTTATTATTACTTTTCCATTTTAACACACAGTTAAAGAGTTTCAAGTATTGCTATTGAAGGCTAATAAGTTAGCATTACGAATTCGTTTGCGCCCAGTTAAATAGATCCAAGTATTGTTATGTATTACGAAGAATTCAATTAGACATCAGCCATTTGCTTAAACATAGATTAACAAAGCGTTCACTTTTAACAATTGGAGAAAGCATTTGTTTGCACTCAGTTTAAATGTAAAATAGTTCGGTTTGACCCATAGATTGGATCCTATCAGATGCTATTATTCCGGGTCAAAGTGGACCAGGAAGCAATGGCAATGAGAGAGTTCTCCACATTACCGAAAGCTCCAAAACTAGTGACTCATCATCATATTGATTGGTCTAATATCCAGGATACTCGTTGTGGTAGTCTTCCTCATCAGCAGAGATGCAGTCGGCGTATTCTATAGCTCTAACCGACTAACGTTAAATTAGGCTTTACTTTAATTCGTCATCAGGGCATTTCATCTGATATTTACCTTTTGAATTGTGTTTGATTTTATTTTAAAAAGGAAATGAAAAAAATGAGAATGTTCTCAGCATTTTCTTTCCGTTCGTGGCATTTTGATTCAAAACTGTGATATCTTTAGTGTTTGAAATGTATTTCAAAGCGTTACGTATTTCCTTTATATATATATATATATATATTCTGCTTCTCATTTTATTTCTCTTTTTTCTAGTCCTTCATTCTTTTATGCTTTGTCTACTCTATGGTGTAGTTCATTGTGACTTAAGAATGAATTTTGACGAGAAGTCCTATGGAAGAAACATTAAAAATGACTATAAATAAGAAGAATATTTGATGAAAACTAACAATTTCAAATAATAGATATTATAAGTTTTTTGCACTAATGTGATTTAAATAAGCAAATAAATTGAAAAAGACGATTCTTTGTTTTATGGCATTGTAGTTCAAAATGATGCTAGATTCAACAAGCTGTCAGTAATTTCTGTTATGTATATTAACTAACATTTTCGAATCTTTAAAGTCGAAATTAGTTTCTAGATTATGCCTTTGGGAAGGGAAGTGAGAGAGAGACAGACAGACAGATTGCTCCTACGTGTGCGTATATATCAATGAGAAGGAAAGCATTTATAGTATTATTGGTTGTTTGAAAGCTATGTTGGAATATATATATATAGGCAGTCAGGCATGATCTTGTCTACAGATATATAAATAGTTAGATTTTTGTTAGTGTATATATATTTCTGAACAGGTGTAGTTCACCTAAATTTCAGAGTATAATGATCTGGGGTGGTGTCATTCTGTAGTTTAATGGATGGAGTTACTCAAATGTCCGGGGCTCAAAGCGTCAAAGTAATGAAATAATTTGATACTGTCAGTTTTACCCAGTTGTTTCAAGTACAGGAAATATATATCTGTCATGAGAGAAAATTACATATGTGAGTGCGGTTGTTTCTATGTGAGAAAGAAAGAAAGAAAGAATATGAAGAGAAAAAAGGAACAAGAAAGAACGAAAGAAAATTAAAAGAAGAAAGAAAGAAAGGAAGAATATGAAGAGAAAGAAAGAAAGAAAGAAAGAAAGAAAGAAAGAAAGAAAGAAAGAAAGAAAGAACATGAGAAGACAGAAAGAATATGAGGAGAAAGAAAGAATACGAGGAGAAAGAAAGAAAGAAAGAAAGAAAGAAAGAAAGAAAGAAAGAAAGATGAAAAACAAACAAAGAATATGCTGTACATTCCAAGTAATAGAGTTTCCACAACTCATTCAGGTTAATTTTCATTTTGAAATCAATTGCTTTTTTCGATTATAATATTCACGTATATGTTAGGTCATTGTTTAGTTTAAAGGTAATAAAAGTCAACATCTACCTACCGATTACCTCGTAGAAACGGGAGTAACTGATGTGGCAGTCGAAAGGAAATATTTAAATATTTTCAGCAGTTTTCATTACAATCAAGCAAGTTAAATTAAATCAACTGAATGATTGATTTTAACTACATGTCAATCCGTCTACGGTTATTTTAGCTTAAAGCCTTGTGTATCGTTTTCATTGTACGTTTAAAATTACACATTTAGTAAACTTGTTTCTAGCATACAGTTAGATATTTTCAAATATTCCTATCTAAAAGAAATACTTAACAGACAGTTGTATATTTTTAAGTATAACAATCAAATACTAATAATTATATGTTCGGAAGTATTTATTTCTATTTAATAATAGTATTTTCGCACACAGTCCTTCGTAAAAGATTAAAGATTCAATACAAATAATTAATAATTGTGTGATATCTAGTATTCCAATCTTATAGAAAAAAATTGCACATAGGAGTACGGTTTCAAGTCTTCCTATCTAATAATAGAAATCATTATTTCGCTTCAAGTAATTATATCTACTGATAATTGTCATTTCTTTGCATAGTAATATGCTTTCTAGAAACAAAAATAATCATTATAAACATGTAAAACTTTAAGTAACTATTCTTAACACAAATAATTTACATTGTAATGTTATCAACAATTTCTATCAAATGCGAAGAAATTGCACACAGTTGAATTGATATTTCGATCTAATGTTAACAATAATGTCATCACCAGTACAGTTCTCCTTGACCCTCTGTTACTGTCCGTATCTGGCATCCCTCCCTCCCGGTAGGTCTTCTAGGCGACATCCTGTATCGGCACTGAGCTGTTGTATATAGGTTTTAGCTGGTTGTCCTGCCTTTGCTCGTCCATGTGAAGTGGTCCATAGGAGTAGGCCACTTATGAATTCGTCCCTACTTCTCCATCTGTGTCCTGCAAGCCTGGTTTGTCTAACTTGGATAGTTTTAATGATGGGTGGTAGGTGGCTGTACTGCTGCTGTTTTGTAAGGTGCTGCCTCCAGGACTTGTTCCATATTGCTCAAAGCATTCTTGTGTGATTGCCGTCAAGCTTTTTCTCCACGCTTTTAGTTAACGTGCATGTAGTGCATCCATATAGCAGTATCGACAAAACCACTCCTTGGAAACAAACTGCGCTTTATTTTATCGGTCAGGTCTGACTTCCATGTGACCGATAGCCTATCGGTGTCCATGCCTTTGCTAGTCACGTGTTCATGTCTGCTTCCTCGGTAGGTGAACTTTTCAGAAAACTACGATTTAGTTTGGAGGTGGCGCCTCTTTGATTAAAGCACATGTATTCCGTCTTGTCTGCATTGTCATGGAGGTCTATGCTAGCAGCTGTTCATTCCAGACTTTGTAGCAGGGTCTTGGCTTGGGCGGGTGAATTTGCCAGAACCACAATGTCATTGGTGTAGTCCGCCTCCATAATTGTTTGTGCGGGGTATCTTCTGTTTCTTTCCTTTGTCAGCTTGAAATCTTTGTTGTTTATCAATAGACGTTCTACGTTCTCTGTTAAACTCCGCTAGAAAAAATTGACCTTGTGTGATATCCTGCCCAAGCGGAGGAATTGGTAAATATTGTTCTAAGCATGTAGTCTACACAGATGATGAGCATGTATGGGGATAATATGTCTCTTTGCAGCACGCCTAATACAATGATCCACACAAGAGTTATATGGTATGAAGTAATTATTTCTATTTGATAATAGTCATTTTTGCCCTGTCCTTGGTAAACAAAGATTCAAGTAACTCTTCTTAATACAAATAATCAATAATTGTGTGATATCAAGTATTCCTATTTAATAAAAAAAAAAAACAGTACATAAGAGTACGGTTTCAAGTATTCCTATCTAATAATAGTAATTATTATTTCGTTTCAAGTAATTATTTCTACTTAATAATAGTAATTTCTTTGCACTGTTATATGGTTTCAAGTAACAAAAATACTCATAAATAAACATGTAAAGCTTTAAGTAACTATTCTTCACACAAATAATTTACATTTAAATGTTATCAACATTTCTATCTAATACGAAGAAATTGTACCCAGTTGTATTAATATTTCAATATAATAATAATAATTATGTGGTTTCAAGTAATTATTCCTATTGGGTAATAGTCATTTACTTACCCACAGTTTTATGACTTCAAATATCTTGTGGGGTGACCTCGTGGTGTAATGGTTAAAGCGATGGACTTCGGAATCGTAGTATGTGAGTTCAAACTCCAGTCGCGCTATTACGCTCACTTTCGGGCAAATACCTTTGGGAAAGGTATGAACCCCTTTATCCTCCCAGCTATGGGTTAAATAGCACCACTAATGTTCTTCTAGAAGAATGTCTTTGGCATTAAATAACCTACAAAAGTTGATATGCCATTAAACAAAGAAACCAAACCAAACCTTCAAATATCTTATTATAACTTTTGATAAAAAATTATAGGTTCAAATAATAATGTTTATAATGAATAATAATCCTGATATCAAGTGTTCCTATAAAATCTGAAGGGTTTTAAAACAAAATTCAGTTAAGTGAAATTGTTTCTTAAAAACAATTGGCCCAGTATACTGGGGATGTAGAATACACTGACTGCATCTCTGCAGATGTGTAAGACTCAACCAACGGGTGTCCTGACTGATGTTTAATTGAATTGTTAGCGATAGAAAGCAATACTTGGAACAAGTGAATTTTGTTTACTTATGTCTTCAAATCATATACCTAATATATATATATATATGTATAAGCCGGATTTGAAACTAAATAACCTTCAAATGTTGTTATGCCATAAAAGCAAGTCAAAACAAATCGATGGTAAGGCTTTAGTAATGACGGAGCATTGGGGAACGTGGAATACTCCTTCATTGACATCGCTTTCAGCTCCACTTTGGCATCTGATAGGGTCCTATCTATGAGTTAAATAGAACTATTTGATATCTAAATATACACTTATGCTAAACTGAATTGCTTGAAATAGAACGGTTTTACGTTTAATTGTGAGTAAACAAAATGACTGTGTTCTCATGCTAAATTGAATTGTTTGAAATAGAACTGTTTTTACTTTTGATAAACTGAATTGCTTGAAATAGAACTATTTGATCCTTAGGCTGTGTGCAAACAAATGACTGATGTTTCATTAAATTATTAGAAATATGTGGTAGTACTTGGAAACATTTAACGTTGTTGACATGCTAAACTGAATTCTTTAAAATATAACAATTTGATCATTTAACGGCATGTAAACAAATGACTGATATTAAATTGAATTGTTAGTGATACATAGCAATACTTGGAACAATTGAACTTCGTTTACTTTGGTTTACAAATAATATATTTAATATATATGAATAAACCGGATTTGGCATTAAATAACCTACAATGGATATTATCTTATAAAAACAAATCAAAACAAACATTAAAAACGATCTTTTTCACCGTTTTTGAAATTTCGGTTTATTTGAATTTTTTGAATGACTAAATAAAATGATTTTGTATTTAAATAATTAGCTAACAAATAAAAAAATACGAAAAATGGCAGATAAAAGTTGCTGGGAAAAAATAAAAGGAAAAATAAAATAGTTGTAGAAAAAAAACTGATAGGTAAGGTCAATGTTGAAAGAAAGAAAGAAAGAAAGAAAGAAATCTAAGGCAGAAAATATTACGAAATAAAGGTAAAGTAAACTATCGAGCAGAATATACAGGAATTTATGAAAACAGAAGAGGAACAAAAAAGAAAGAAAGAAAGAAAGAAACAAACAAACAAAGAAATGTAAGGCAGAAAATATTACGAAATAAAAGGTAAAGAAAACTATCGAACGGAATATACAGGAATATACGAAAACAGAAGAGAAAGAAAGAAAGAAAGAAAGAAATATAAGGGAGAAAATATTATGAAATAAAAATAAAGGAAAATTATTAGCAAAATAAACGGGAATTTATGGGAATTGAAGAAAACAAGAAAAAGAAACAAACAAAGCATGGAAAGTAAAAAAGAATATCAAATGAAATCGAGGTAAAGAAAATGAAAGAGAAAAGACAGAAGATTAGAGTAGGAAAAAAAAACAGAATGAAAGAAAGAATGAAAGAAATATTTGTTGAGATAGGAAGGTTTAAAAAGGAAATTAGTGCGTGTGGTAGAAAAAGAAAGATCAATGGAAATAAATAATGAAAAAAATTAAAGAACTATAACATAGGATAAAGAAAAATGATCAATGACTTGAAATAATATAGATATATACAGATTTACGTGAGAAAAATAAAGAATATGAGAAAATAAAGACAAATGTATTGAGAGATTATGGTTAAGAGAGAGAGAGAGAGAGAGATAGAGAGAGAGAGAGAGAGAGAGAGAGAGAGAGAGAGGTAACAAAAGATAGAATGGCGTATTGAGCAAGCGTTATCAAACTCACTTAGACAGGACCATATCTCATTACGTGCATCTATCAACATTGAATGAGAGTGCATGGGTTCTGATTAATTATACAATCCCAGAACCACAGTCGTTCGTTCTTGTTTAAGGCTACCTAGGGCTCTACACGATCACGCACAAATATATTATTATATTAACACACGCAATCATACAGAGGTAGATATGCATGTTCACTCGGACACACACACGTACGGACACTTTCACAAAAATAAAAGCCACCAATTGACTAGTGGTGGTTATTGTGATTTTACAAATAATAGGGAGTCATCGCTGATAGTGACCCGGGAAATGTCTGGAATTTAGATTTTAAATAATAATAATAATAATAATAATAATAATAATAATAATCAACAAAAAAAGAAAATCCGCAAAATTGTCGACTTTGCTATCCCGGCAGACCACAGAATAAAACTGAAAGAATGTGAAAAGAGAGATAAGTACCTCGACCTTGCTAGAAAATTGAAAAAACTATGGAACATCATGGTGACAATTATATCAATTGTAATTGGTGATTTTGGCACGGTAACTAAAGGATATTAAAGGACCTGGAAGATTTAGAAGTTGGCGGCCGAGTGAAGACCATCCAAACAACAGCGTTAGTGAAACTGCCGAATAGTGTATTTTGTCGTTTCGGCCGACCACAGGGTAAAACTGAAGGAGAGCAAAGAGAGATAAGTACCAAAACTTTGATAGAGAACTGAAAAACTATGATGGTACCAATTATAACTGACGTGCTCACAACTGTCACCAAGGGATTGAAACGGGGATTGGAGGGCTTGGAAATAAGAGGATTAGTGGAAACCATCCAAACTACAGCATTACTGAGATCGCTCAGAATACTAAGATGAGTCCTGGAGACTGGAGGAGACTTGCGGTCACTGAAACTCTAGTGCGTGAAAAACTCTAAAAGAAGTAAAATAATAATGATAATAGAACTTCTTGATATGTATTTACCCAAATCCTTCTGCACCTTCAGAATGTTATATAAGATTCATTTCTTAGCGAAGTATATTTAATTTGAATTTGAGTTTTCTTTCTTTTAGATTGGTTGCCTTACGAAAGCGAAATAAACCTTGTTATTTACCCATAGCCGTGGCGAGAAGCAGGATAGATAGATTCATGCCTTTACCAAGAGCATGAGCGCAATGTAAAACGTGAACAGCCTTGTCAAGGTTTTGACATTTTTTCGCCAATTCTATTTCATATAATAACCGTTGCACTGAGAGCGCTTCTTCAGATGAGTAACGCCATCAACCAGTGACAAATACCCCTGACTCATCAGGCAGTTTACGACATATTACCTACACCAGTAAATTTAAAACTCTGGGGGTTAAGTACATCTAACCTTTGCAAAGCATGTGGGAAGATTGCTAACCTTAAACACGTCCTAACTGGATGTCAGTATTCCCTAAGAAGTTACACGGAGAGACATAATGAAATCTTAGGGATTATTGCTGAGATTGCTGAAATGTGTTATGAAACTGCCAATGAAATTTCATGTATAAAGACAAATATACAATTTGTTAAAGAAGGAAAAGTTTCGAAAACTCCACATAGAAATAATAGGCACAAACCAACATTTCTTGGTGGTTGCACGGACTGGCGCGTTATTGCTGACGTAGACCGACAACTCGCTTTTCCAACGGAAATAACATCAAATCGGCAGCGTCCAGTTCTCGTCATTTGGTCAGTTAATTCAAAAAAGTTATCATTGCAGAATTAACGATGCCTTTCGAGACCAACATCGACTGGGTGCATCAGCGGAAATTGGAAAAGAACGAAGACCTACGTGAACAGTGTACTAAGAATGACTGGTCAACAGACATATTTCCTCTTGAGATTGGATGTCAAGGTTTTATTTCGAACGCAACCTCTACATTTTTAAACAAAATCGGACTTACAACAGCAAAGAAGAGGGAATATATAAAAAAAGATCCAAAACAAGGCTATAACTGCATCTGAACGGATATGGCATTCGTACAGATTAAACACCATCCAATAAAGTATGGTAGTATTGTGAGATACTGCTGTGGCGCCCTGGGTTAATGGTAATGATGCTTCGGCCCCGAAACCATGCCTGAACCCAGGGTCATCATCTGATGAAGTGTTTACTGGAAGCAAAACTGCTTCTTTGGTGGCAGTTTTTGTATATAATTTATATATATATATATATATATATATATATATATATATATATATTCACACCCACTAGAGTATAAATACCCTCCACAAAGAACGTGATATCAAGTCAGTTGTTCTTCAGTCATTTGTTTTAGGAAGCATCGAAGTGATACACATAGCCATGTTAAAAAGTTTTCACCATCTCTTCTATTAACTCAAAACTTCAAAGAGCTTACTTTTGTCGTCTGTTTCGGAAAATCTTCGCACGCAGAGAAGCTTTGATTCAAGAGGAGAGACAGCGAAAACTTCGGGATATAATAGTTAAATTTGCTTTTCCGAAATCAATAGTCTATGTAATCATTTACAATAACTTGGAATATCGAAAACTCTCATTTCGTTGCCTCTCGAAGAAAATCAACTTGAACAGAATTAACTTGAGGATATTTTTATTTTTGTGCATCAATGGGACAAGTGCATCAGTCTCGATGGCTTTTCCATGGAAAATTAGTGCAGTATTGTCGGTGTTGGGTTAATAAAATGGTAATTGCTGTGTATGGAGTAAGTGAGGGAGAAGGTCTCTGTGATTGGATATACTAATCACGTGATGAGCCCAGAAGTCTTGGCGCAAAAATCCCAAATCCATTCAGACAGCTTCCACCAGACGTTCCATGAGGCGGGGACGTTAAAAGCTCACAGAAAAACAACCCTAAGATACCAGATATCTTCTTCAGCGCGCCGGTAAGTCCCTTAAACTCAACTTTATACACAGGGAGGACTGTATAAAACGAAGTATTAATTCATTTATTTGTTGCTGTTAGCTTTAGAATAAACGCTGTACTCACACAATATCGGAAACGAATAAACAAATAGTATAATATTAATGATGGATTAGTAAATGTCAGTGCCTTACTTTTAATACTTCCCCTGTATTAAGAAAATTCTCAAAATTCTTTATAAACGTAACTATACACTAACGAAAGCTGCGCGTCATAGCTATATATATATATATATATATATATATATATATATATAATGCTTTAACTTAGAGAAAAAAGCCATTTTCAGTTCAATATATAATAGAATGGTTATTTGAGACATCTACGTTTGCGATGAACGCCGACTGTCTTTATGGAAGAGTAAGACCCTACTCCTAACATGTGTCCTGATATATGACACTAAACAATGTGATGCTGAGGCTCCAGTCCTGGAGCCTTTAGGAATGCTGTGTGCCCCTTCCTTGCAATTGCTCCCAGAACCACTCTGGCCTAGAGTAGTAGCATTTGATAGGGTTCTATCAATGGGTCAAATAGAATTGTTTTCACGATTTAAACTGTGTGCAAATGGATGACTTATGTTAAATCAATTTGTTAGAAATAGAAGTACTTGATTATTTAACTGTGTGTAAACAAATGACTGTTGGTTAATTGATTGGTTGGTTTGTTGGTTGGTTGTTTTCGGCGTATCAACGCTTTTCGGATCATCTATCGTTGAATTAAATTTCAAAAATTTTAGTCTAATATAAATATAGCTTTTGGTTTCAAACAGTTAAATGTCAAAAAATTTCAGTTAAATGTCAAAACAGTTCAGTTGAATAACAAAACCGTTCTATTTCAAATTATTCCGTTTAGCTTAAGTACACACTTTAAATGTCAAACAGTTCTATTTGACCCATAGATAGGACCCTATCAGTTGCTACCACTACGAGCCAGAGTGGACCTAGGAGTGATGGCAATGAAGGGTTACTCTGCATTCACCAAAGTTCCAGCATTACTTGAACCTCCCCCTCAAATTGTTTAGTGTCATATCAGGACACTCATTCGGGGTGGTCTTACCCCTCTACAGAGAAGAAGCCTGTGTTAAATGTTTAATTGAATTTTTAATGATACATAGCATTACTTGGAACCATTTAACTGCGTGGAAATGTATAATATTGAATAAAATTATGAGTTTTAAATAGTGACAGTGTTAACATCTTCACTGTCTATAATAAATAACATTCGTTTTCGAAAATTACAACAGAATATACACTTATAAATCACATATGTCTATCCATTTAAGCATGTGTAAATAAATGACTGTTGTTAAATTGTCATTGTTAGAGTTTCCTTTTTAAGAACAAAGAATGTATGTAAACAAAACTGAAATGTGACAGACTCCTGTTGTACAACGAAACAATCTGTTTTAGTTTACCACAGGCAAAGACAAGCGTCTATTGACTAGGAAAAGAAGCTGTTTTACTTTCGTCTGCAACGTTCAGATGCCTGTCCACCATGTATCATTGACAATTTCAAGTCCCTCCGGATTATCTTACTCGTGTATCCACATTTCTGGTACCTACAATCTCACAGTGCACTGACCACAGGAGGCAATCCACTTTCTATTCTCCTGGGAGAACAACTTTGGTATCTTTTTAAGTCTGATACCTAACATATAGCAATGCTTGAATCCATTTAACTGTGCGTCAACATATGATTAATAATAAAAAGAAGTATTCGTTTTTAATAGAAATAGTTGAAAACACTTAAATAAGGGGAAAAAAGAATGCAGGCTCATTTAAATATGTCATTAAGAAAATGTGCTTACTCCTCATATATTTAATAGTATGCAAAACTGAATTATGATCATTTAAGTTATCTATAAAATGTGTTAAAAAATCATAGATATTTAACAGATATGTATAAAGAGGATTTGTCATTAAATAAGCTACAATGGTTTATATGCCATAAAGCCAAACTAAACCATACTATATATATTTAATATATATGTATAAAGAGGATTTGTCATTAAATAAGCTGCAATGGTTTATATGCCATAAAGCCAAACTAAACCATACTATATATATTTAATATATATGTATAAAGAGGATTTGTCATTAAATAAGCTGCAATGGTTTATATGCCATAAAGCCAAACTAAACCATACTATATATATTTAATATATATGTATAAAGAGGATTTGTCATTAAATAAGCTGCAATGGTTTATATGCCATAAAGCCAAACTAAACCATACTATATATATTTAATATATATGTATAAAGAGGATTTGTCATTAAATAAGCTGCAATGGTTTATATGCCATAAAGCCAAACTAAACCATACTATATATATTTAATATATATGTATAAAGAGGATTTGTCATTAAATAAGCTGCAATGGTTTATATGCCATAAAGCCAAACTAAACCATTCTATATATATTTAATATATATGTATAAACGGGATTTGTCATTAAATAACCTACAATGGTAGATATGCTATAAAACCCAACCAAACAAAAGCATATATATTTAATATAGATATATAAAGAGGATTTGACATGAAATACAGAGACTGATACGCCATAAAACTAAACCAAAACAAATCATATATATTTAATATAAATGTATAAAGAATATTTTGCATTAAATAATCTATAATAGTTGATATACCATGAAACTTAACCAAACGAAACCGAACAAACCAAGCGATTCTTTTTTGATTATTCAAATTTGCGATATAACACATACGTGTATTTTCCTAACCTTCCGCCACTGGTAGGATATAAGACAAAGTTATTTTTTAGCATAGTTTTAACTGGTTTTAACTCTGAATTTTACTTCTCCCAGGCCGAATGGAGTACCAAGTCAACCCGACTATCTATCCATTGCTGGTCGGGCGGAGAAGAAATGATCGCATATCTTTTCTAAGGGTATCGCGAAAGGAAACACAAATTGCTACATTCAAAATTTGAACCATGCTCATGCTCATCGTATCCATTTTCAAAGACGACACTCGTTACACCAGAGGCTTCCAGATATGATTGTGATATATCCGACATTCTTTTTAGAATAACTCGCTAATTCCTGAATACATGCATCAATATCATTGTGAATCTGTGTTAAAGTGAGAACCCAAAGAATTCACGGGTCGTCTAGAGCATGATAATATCACGGGCCTTACATTTATTTCACATTGATGTTTAATTAAACCAGATAGCTATTATGTTTCACTACGGTAGGTTTCTACTTATCCCTAGTTTCTTTGAATGCTTGTCGATGGAAAATATCTAACACTTCCTTAGAAATGAAGCTAACACCCCATTAAAGATGGAGCACAGTATCACTCTAAAACGGTTGAAGTTAACTAACAGTTCACTAGAAATGAAGCAAACAAACACTTCAAAACAGATGGAGCAAACTAACATTCTAAATCAGATGAAGTAATGATTGATGATGGCAAACTAATACTCAACAATCGATTAAGCCCACTAACACTCCATTATGAATGAAACAAACTCACACTCAACACCTGACGAAGTAAACTCACACTTCATACTCAATGAAGCAAATTCACACTCCTCAACTGATGAAATAAACTTACACTTCACAACAGATGAAGCGTTCGTTACGAAAAAAAAATGGTCTGGTAAAAAAGCATGATACCCTGAAACAGGCATTTGATGAATCATTCTGACGAGTATCATTATCTTTGTTGTTTTTCTCAGTATGCTTTTGTCGGGATTGGAAGGCTCTCGGATTTTTGACAGGAATATGTTCCATTTATTCTCATCTAAGCAAGAAAGGTTTGCCATCTAAGACGAATGTTTATCATATGCATCGTCGCGTGCTTCACAATGCATTAGAAAAAGCAGATCACAAATTTCAGGCTATTAATCCGAACAGTTCATCAAATTTTTAACTTAGAGCATATGAAAACAATGTTCACTTTTATTTCAGAAAAGATGAAAATAAACTAAAAGAAAAATAAGATTGGTTTCTGTTGTGATGCTAACAAAAGAAAGACACAGGAACACAAAAAGGGTTGATAGAAAAACAAATGTAGTCAAGTAACAGAAGCAAGATACAAGTGAACCTGGTTAAACAGTTGTTAGTTGATAGAAAGCTGAGAGTCCAGTTAGGTTGTGACTATTCGTCCACTACGCAAATGGTATCACCGTGATACCATTTGCGTAGTATCACGCATGATTGTGTCACACTGATTGGTGAACCCCGGCAGACGTGTATTTATGGAGGAGGGTGAGTCCATTGTGTAGGGAGTACAACATTTTCTAAATTTCAATCTTTGCAACAAGATTTCTTTAGTCAATCATGTGGCATTTATACCAGCGTTTAGATTTGGATTGGTCAATTTCTTGATGGCATATGAACCTCTCTGGTTTATTTAATTCCAAAGTAACCCTTGTAATAGAACAGAAGAGGTACGATTCAACCAAAAGCTTTGTGGGGATAAAGGAGTTCATACCATTACCGAATGTATTAATCCAAAAGTAAAATCAATACCGTGACTGGAGTTCAAACTTGCGTACCACGATGTCTCTGGCAAGCACGGTGACTCCCTACAGCGTTTAAACGCTTGAGTAACGATTTATAAATAATTAATGAATTTTAACATGATATATGTTGTATTTTGGTAAGGAAAAGATACACAGTGAAATAGATTTAATTATTTATTAACTTAAGTGGTACAGTCCAACTTGTCTTCTAAGTCTAGCGATTTTGGTGTTTCGTCCGAAGTTGGTCTTACTACTGACCGACGTCCTTTAGAGCTATCTCTCTGCTTCTCTTTCTGCTTCTTCTTCTGTTTCTCCGTGCTTAAGAGACACGGCGTCTTTTATACTTCCGCGATACTGGAAGTCACGTGGTACGAGCCACTATAGAACAATATATAAATATTCATAGATATAATGATATGAATGAAAAGTGATATGAATATTGTCAGCAGCACAGATTTTCCCTCAATGGTTAAAACCACCCTGTTTTAGAAGTTTACAATATGCTGGCTCTATCCCCTATTTGATCTCAACCCCCAAAACTGCATTTGATCGTGAGGCTAGAGTTCTAGATATCTAGGGATCGTAGAGTACCCCTTCAACTGACATTACTCCCAAGTTCACACAGATAAGGAAAAGTAGTAACTTTAAAAATGAATTCCGGCTCTTGGTCAAATATCTCACTATTTCTATAACCTCGTGATGGTTGCGAGATGATAGCATGTAGCGTATTCAAGGCCGGAATAGCCATATAAAGCCCATCCCTCTGTAGGACAAGAATAGTTTTGAATTCAGTTTTCCTTCTCAAACTTCGCTTGCAAGGTTAAAAAGCTCAGACTGTCCTTCTATGTTTCCGCATCTGGAGTCAACTACCTATAAGTGATAATCATTATGCTATGAGCGGCTCCTAATGGGTCAAACAGATCTAGTCAAAATATCTGCATAATTGATCAAATCGTGTGGCAAAAAAAAATCTTTCTTAAAAATCAAATACATAAAAAATGTAAATATATATATATTAGCTTGATAGATTCTATAGGACATTAGAGGCTTAATAACATACTAAGTAAAGAATATATATATATATATATATATATATATATATATGTTATGGAGGTGTCCGTGGTGTAATGGTTATAGTCGTAGGAAATGGACACAGCGACTCGAGTTCACATAACACTAATACCCTTGGGAAAGGTATGAATCCAATTATTCTCCCTCCTGGGTAAATAGTAGGACAGGCTGGGTTCTTCAGCCTTGGTGAGGCAACTAGTCTAGCAAAAGGAAAAATCTGAATTCAAACCTGTTAAACTCCGCTTAAAAATTGACCTTGTGTCATATCCTGCCCAAGCGGAGGGGTTGGTAAATAGGATATATATATATATATATATATATATATATATATATATATATATATATATAAGTATGTGTGTGGTGTGTGTGTGTGTTTGGGTGTGTATGTGTAATAGAATTCAAATTACTTTAAAAATGAATTCTTATCAAACAAATAGAACGCATCTCCCCGTTTCTTGATTTCTCGATCGTTACTGGAAGCATTTGTGCTGAGGTATGCGCTTGTATGCACACGTTCACACAGGCATCCACACATCCACACACACGCGCGTATATATATATATATATATATATATATATATAATGCTTAACAAATCTTGACTGAAGAGAGCTGCCTTTAGCTCCAAAATTGCAACTTAATTAATAACTAATTCAATTTCTGAAACAAAATGAGTAAAATAATGAAGTAGCAAGACATCTGCACATTGTTGGATTATAGTACTATACCACACTTATGCCACTATCTGGGTCTGCGTAGCGACAGCCCAGTGGCATGGATATTAATATAAGTGGTGATTATGTAAAGTTCAAGTTATATTTCAGAGTATCTTCTCTGAAACTTTTTTTCTGTTAAATCATACCTACAAGTCGACAGATGTTTAATGCTGGATATTCTTTCTCCAGTTTTGATTTGTGTCAACCTTTCCATGAATAATTGGCAGCATCACAGCTTTATTACTAGTGTGAAACACCTTTTATATATATATATATATATATATGTGTGTGTGTGTGTGTGTGTGTGTGTGTGTGTGTGTGTGTGTGTGTGTGTGTGTGTGTGTGTGTCCAACCCCTCTGCACGACCAGTATGTGACGCAAGGCCAATTGTAAGCAAGCTTTAATAGGTTCCAAGAAACCTTTGACTGGGAGCGAAATCCGTGTATGCCTGAAAATCAGTATTACCAGCACCAAAGGGAAACCTCTTCTCACTTCAGCTGTACCTTTTATGCTGAACGGACCTCCTCCTTTTAGCTGATAGCTGATAGTGCACGTGTTCAACTGGTCTCGGACTTGGGGGCAGTTCCCGTCCCCTATCGCCGCAGCCTCTATTGAAAAACCCCACTGAACATAGCTATCGACCCTCAATTCACCACTACCGAAAATGACAAATATATTTCGACGCCTTATCATGGAAAAGTGACATATTTCTACTGGTTTTGGAAAAAATATATCCGTCACGGAAAATGCATTAAAATTTCTAAAATGAAACTGAAATTTAAAATTTATCTCCGTCTCTTTCTTTATTTCTTTCCTTCCTTAAATTCTCTTTTAGCTTTCCACAACAAAAAAAGACGCCAACAAGTTAGATAGGGTAAGAAGAACAACGTATGGAGTCTGATACACTAATCCACCAAACTATCAGCGACAACAACCAACGAACTTACAAAACAAGATGAAAATAAATATGTCCAAACAAAGTTTCTTTCCCCATAGTTCTCTCTGTCAATAGATGCTTACCAGCAGACTCACAAGCCATTGCTAATGAGCTTGATCCTGCATGTTTAGTCCACAGCTGTATCCCTGTACAGCTGAGTTTAACAGGTCTTGATCAGCGGTTCACTGGATCCCGAGTTGAATTTCCCCAATAGCAATCACAACTTTCTCAATTCCTTTCACATTTGACTGTCATATAGTCATTTTTCAAGATCATATATATGATTATAATACCTCTTAACTTCATTTCTGACACAAAGTTTCTAAGCCCAGTAAAAGATACTGACGTTATCTCTGCTGAGGGGTAGGACCCCCAGCGAGTCTCCTGGATATGACATTATACAAACTGATAGCGACGCTCCATTTGGAGAATGTGGATACCTCCTTCATTGTCATTACTCCCAGACCCACTATGAACAATAATCTAGCATTTGATAGGGTTATAGATATGGGTTAAAAAAAAAAAACTATGTGTGCAAACAAATGACTGATGGTAAACTGATGTTAAATGATGTTATATAGCAGTACTTAAAACCATTTAAAAGTATGCAAAAAAGAAATCTAGCTCGAATAAGAAAGTTATCTAGAAAATGTGCTTACAAATCATATATATATATATATATATATTTAATATATATGCATAAACATGATTTGCATTTAAATAGACTACAATGGTTGATATGATATAAGACCAAACCAAACCAGACCAGACCAAACCAAACCAACCAAAATTCCTCCCCTTAGATTTTAAATTCTCTAATTTTTGCCAAGTGTCACCAACTTGGAAACCACTGATCTACCTCCATAACTCAAAATCCTATTTACCCAACCCCTCCTCTGGGGCTGGATATGACACAAGGTCAGTTTTTAAGCGGAGTTTAACAGGTTTGAATTCAGAGTTTTCCTTCTCCTAGACTATCTGCCTCACCAAGGCTGAAGAACCCAGTCTGTCCTACTATTTACCCATAGCTGGAGGGAGAATAATTGGATTCATACCTTTCCCAAGGGTATTAGTGCTATGTGAAATGCAATCATAACACAAATACCTTCTTTTGAGATATTGCAGTGCTTAACAAGTAAGTCTATTTGGTCATTACCTCAAGCCAATTGAATTAAGTAATTGACTATAACTGCATGTCAACCCGTCTGAGACCATAGAATCCTGTACATAATACGTTTATATCAACGCTTCTTGTGTATTTACTACTTGTAATTTTTAAGAGATCAATTTGACACATAGACAGGAGTCCAATAAGTACAACGACTGTAGATCAGAATCGAAATGGGGGTGTCCACGTGGTGTCATGGTTAAAGCGATGGACTGTGGAATCGTAGTACACGAGTTCGTAGTCCAGTCGCGCTATTACGTTCACTTTCGGGCAAATACCCTTGGGAAAGGTATGAACCCCCTTATCCTCCCAGCTATGGGTTAAATAGTACCACTACTGTTCTTCTAGGAGAATGGCTTTGGCATTAAATAACCTAAAAAGAGTTGATATGCCATTAAACAAAGAAACGAAACCAAACCAATCAGAATAGAAATGGAAGTAATGACAATGAATTGGTACTTCGTATTCTCTAGTGCTCCATAATCGGAGTCTTATCGTCAGAAGCGATTTATTGTCATACCCAGGAGGTATTTTTTCTTTTGTGAGGCGAGGTTCACCTTCATCTTCATGGAATATAGTAAACTGACTGGACGGTTGCATAATATTACCTTTCCCCAAATTGCTTCGACTTGATATGACTTTATACTACGATATTTTTTTGATAAAGGGAATCCTTAAAAAAAAAATAAAACAAAATACATATTCTAAATTGTATTCTATAAATGTTAACTTTGTATTATTTGGAATTGGTTTCGAAAAAAAACTATTTGTTTTGTGTCTATTGAGAATGGTGGCATAATCAGAGTGCTCTTGGCTTGAATAGGGATCTGTTATCATATGTTGTTCGACTGAGAAGTGTAAACCATGTGAAATTTACAGAAGAATGTATCATATGTATGGAGAAGCATGTTTTAGTCAAAACGTTTTTACAAATGGCTTACACTTGCCATACCGAGTCAGAGTTGAAAGGACAGTCCATGAAGAAGAAACACACTGTCTCTCTGGAAACAAAATGGCCTAGGCAAGCGTTCAGTGTTCTGGGATATGAAAGGATCCATCACAATTTATTTTACAGGAAGAAGTTCAACGGTAATCACTGTTTCTTATTGACAACTTCTTTACAAAAAATATATCATTTAATAATTGACTCACTTATATTGTCTCTGATGTGCACACATCTGTTTTAAATTTAATCTTAAAAATCTTAAAATCCAAAGCTTCTGTTTCAGAAATTAATCGCAACTCATAGGTACTTAGACATATTTGACTGTGGAAATATATCTGTAGCATTCACCCGTACATAGATGCAGACTCATTCTTTTGATTATACAAACATTTAAAAAAATCGAACGTATTCACACACACACACACACACACACACACACACACACACACACACACACACACACACACACACACACACACAGAGAACCAATATATAACAATACACATGCTATGCCATATATTCATAAAAATGAATAAATCAAATTCTCTGATGTTAAACAACACACACCACTCACACCCATACACATACATGCACGCACATATGCACGTACACATCCTTTCAGGCGAACAAATACAAGAGTTTCCGTAACCCAGAACACATGCGTACATCATACACTTTGTCTTACAGAGAAAAAGATTCAATTACTCTCGCTCAGGTAGAGAGACTCGCCAACAAAGACACACACGGACGAACACAGAGAATCGCAGTCTGTCCGATTCCCTGTCCAATATTTCTAATCAGATAAGGACCGGGCCGACATTCGGTTCGTTTTGCCTTCGTTCACGCACGACAATATGATGACTAAATTATATAGAAAAACTTTGAATAGGTCGCCTGAGTCACAGACTCCCAGTTAGGGAATAAAACTGAGCACATGGAAAAGTCAAGATAGTTGATAGAAGAGCCAAGATATTACATCAATCGAAACCACACCCCGTTTTTTTTTTTTCAGTCGGAAAAAATTGTTTTCTAATTTCTTTTGTCTTTAGACTTGTGTGCTACATTTGATTTGGACCTTTGGAGAAAAAATATATCGCATAACAATATCAAAGAATTACATTGGTGAATTCGCAATCTTAGTAAAGTGATTAAACATAAAACGGAGGGTATACATGTAAAATAAAAACATCCATTTTTAAAGACCAAAACATTATGAAATTAGATATCTCACTCTTAAAATAGTTGCACAGTACAACTCACAAAATCAAGTAACTGACTGATGAAACACACACAAATATACATAAACTCACCTACATAGGAGCACACACACACACACACACACACACACACACACACACACACACACATATATATATATATATATATATATGAACTATATATACATACACTGACATAGGTGACAATGATTTATGTATATAAACACAGTCTTATGTAAAATGACAATGTTATATATATATATATGTGTGTGTGTTTGTGTGTGGTATCTTCCATAAATAAGGGGGTGTTCTCGTGGTGTAATGGTTAACGCACTGGATTGCAGAATCGAAGCATGCGAGTTCGAACTCTACTCGCGCTACTGCGTTCACTTTCGGGCAAATACCCTCGGGAAAGGTATGAACCCCTTATCCTCCCACCTATGGGTTTAATAGTGCTACTACTATTCTTTTAGAAGGCGAGCTTTGGCAATAATAACTACAAAGGTTGATATGCCATTAAACAAAGAAACCAAACCATAAATAAGTAAACAACAAATATTTTTACTGATATTAAAATGTTAATTCCCCTTTAAGAATTTGTTATTCCTATTTGAATTTTATGCATAAAAACAAAAAAATGAATTAAACAAATATGAATTAATACGTATCATTTATGATGAAATTGTACCGCACTGAAACTCAAGAAATATTGTACTTCTAATTTATACTTCCTGCATAAGATTTTGCGAGGGAATGTACTTATTGTTAGACTTCTATATATTCACCCTTCGCGTTACAGAATTTGGTCATGTGTTATAAATAATTATATCAGACTTGATTAGGTAATATTATGATCAGAATGAAAAAAAATTCTTTAATATCTGTGGTTTAGAAGAAAACTGACATTTCATTAAAAATTTAAGTCTACTTACCTTTTGCCGATAATATATATATATATATATATATATATATATATATGGAGGCGCTCTTAGTGTAACAGATACCGTCGTAGGAAATGGAATTGGTGACAAGAGTGTTTGCATTTAACTTAGCGCTAATACTCTGTGATAAAGTATGAATCCAACTTTACTCCCCCAGCTATAAATAAATAACAGGGCAAACAAGGCTATTTAATCTTGAGATGGCAACCAGCCTAGGAGAAGAAAACTCCTAATTAAGACCTTTTAAACTTTGCTTAGCAACCTGAGCTTGTGTTGCATCCTACTTGTGTGGAGGGGTTAGGTATATATATATATATATATATATATATATATATATATATATATATATATATATATATATAGTGGGGTTGTGCACTCAAATGAGGAATGCTGGCTACCACAAACGCATAAATACAAAACTCTTCTCATGAAATGTGCACTCCGGTAGCCGAAAGTGTATATGTGAATATACACCTAAGCAATTCCCTTGCTTACGCTAAGAACGCCGATAGCTCCTGGGATAAGATATATGTTTGACGTTTCGATCCCAATTTAAAGTATCTCACATGTTTTGCCACACTGAAGGATTGTGATGAATTGAAACAGTCTCTCTGTGAATGATAATATATATGTATATATTGTGCGAAAGCGTTCAAGTTATGGTGGTTATCGGGGAAGAAAATGAACCCGGTGATCCGTGTTCAAATCCTGGACGACCCTGTTTGCATTTCACATAACGGTTGTGTCCTTGAAAAAGGTAAGAATTCATTTACTTTTCCTTCACTTATAGGTTAATAGTAGGGCATACTAGGCTCTTTAACTTTGCTATTTTAATCAGTTTAGGAGATGGAAAAGTCTGAATTAAACTCTGCCCAAAACTGACCTTATGTCACATCCTACTACTGAGAACGGATTAGGTATATATATATATATATGTGTGTCTGTGTGTCTGTGTGTGCATCGTTATACTGTTGATATTTTGCAGTTTCAAATATTGGAAAATTGAATATCATTAAATATTATCTTTCGTTTTATTCTTTCACTAAATGTGTGTATGAGTGTGTACATATGTGTGTTTTATCAAAACTGAAAATATCATATATCAAGTACTCTCCAGGAACGAACTAATATATATATATATGGGGCTGAAGTTAAAATAAGTAGATTTCGAAAATAATCCTTGTGGTCCACTTTGCCATTCCCTTGTCTTAATTGAGGAGCCAGCGACGCCATTCGCATGCGGAAGCAGACAATTTATGGACATGACCCTCTTTTTTTTTAGGATTCCACCTTTTGAGCTGTCAGACATGACCTATAGGTGAGAATATTATGCGGCATTGTCGTACATAGCCACATAAAAATTCATAAGAATAAGTTCGTGACACAAATGCCTACGAGCATGCATTAACGTACACTCTCATACGTATACATAATGATATATCAGGTCAGTTGTATAAATACAAAGATAGTCTTGATTTATATACGCTCATGTGGATACGTAGATACATTCTTAAAAGTGATAGCATAAAGATGTACTCGAATAAAAACTCACATATAAATGTACTTTTATACTTAAATATACTTGAGTAAAGAATATATATAATATATATTGTCACCTACAGACAGACTGTTTCGTTGTATTACTACTCTTAAGTGTGACTAGACACGCTGGACGCCTTAAGCTGGGATCAAAACCCATCTAACTTTATGCTAGACTTAGTATCTTACCGCTTAGCCATTTAGACGACCTAGGCCAGCTTGGAAATTAAAATGCATTTTGTATTAACTTTCGTTTGTTTACATTTTGCGTTATCGGATAACGGAATGCTCAATTCGTTAGAAGAGCTTTGTATGCACGGGTGGCAAACGTTAATTCCTTCGCCAGAGTGTTCAACCGACGGGAGGGGAGCATATAACCAATCATTCTGCACGAACAGGATGGGACGCAAAATGATTTTTAAAGGAAGTTTAACCAGTTTGAATTCAGATATTTCCTTCTCTGAGACTAGTCACCAAAACAAGATTAAATAGTCCATTTCCCTACTAGTTACCTTTCCCATATGTATTTGCGCTCTGTATAAAGCAAACAGCCGCGCCGAGTATTTGAAATCTGGTCACTGTGTCCATTTAAGACGATAACCATTACACCAAGTACGCTTCTCCAGTAGTTCGCTGAATATCATCTCCATCTTAATTTGATAGCTTGAAAGACGGGTGGTAGTGTCTACAAAGCTACTGCTTCGTAGGATTTGTTAAAAAAAACATCATGCAGTACCTTAGTGTAGTTTCCAGTTAACTTTTTCTCCCAGATTGGGAATCTGAACAGTAGTACTAGCACGGTTATGGAAGTGAAGATTTATCGTTATATTTTAACGGAGGGATATATAGTTTATGTGTTGATAAAGACGAAACGATCAATTCCATAATAACCGAATGCAGAAAATTAGCTCAGAAAAAGGATAAGACAAGACAAGACACGACTGTGTGTGTGGGAGGGGGCAAGGTGATTTGTTGGGAATCGTCCAAGAAATTGAAGTTTGACCATGCGAACAAATGGTATATACTCAACCCAGGTCCTGTCCAGGAGAATGGGACGCACAAACTCCTATGGGATTTTATGATACAGATTACCTAATCTCGGCCAGACGATCAGTTCATGTAATAATTTTAAAAAGAACGTGTCTAATAGGGGACTTAGCTATCCCATCTGACCACAGAAAATTGAAAGAAAGCAAGATTGAAGACAAGTACCTCGACTTTGCCAGAGAATTGAAAAAGCTGTGGAAAATGAAAGTGACGGTGATACCGACTATAATTGGTATAGTCACAAAAGTATTGGTTCAGAGACTGGATGACTTGGAGATAAAAGACGATAGAAGACAATCTAAACTACGGTATTATTAAGAACGGTCAGAATACTGTGAAGAGTCCCGTAAACTTGAAGAGACTGGCTGTCACTCAAATTCCAATGAGAAACCATCGGCTCATACTGGTGGGAAAAATTGGAATATGATTATAATAATAATAATAATAGATCTAAAGTCATAAACGCACAAAATGACCCCATAACGACCAAAATATTAAAATGAAAATAGATTATATGCAAAAGAATAGTAATTAGGTTACATGGAAACAGATATGAAATGGTTAATCAGACGGCGCAGATCTGGTCGGGTGTGTTGTGTCTCTGGCAATGGTTGTCGGTCGTGGCTACCTTACACGGTTGTCAGGGAGGCCTAGCATTCGTGTTGCACGACCGAGACTGACGTACTTCTCAAGCCTTAGGGGGCCGTCCCCCAAGGCTCGAACGCTCCTCGGAAGAGCTAGGTTTATTGCCTGGCGCCAGAGGCACACCTTTTTAGGGGAATGCGGACAGAGCTCTAGGTGTCTTGGAGAATATCGGCCCTACGCCAGGATTCACCTTAAAAAGGGCCTTGTGCCATACTCATCCGTTTGGTGGGGCACACGACAAATACGGTTTAGCGTACGCAGCGAACTATCGCAAAAAAGGAGTAGACAAAGCATGACTGTGTGGTAGGGAATCTATTGGGAATTGTGCAAAAGATTAACGTTTAACCATACTACAAACAAAGAGTATTGCAAAAAAACTAAAAGAAAAGAAAACTGAATCCGTCCTAGAGAATAAGACTTATGGAGTTTCCTGGGATTTTAAGACCCAAACTGATCACCTAATCCCAGTCAGGAAACCAGACCTAGTGACCTAGTGTTAATAAGAAGATTAAAAAAAAACTTGCCATCTAGTAAATTAAGTCAATGAAAGCTTTGATGTTCAATACTTTTCATATTCGATGTGTTATTCGGGCAAACTAAATTCGTTTTTTTATCTTTGCGTTTTATCAGACGCCTTCTTCGACCTTTACTGGTGTAATTCAACCGGTAGTCGAGCTTGTAGTTATAGACAGATGTAAGTCAATCTGGGCGTCAGAGATTTTTTAAGGTAGCGTCAGTTTACTCCTTCATGTTTCTACAAGGTTGTATTAAGATACGGAAAACACACACACGAGTTATTTAGATAATTCTATAAATTTCACATTCAGAGAATATATATATATATATATATATATATATATATATATATATATATATATATATATATATATCCTTAACGTAACGGCTATCGTTGTTAGAAATGGAATTAGCAATACAAGTTCTAATTCTTGGACTAAATTGTTCACGCTTAACTTCACGCTAATGCTCTTGGAGCATTACCATGAGCAAAAGGATCCATGTGTTCTTCTCAAAGTTATGAGAAAATAGTAAATTAGACTATTAGACTCTGTTGCCTTGGTAAAGTAACCACTCTAGAAGAAGGAAATCTCTAAATTCAAATCTACTGCACTGGTTAAAAATAAAACTTGTGTCACGTCCCGCCCTGAGTGCAAGGAAATGGGTAAATACAAATATTGCTCTAATGATGGCATAGGTGAAAATTGACAATCACTAATTGCCACAAACTCTTTATCAACGCTATTCTAACTTGGATCATTTTCTCTCTCTCTCTCTCTCTCTCTCTCTATATATATATATATATATATATATATATATTGCCGTAGCTCAAAAAAAAAAAATTTTAATTTCAGCATTTATAAATACATCCAAATGATTTTTGTGTCATAACTACTTGAAATCGAGGAGTGTTTCTGTGCTCATTCTATATATATATATATATATATGTGTGTGTGTGTGTGTGTGTGTGTGTGTGTGTGTTTATCAATAAGTTTGTCGACCGAAGTCGTGGGCGATCCGAAGGCTCACTTTTGTATAGGTAATACGCTGAGGTATTGGGTAGGGCACTACTACTTACTTTGGACTGCTCTTCTTACCCTTGATACGTATCTTATAATGCAGTCTTTTAAGCTTAGAGGCATCAAGTATCATTTTTTGAGTCTTTGGTCTGACTTGACCTGGGATTGAACCCCGGTTTCCAACAACATTAGCGAGAACTCAATCAAAGGCTCAATATTATTGACTGATTTTTATGGTTAGTCAACCTGTCTTTAATTATTTCATATCTAGAGTTTGAGGAGTAGCATTCATCTTCTGTTTATATGTACATTTGTGCCAATTTCTTTCTTAAAAGGTTTCTTTTTGCACACGTTTCTATGGAATTCGAAAATTTTTTAAATAAATGTATTTGACCATAACAGGTTTAGAGTGGACTTGGAGAAATAGCAATGATAGCACGCCTTGATGATGCGTTGAAAGTAAAACTGTCGTGGTAACCTTTACGTGACTTTTACTATATGATGTTATGATTTGTAGAAAGTATGATACCGTATTTTAAAACTTTTAGTGCATCATAAATTCCTTGTAATTACAAAAAATAAAGGCCTATAATAATGAAAATAACAATTACTAACGCATAATGTCACGTGGTCTGCCACTGAGAGAAGAAAAATAAGAAATTTCCCCCTACCCCTCCGTGTTTAATTGACACGTCCCAAAGATTGACCATTAAAAGAGGAAATTAGAATGTAAGTCAAGCTATCTGCACTCCGTAACATCAACCGGCTGGACAGAGAAGGGGAACATTGAGGCCATGATAGTAGTCCGAATGAATCGCCTGACAGAGTGAAGGAAGAAAAAATAGGCTAAATGACTGGCCAGAACCCTAAAGCCGGAAGTAGCATGCTTTTCGTCAGAGAAAATAGGGATACAGAATTCAGTTTTGAGGACAGAGGCCGCCGTGAGAGGACGCGTGATCTGATGCCAAACTCCGGGCGAAGAAGCAGAGCCGGTTTTCAGAAGAGCAGTTGGCGTGATAAGATGTATTGAAACTGTCGCCGAAACGCCGGGGAAAAGCGGAAAGAATCATGGACAAGTAGGTAACCGGTGCCTTCAAGCCAAGTGTACAGAATCCCGCTAGCCCGTAAAAGAGAAATCTCAGAAGCAGCCTGTCGAAGAAGCTAAGTAAACCTTAAAACCGTTTTCTCCCTCCACCCTACCTTAGTAATGCAATTGTATGCTCTCCCTCTCAATTTAAAGAAAGAAGCATATATAGAATTATATGCATTAAGAAAAGAAGAGAAATGGAATAAAAGGATTCATTTCATAAAGTCTAGACATATGAATGAACTTTGCCACATTTTCAAGGTTCAAGAGAAAAGATAGAAAAGTAGAAGGAAGAGAAAAAAGAAGAAAGAGACATTTATGTTGATGACTGTTTACTGGGAAACATAGCCGACCCCGATAAATATTTGTTTGAACCTTGGCTATTAAAACCTTGTTATATTTTATATATCCCCTCGTGTCGAAACTTATTCGCTGTGTTGTTTGCCTGTCGAGTTGTCTTCTTTTTTGCATGTTCCTTTTCAGCTTCATTCGCTTCAATTTATTCTCGCTAAATGTCCTATTCGCCTTTAAAAAAAATTACACGGGAAATTGGAATTGTCGACTACGGTAAATAATAATATTATATCTAAACCTAGGGGCCATATCTTCCATTTTCCTAGTGGTAGGAAGAGGTAGTGGCCTGGTGTGTGTGTGTGTGTGTGTGTGTGTAACGTGAAATTTGGAAACCCCTTGCCAGCGCCGGTAAGTCTAGCCCCAAATTAACCCCCACATTATCTGCCAGTTCCCCATGTGCCCGAAGAAGAAATCTTAACTGGAACTTATTTTGCGTGGGATCAAGTGCTAAACTGCCCCGATTTCACACGTGCGAAAAATAAACTCCCGTCCTGGGATGAATATTTTATGCCGCGTCACAATATTTTATTTTCTTCCTGTTTATATGATGACACTAATGAAAATTATTGTACTCTCTGTGACAATTCTAAGTAACACCTAAAAAAATATTCAGCTACTTAGTTTGATTTGGTTTGGTTTGGTTTGGTTTTATGGCATATTAACCTTTGTAGCTTATTTAATGCTAATCCATTTTTATACAAATAAACAGTATTATTTCAAATAATTCAGTTCATCACAAGTACGCCGTTTAAATATCAAAACAGTTCTATTTAAAAATATTCAGTTTAGCATAAGTACACTGTTTAGTTCTATCTGATCCATAGATAGGACTCTATCAGGTCCTACTACACCGTACCAGAGTAGACCGGTGAGCGATAGCAATAAACGGGTACTCTGCATTCCCCAAAGCTCCAGCAATACTGAAGCGTCACCAGCAGATTGTTTAGTATCATATCTAGGACACTTGTTGTGGAGGGGAAGGTCTTCCCCCCCTGCAGAGATACAGGAGGTGTATTCTGTAGCTCTAGCTGACTGTGCGATTCAGCTATTTAGCCACAAAAATATTTTACGGGCTACAGAAAAAAATAGCTCCTATATTTTTAACTGTCACATGTGTATTGGAAGTAAACTTACGCAAGTGGTAACTGTAGCTCCACCTAGCTTATGTCTTATCATTTATTTTCAGATACAATCAGTTACGCTTATGGCTTGAACATCATGTTTGCTATCGAAATGTTTAAAAATTGGTGAATCAGTAATTGTTACTCAGAAAATTTCTTGCTGATTTCAACTTACATCGAAATGATGTTCTATCGGATACAGTATGTGGAAAATTCAGGCCATCATCTGAAAGATTTCATTTTAAACATCAAATGAATAAAATTTGCAAACTTTTCTTTAGACAAAAGATAAATATTTTTTTGATATTAGTTACGAGGGAATTTTGTCAACCTTTGGCTGGGTTTGATTTGGTTTTTTGGCATATCAAACATTGTCGGTTATTTAATGCCAAATACGTTTCATACGTATATAATAGATATATATGATTTGTAAATATAAATCAACAAAGTTAACTAGTTTCAAGTAGTGCTACGTATCATAAAGAATTCAATTAAAAATCAATCATTTGTTTAGACATCGTTAAGTGATGAAATTGTTCTATTTTAAGCAATTAAATTTAGTATGCCATTTATTTGCAATCATTTTAAATGCCAAACGGTTCTATTTGAAAAATAGATAGGACCCTATAAGATGCTACCACTCCGGGCCTGACTGGACCTGGCAGCGATTGCAAAGAAAGAGTACTCCATATTTCCCAAAGGTCTAGCATTACTGGAGCCTTACAATCAGATTGTTTAACGTCATAATCCGCGGAGGCGTGTCCTACGCCTCCGCAAAGATGCCGGTTGTGGATTCTGGGCTGTAGTCAACTTTTAAAAACATAACCCATCCAATATATGATATTAATGAATTATATCTGAAGAAAATTGATAAGAAATTTGCTAGATGGAGCTATCATTGCCATTTGTTTACAAACATTTTAGAACGTGGGAGGTATTTCTGCCATATCCTGATTTAGATACAATTTTTATTCTTTTTAGAATCTTTTTAGGAAATTAATAAAAGAATTGACCTTTATCTATTCATGCCGTATTTAAATTATGTATGTAATTTAATTCTTATATTATTTTAAAATCAATCATATCAGCTACCTATATATATGAAATAATATTAAGTATTACTCGTTATATATACACGTAGAATAGATAAATCATTTTCGAAATAAATTAGCACAATTACAAACATATCCATTCTCCAGCTATAAAGAAATATTTTTTCTCAAATGAATGATCATAGAGAATGCAGTCAACCCTAAAATACAATCATGATTATTTTCAACTTCCCCGCTAGTAATAACAGCATTTCCTGTGTCATTAAATGAATGACATGCCCAAAATGAAATCCAACTTTTCCGAAAGAAAAAACGTATTTCTTTAAATATATCGTACTGAAATTTATTCCTTCTGAATTTTCTCCTCCTTCCAGTTCCATAAACCGTTCCTAAAGTCGCTTTGAGGAATGCTCAGCAGATCTTGTGCATTTTATTCCGCCTCTTTAAGCTTTTCTACTGTTTGGAATTTATTTTCATGATCGATATTAGCTTTGCAAATGAGACAATTCCAGATGCAGCGGGGGGGGAGCAATGTGTGAGCAACATTTAACCTGCTCTTTTCTTAATATGATATGTTTATGTACTTGCAAATCTTTTGACAGTCACGGCAAAAATATTGCTGCAGAATTATGCATATGTTGATTTCTTTGAAAATCACGTGCCATGAATTATTTACATATTACGACCTCCAAGAAGCCTTCACGAAAAGAAAAGTCAACGACGATTATCCCGGATCAAAGCACAAACTTCTGCAAACGCTTCACCATTCAGTAACGTATATATATATATATATATATATATATATATATATATATATATATATGTGTGTGTGTGTGTGTGTGTGTGTGTGTGTGTGTGTGTGTGTGTGTGTGTGTGTGACGAAGTTACCCGAATACCACTGAAGAATATACCAAAGACAGATATGTTAGAAAATCATAATATTTTAATGTATTTTGAACGTTAACACATTGTATTAACATATCTTGTCATCCGAATTTTGATGTAATATTTCATATAACAAAATATAAGGTTAAATAAATAAATAAATAAATGAAATCTTTTTGAAAAAGCAAAATATGTTTTATTTTCAGAATATTATGCTATAAATGTAAAACTCTAAAATCTTTGGTACTGTCTTACTGCAAAACTGTATCTTAATTTCGAAAGAACATTTATTTTGGGGTTATTCTAAATGTCATTAATTAAACAGACTGCTCCAGGCTTGAACATAGGTTTTGCATCAATTTGGTGGGGGGACTAAGAAGTTAAAACTATGTGAAATTAACGGAAATAATATGTGATTGGTATGAAGAAATATGATTTATTAAGATAATATTTATTAAAGAACGTAACCTAAGTTTACCGCAATGAAACTGAGTCGAAAATATTCTCCATAGAATGAGAACACAGTGACTCTCTGGTAAATATAATGTTCCGGGCGCAATAGTAAGTAAAGAAGTTCGTGGGGACACTCTTCTGGAATATGAAAGGGCTTATGATTTCATAGAAGAAAATTTGCAACAGTGAACAGAACTTTTTATTGCTAACTCTTTAGGTAAATATTTGACCTTATTTATCGAATGACCAGCGTAATTAGCTATATTACCAACACACGCACACACACACACACACACACACACACACACACACACACACACACACACACACACACACACACGTGCATATTTTATGTCGTTCTGATTGAGACATAGAAAAAAAATGACATCATAAAGCGATTAAGAAGTCACATAATTGATAGAAATAAATAGTTGTGAACATTGGACAAAGAGAAACATTACGGTACATTTTCAGAATAGCGCGTAATCAGAAACGTTAGAATTAAGAATAATCCGTTTACCTCATCAGAAAGACCATCCGTCATTTTGACTTCTACTTATTGGCCGATGCCTGCCTCGGCCAGCATCCCTTGGTTTACTTAAATTTCAAGTTACGAAAGTTTTTCTTTCTCGCAATTAAATTAAGTGTGTCATTGATCCATTTGAAAGAATTAAGCAAATTGATCAGTAAATTTCTATTTACATTTATAATCGTAATCAGGGTCATAATTGGTTGGGAGTTGTAGCGGTTAACGAGCTCGACTGCTGAATCGTAATAAGGGAGTTCGAACTACAGTCGAGCTGTTACGTTCTTTTTCGGACTAGTACGGTTTGGAAAGGTATAAATCCAACTGTTTTCCTAGATACGCTTTTAATAATACCATCATCGTTCTTCTATAGGGATGGATGTGGCATTAAATAACCCATGGCAATTGATATGCCATTAAACAAAGAAATCAGAACCTAATCATAATCACAAGGGTCGGTGAGTTGTTGAATTTCTAGACTTTGTTCAACAACGAAGCTTTCTTTCTGTTGAATAAATAATACTAAAATAAAAACCCTTCTGAATGAGACTAATAAGTGTGCTTTTCTAGAAAAAAAAGTGGTTTTCTGTGAATGGCATTAAACTGCATATGATAGTAAGGCTTCAGTTCTGGTGATCGAGGGAGTGAGAAGTCCCTTTTCTTTGCAATTACTCCCAGGTACACTCTGACCCATGGTAGTTTCACCTGTTATGGTCCCATCTTTGGGACAAATAGATCTGTTAGAAAATTATTCTTTTTTGATATGAGTCTGAGCAAAAATATTACACAAAATACACCACTTAAGAAACCGTCTCACAAAATGTACATATGAATGTACAATGAACGCTTTTCTCTAACCTGTAGGCATAAACATAACCCTGGATGGATTTACATGGTGTTAAAATCAATTAATGAATAAATCGGATATATATATATATATATATATATATATATATATATATATATATATATATATGCTGTTTTTCAACCTCAAATTTAACGTGTGGAGTCATCTGATGAGACGGAGAGTATGATGATATTCTTCGCCGAAATAAATTTTTAATGACAATTTAACCAGGTTTGAGTATCTTTCTAATTGCTTTATATATATATATATATATAAATATATATATATAAACATATATATAATTAACCTAAATCGCGAGTCGATTTAGGTTAATTTTATAATTGGCTCCATTGTCTGGTGTTGAACACTTTAGTAATTGTAGCATTGCAGGATTCGCGGAGGGTTTTTTGGTTTTCTTTTGACCACTGACTGCGTATCCCTTGAATTTTTTCAAGGGGTCGGACGAGGTGGGCCTTTTCTTTCTTTTTAACCCAAAAAGTCTTTCTTTTTCCCCTGGGCGGTGATTCGAGATACTTTTTTCTCTTGTTCCTGGCCAGTTTTTTTTTTTTTTTTTTTTTTTTTCTGTACCGTGAATACGGGTAGATATTAGATAAGTAAAAAAAAAAAAAATATATATATATATATATAATTTTTGTTGTCTGCTTTTTTTTTTTGTTATATCTGTTGATAGCCATCTCTATGTATCCATTGAACAGCGTTGCTCTTCGTATCACTGGATCTAGTTTGATACACAGATAACTTACTCTGCCTTGTAATATCGGTCTCTCTATCTCACTTTGATATATATAACTAGTCAGGCATAAAAAAGACCAAAAAAATATTTAGAAGCCTGTATCAGTTCGTATTATATATCAAACAGGTATCAGCTGCTGACTATTAATATATCAATTGTGAAGCAATGCGTACAAATTGACATGCACACCAATACTATAGCTGTAGAGCTGCACGAAACTGAAACGCCGACAACGGATTCAATTTTCGCAGGCGGATTTAGTTCTTAAGGTGCACACGCTCGTGAGCAGATCACAGATTACAGTCTAACGCGTGGGGTGGGGCGTAACGATCGATTGGGATTGGTGGGTAGATTTAACGACAATCGGTGTTTTGAAAGTGACCCATCGTTTAATACACAAATAGATTGGGAGCTAACTAGATATATATATGATAGTTAGCTTTGATACATATGTGAATCTAACCAATGAAACGAGTTATAAGTTGCACTGAGATTAGTCACATGGCATGATATTAAGTTCTTTACTTATTCATCTTTTCTGTCGTTATTCCATGCTGTCGTTGTGGTTTATCATACACTGACTATAAACCCTGTAGAGAGGTAAGACACCTTCCAAAGAAAAAGGGTGTGTGTGATACTAAACTGTACCTGGTGGTGAGATTCCAGTTCATAATATCTAGAGATAATGGAATACCCTTTCATTGCCATTACCCTCAGTTAAAATCTGACCCAGAGAGATACTTCCCTTTTAAGATGGGATTTATGGGTCAAATTGATCTGTTTGCAATATATTATTTATTTGGATGAGAATACTTGATGCCTTGTATCTGTGAATTATTATTGCCCAGTCAGCTGGGGCTGAAGAATACACTGACTGCACATCTGCCTGAAGGGTAAGACCCCCCCCCCCATTAACGAGTGACCTGGATATGACAAAACAATCTGATGGTGAGGTTCCAGCAGTGCTGGAGCCTTGAGGAATGCGGAGTACCCCTTCATTGCCATCGCTCCCAGGTCCACTCTGGACCGGAGTGTAGCACCTGATAGGGCCCTATCTATGGGTTAAATAGAACTAACAGCATACTTATGCTAAAATAAATTGAGTAAACTGAATAGCTTGAAATAGAAACGTTTTTGACAATGAAACTGCGTGCTTATGCTTAACTAAATTATTTGAAATAGAACTGTTTTTCGACATTAAAACTGTATTTACACTTAACTGAATTATTATATATAACTGCTTGACTAGTTTGAAATGGAAATGTTTTTGACAATTAAACTGTGTACTTATGCTAAACTGAACTGTTTTCAATAGAACAGATTATTTACATAAAATGGATTTGGCGTTGAATAACCTGCAAGGGTTGATATGCCATAAAACCAAACAAACCAACCAAACATGTGAATTATTATTATTAACAATAGTTGGTTTTGTTTGGTTGTGTTTTATGGCATATTAACCATTGTAGGTTTTCTAAGACCAAATCCTGTTTATATATATATATATATATATGTGTGTGTGTGTGTGTGTGTGTGTGTGTGTGTGTGTGTGTGTGTGTGTGTGTTGGGCAGCAGTCTTTCATTTAAGAATATTTGATAATATAATAAAGACCCATTTTGTCTATATCATTTTATTAAGATCCATTCAAGTTTCCTGATAAGTGTCTTAGTTTCAGGCTGGAATTTGTGAATGAATTTACAAAAAATTGTCCCGAGCGCTCTTGGAACTTTCATAGGCCATCATCGGGGGTTGCTTGCATGTAAAGAGTGTTTTTAAAGAGTTTTTGAAACATTTCATAACATTATAAAATTACGTAAACGCAGAGTGGGATAAAACCGAGATCCCGATGAATATATAAAAAAACAGAACGCTATCAACGGAAATAGAATATAATTAAGAAATATAGAAAATTTAAACCAAGACACTTATCAGGAAACTTGAAAGGATCTTAATAAAATTATATAGACAAAATATGTCTATATCATTTAATCAAATATGCTCATATATATATATATATATATATATTGTAAACGCATAGTTCTTAAAATCTTTAAACGAACCAGAGTTCCTTTGTTTGCATACAGTTAAATGGTTAGTCATATGACTTGTAAGTCTATAGGTCGCAAAAAATCTTATCTTTAAATGAATCCAAGCTAATTTGCTTGCACATTGGTGTTCCTATTGTTTCCAAAAATTCCTATAGTTCTATTTAGTATGAATCACTTGTTTGCACTCACATTAAATGGTTTCAAAAATTGCTTTCTAACATACATAGTTTTATTTGCACACAATTAAAGGATTTGAAGTATCGCTACATAACATTAACAATTCATTTTAGGCACACAGATAAAGAGTTCCAAGAATTGCTGATCAATATTATTCATTCGTCAACGCACAGTTGAATTGTTCAAAGTACCGCTATGTATCATTAACAATTCAATTAGACATCAATCATTTGTTAACACATAGTTACATGCCAAACGCTTCTATTTCTAACTATTCGATTTAACGTAAGTCATTTGTTTGCTCACAGTTCTATTTCACTCTCTCTTATGGGCTACCAAACTAGATGAAAGTGAACTTAGGATCAATGGCAATGATGGCATATTCTACATTACCCAAAAGTTCCATCTGATTGTTTAGTGCATATCCAGTACTTTCATTGAGCTGGATGGTCTTGCCCATCAGTAAATATGCAGTCGGTTTATTCTACAGCTCTAGCTGACTGTATGAAGCTATTATCGTTTACTAAGGCTTAATATTAGTTACTTGAAACGATGTAACAGCGTGAAAACAAATGATCATTGTTAAAGAGAAATAATCAATTGAAAGCAAACAATTCTCAGTATTCCATATAAATATTTAAAATCAGTCTACTGTGTTTTAATTATTTGCATTAGGTAATAATACATGATATTATGTAATAATACATGATATCAAATAAACTTTATGCAAAAATGTCTTAGGAAAATCTACAATGAATGTAAAAATAAACTTATAATTTACACAGTTCCCTAACCTCTTATGATAAAATAACGCTATATGGTTTGACTTGCCGTTTATATCAATCAATTAATCTTTCTTTTTATTGTATTTTACATTTTCTATTTTTTCGTATCCCCTTTTATAAGTAAAGTAAAGTTGGCGACCTTTGTCGAAGGTTAGGGTTAGGGTTACTCCATTCCCTGGATTGCTCCACTTTACCCTTGATCCTTACCTTATAATATTGAGCGTTAAGCAAGGTAGTATCAAGTACTATTTTCTAAGTCATTCGTATGACTCAAACTGGGAGTTGGTCCAACATAAATACCTGACACATTTTAAACTGTCACTTTTGCAATCCAAGTGAATTTAGGAAAGTGGTTATGGTAGCTCCATCTAGCAGATGTCTAATCACTTTTTTTCTCAGATACCATCGGTTATGATTATGAATTGAACAGACGCGCACTGTACTTGAAATGCTTTTTAAGAATCTATAATTGCTAAGCAGAGAGCTGGTATTTATCCATACCTCCAACCAGGTAGGATTTGACACCAGGTCTTTTTTAAAGTGGGCATTAGAAGAGGGGGGAGTTCACGCATGAGCCAAGGTTCATGCGCCACTGGTCATTGGTTCACTAGGCCTGAAAGCCAGGTGCAAGTGGGTCATAGCTTGTCATTGATTCACTAAGTGCCACCTGAATCTATGCTTGTCATCGATTCACTTGGCCTAAAAGGCCAAGTGCAATGTGAACCCATGCTTAATTATGCTTGTCAATGATTCACGAGGTAAAAAGACCAAGAGCAAAAAAAAAAAAAAATCGACTGACCGGAAGGCCGAGTGAGCTCTTTATTATCATTTCAACTTATGTTGGAATAGTGCTGTTCTGGATAGAAAATTGATATTGCTATGGGTTGAAAAATTATATCTGGAACAGCATCATTCCAATGTAACATGAAATAAGCACGAAAAGCTCCCTGTACAGCAATCACTACTTCACCAGTCTTTAAAAAAACACTTTTCAATAGTAAATTCACAGGGTAGTAGCAAAAGAGATTGAATGCGAAAAGAAAAACGATAAGACATTAGCTAAATGGAGCTACCATTGCCAGTTGTTAAATAATTGAGAAAATTCTGTTGTGTGTCGTATTTGTATCACTCTTTGAATTTATTCTGTATACGTTTCTTCAGATCTCTCAACCACTTGTTTGCAACTCTTTTGTCTTTTTAAATTCCATCGATATTCTTTAAAAATCTAATTTATTCCTATAGGTTTATTACGCAATAGAATATTGGCAAGGTTTTTTATCACTTGTACAAATTTAGAGAACAATGGCAAACAGTGTCTTGACATTATTACAGTAACCATGCCTAATCCAAGAGTATCATCAAATGTAAAAATTGAAAAAGACCCACGTGTGTCATAATTCAAAAAATAGCTATTCCCTGTTTAGCCACCTTGTGAGTATGAATATATAACTTATCCTCCGTCCTTTTGAGTTGTAGTGAAAGAGAATAGACACGGTCCTTAGATATTTCCAGCTGCTGAACCAAAAATATCACAGCGAATTAAGCTGGGGCTGTAGGATATGCCGATTTCATCTCTACAAAGGGGTAATAGCTCCTGATAGAATGTCCATACCAAAGGTAAAATACCCATTCTATACAAATGTTTATCCATAGCTAGAGGGAGAATAAATGGATACATTCATTTTCCAAGTGTATTAGCTCTACGTGATTTTGAAACTGCCAAGTTAAATATTTGAACTCAGGCCGCTCTGTCCGTTCCCAAAGAAGCTATATATACGAGGATCATTAAATAAGTTTTAAAATTTTTTTTCGCATAGGCACTTTCATTGATTGTACGCACATTGATAGTAGTTTCCTTCAAAGTAATCTCCTCCAGCTGCAATGCACTTGTTGTACTGTTCCAACAACTTCTGGAAGAACCCCATGGAAGTCCTCTTGTGTGAGCATGTCATTGACTTTCTTCAGTGCCTATTTCATCTCCTCAATTGTTTCATAACGACAGCCTATGAGCTTACGAAATAACTAAAAGTCGCAAGGAGCAAGATCTGGACTATAGGGAGGCTGAGGAACTGTCTTCATGCCCATCTTGGTCAAATAGTCTGTGACAAGGATGGAGTTGTGGATTGGTGCATTGTCCTGGTGGAAATGCCACTGACCCGATTTGAAGAGTTCTGGCCTCTTCCGACGGAATCTCTTCCATAACTCCCTTAAAACCTCAACATGGTAACCCTAACCCTAACCCATTCGCGAATCAACTCTGGTGTATTGACTTCCTTTCTCTTCCCACACCTCTTATCATCCCTCAGAGACTCCCTGCCTTCCTTGAATCTCTTATGCCACTGAAAAACTGATGCTCGATTCATGCAAGATGCTCCAAAAGTGGACTAAAGCATTCCAAACGTTTCTGTGGCATTTTTTCCAAGTTTAAAACAGATTTTTATTGCATATCGTTCTTCTAAAGTGTCCTCACGTCCAGATTGCATTTTTGAAATTCATCAACTGTGACAATCAAGCTTTCGTAGGCTGTATTTCACTTGCTGATGTAGCTGTTCATTTGAACCTGAAATCATAAAAATGGGTCAGTCATCTCATAAGATGTATAGCAATAACATACTGAATTTTCAAGAGTCTACTGATTTTTTGATGTATTATAATTTCTAAATTCTAAAAATCTATGTGGTTATCTGTGAGAAACTAACCCAAGTTCATGTTGTTTCAAGACTAGATCGCTACCAAGAGCATATCAAGAGCATAAGAAAGAGTAATCAATCAGGTTGACAGGATTAGTCGGCTTCCTAAACGTATGTTCATAAAAGAATCAAAAGTATCTGAGTGATATCTCAGTACCAGTAAAATGTTTTGTCTTTTTTAATTCTGAGTTGTTCTTTTCCTTGATTGTTTACCTACTAAGTCTACAGAGTTTAGATTGTTTTGCAATTCTTACCTGTGTCCAAGAGAAGAAAAAAAGATGCATGTCACAGCCAAAATTTGAACTTGATGAATCCGCTTTTCGTTCCATCACCCAATAAGTGGTTCCTATCAAAACTGCCTTGTAATCTGTTAAATGTTTTTAAGTATTTGTTGATATTAGAAAGAATAAGTGGACTTAAAAAGCATCGTTACAGAAAATGTATTTACCAACACCGCAAACAAAATAAATTGAACGTTAAATCTAAAAAATATATATTGTTTAAAATTAAACTCATGTTCCAGCTAGGTTTTCATTTTTCAACGCGACTTTGAAACTCTTCATTAGATATGGAGTGAATTTGCGACACGGAGCAAAGTAGTGGAAGTATGAATCTTCTTCCACTTACACAAGTCTGCCTTTACCGAAGGCGGAATTTAAGCACCCAGCTCACAAAAAAGATGTCCAGGGTATGACACTAATTTTATGCATATAGATTAAGGTTTTATTTGGGTTTCGGTAGATTTTATGACATATCAACTATTGTAGGTTATTTAATGCCAAACCCACTTCATACGTATATATCAATTATATAGGATTTGGTTGCGTTAGATTTTATGACACATCAACCTTTGTAGGTTATTTAATGCTAAATCTTCTTCATACGTATATATCAAATATATAGGATTTGGTTTGGTTGGATTTTATGACATATCAACCATTGTATGGTATGTAATGCCAAATTCTGTTCATAGGTCTATATTAAATATATGTATGATTTGTAAACACATTTTGTAGGTAACATTCTTAAAAGAGCCTGTGCTCATTTGTTGCTTACAGTTAAATATTGCTGTATAGCTGTCACTATTTAATATCAGTCACTCATTTGCACTCATAGTTTGTTCTATCCGACCCATAGATAGGAACTATTCGGTTCCACCACTCTGGGTCTGAATGAACTTGGGAGTTATAGCAATGAAACATTCCTCTACATTCACCAACGCTCCAGCATTAATAGAATCTGACCATCAGATTGTTTAGTGTCATATGTAAAACACACATTGAGGTAGGATGTAACCCCTCTGCATAGATACACTCAGTGTATTCTACAATTCCATCCAACTGGGTTTTAAGTTAGGGAATTGTTTGTATTGTAGATTTATTATTGGAAAATTTATTTAATCCAACTTAAAATATTTATGTTAATTATTAACCAACGTAATACTTACTTTTTTTTGTGAAGTTTTATGAGAAAAGTGAACACATAGGTAAGTCAAATTTATATTGCACATATTTAAGCACTTATACACATATATACATATATAGACCCAAATAAAAGCACAACTAAATTAATACTTAGCTTAGGTTCTTTGTTTGCTTTTCTTTCAAAGAATAGTTGTCTTCGAAGATTCATTACTTTTCAGTGTGTAACGTTGGTTATTTGAAGCAACGTCATTCCATGTCGAAAGGTTTTTGTTGACTGTGACGTTATTTTCATACGTGTCTTTTTAAACAACGTCTGCTTATTTATAGTTATAAAATTAATATTTACACAAAGATAGCTTTTTATTCTCAACCAATAAAAAGCGTCCTTTTAATTGTTCTTAAAAATTAATACTTGTGAGAAGTTATATTTATTTTATTCATTTATTTAAATTTTGTAATTTTGTTTTATAATGCAAAATTATATTGAAGGAATATTCATTTCTAACATTATATTTACATTTTTGTGTAATTCCTTTTTTTTTTTTTGTTTTGTATTTCTTTTTTTTCACACGGATAAATAGTAATATTTGATCCGTAGATTATATCCTACTTCCACTCTAAGTCAACGTAGATCTGGGAGTAAAGGTAATAAAGGGGTACTCCATACTCCCCAGAACTTAAAAACCGGAGCATCGCCATCAGATGTGGTTTTGTGTCATATCCAGGAATACCCTTTATTTTTGTTTGCGGGGGAGTCTTACTCTCTGCTGGGGATACAGTTAGTGTATTCTAAGCTTCGTCAAAAGCTGCATGAATATGCAGATATAGTTTAAAAAGTTATTAAGTTAGACATGGTCAAATAGGTAGACTTTGGCGTAGATAATGGTTTTGGTCCAATTTTCTTATAATTCCAATAAAAAATCCTCATTCAAAAAGACGTCTTGGCTCAAATAGAGATCTTTGCCATAGATAGGAAATACTTGGTGAAACTTGCTAAAGAGTTGGAAATAATGCTTTCTAAGTTCAATCACTTTTTCATAATATCTTCATTTTTATTCTTACTAATTTAAACCATGATGACAGAAGTTTGAAGTAATCAGGGAAGATTGCAAAGGGAAGTAGTTAATTTATCCAGATTATTATAAACGGGGCGAAGAGATGTAAACATTTTTTACAATGTTTATCTAACTCTTGATTCTGTATTTTATCAGCGCTACGTATGACTCCGGAACATTTCCTAAAATCTACCACTTCTAACCTAATACCTACCCGCTCTTGAGAGTCTAATGTCAGCGCAGTACAAACAACTGGCCGTTATCACCCACCCTAGTTGCTGGCGTCGTTTATATACTATCCAGATCACCCGTTCAACGAAAATTCTAGTCACCGCTACTATATGAGTCTTGGATTTAGCAATATTTTAGGTAAAACAAGTGGTTCTCCGAAAATATGCAATTAATAACGAAAAAAGATATTTGGTTAACAGAGTGCAAAGCATAAAAAAGAATAAGCTTTATAGGAAATCCATTTGTGCCGTTTTTGCCTTTTTTTTTTTTTTTTTTGGCAGGGAATACTCAATCAGTAAATCTCTTTCAGTGAAAAAGGTCTCACGATGTTGAGCTTGTTCTTAACAAATTGCGATGTTATTCGAACATCTCAAAAGTATTTTTATTCTTTTGTTTCCTTTTTCTTTTTCTTTTTTCTTTTTTTACAGACGTATATCTCAAAACATATTTCATGTACGTATATAATGGCAACAACTCCACTATTATCATTATGAGGATCATCATGATCTTCTTCTTCTTCTTCTTCTTCTTCTTCTTCTTCTTCTTCTTCTTCTTCTTCTTCTTCTTCTTCTTCTTCTTCTTCTCGTGAGTTTTCACATCAGTTTTAAATTGGGATTGTGCACTGGAGACTGAGAGGCAGCAACACTCCTCAGATCTTCCTGACTCATCTTAACAGTGCTGTAGTTTGAATGGTCTTGATTTATCCACTGATCCCCTGGTCTCAATTCAAGTTCAACTACTATTTTTATCACTGCATTCTTCAGGTTCCACAGTTTTTTCAGCTCTCTGGAAATTAAATTATT
This sequence comes from Sepioteuthis lessoniana, assembly GCA_963585895.1. Lineage (NCBI taxonomy): Eukaryota > Metazoa > Mollusca > Cephalopoda > Myopsida > Loliginidae > Sepioteuthis > Sepioteuthis lessoniana. The sequence goes on along the minus strand of OY757916.1, from coordinate 71,284,831 downwards.
CGTCTGCTTTTTCATTTTCTTTTATCGACACTCTATGGTTTGCTTGAAAATCAGCAAAATCGACTAAATGTCAAGTTCTTTTACTTTTTTTTTTCTTAAGTAGCACAAAGTCTAGTATTCTGACCAAGTCTTGTTGCTCCATCTATATTTCAAAATCCATTTTTCATACAAGCACTTACTGATGGGTTTTCACTGGAGCCCAAGTGTCGTCCAGTCTCCTAAAGTCTCTTTGAATATTTTAATCCGAGTCGATTTTACAAAAGTGATCTGGATGATTCAAACTTTTCCTCTAACCATGTCTCTTTTTCAGGCTCTTGAATATTATTCCCAGAGCTTCAATTACTATTGATATTCCTATTACCTTCACAACTTTTCAGTTCACTTGTAAGTTCCAAGGATTTTCCAAGCTTTTTGCCTTCTTTCATTTTCACTATGTGGTCTGCTAGTGCAGTAGAATCTCCTAAATAACAAGTTAAAACTTGGTCTGGTCTTCTTCTCTAAACTATTAAAATTATCCGTTTGTTAGTCTTCCTTTGGCATCTCCATTCCTTTAACTATCCTCTTGCATTAACCATTAAAATCAATCTTTGCACAAAACATATACACTATTAATACAACAACTACGTAGAGATCAAATTATGTTTAGAAATTCACCTGATAGCTCGCTAAAATACCCTTAATAATTCTTCTTATTTTTTTCTAAAATCATGTCGTTTAATCTTATTTTTTTCACTGTTGCATTTTTTAAATAGAATTTGGCAGTTTGTTCCAAAAATATTTTACTTTATAAGCAAAAAATCCAACTAGTTCGCAGACTTATTTTTTAAAAATCTATTTTGGCAGTAAATTAACAGTTCCAGGAGGAATATTGAAGAAATTTTTACCATAATAGAAAATTCTTTTATTTTGAAAGTTTCATTCTTATTTCTTGTAAAGTCGCTAATCCTAATTTCTTTAATTTTCTCCTCTCACAGTAATCTTTTATTTTTTTTCAATATTTTCACTCTTCTTTGTCTGCCCTCCGATTTCAATATCGTAATCCTGTTTCTATGTTTAGACACTGGAGTCCAGACCTAAGTACATTATTCTATATAAGATCTTTAAGTCTTCTTAATTTTCATATCAACATTTGCTTCCTGTGAAGTAAAATTTTTAAACGAATAAAGCCAAACATTCCATTTGTCCTCGCTACAAGATACAAATTCTGATAGTCAGCTTTTAATGGATCACCTCAGTCAACCCCTAGACCGTGTTCATGGTTTGCTCGTTGATTTCTCATTTACTTAATTTAAAAAAAAAAAAACTTTAATGTTTTTTGATTTCCATTTATGGGTGATCAGTTTGTATCTGAAAGTTCAAGAGAATTTTATGTATTTCATTTTCAAGAATGTATTCTAGTTTTTGCATACACCACATGAGAGAATGATAAAATTTCAGTTTATAATTAGTTACTTTGTAGCTTTAGTATTGTTTGTAATAAAAAGGAGTTTATATTGACACGATTAGAAATTTGTTTGATTGTTTGGGTTTATGGCATATCAACATTTGTAGGTTATTCAATGTCAAATTCATTTTTATACAAATAAACAGTTCAATTTCGAACAATTCAGTTTACCATGAGTACAGAATTTAATTGTCAAAACAGTTCTATTTCGAGTTATTCATTTTGACAAACGGTTCTAATTCAAACCATTCAGTTTAGAAAGTATTGTTTTTGTTTACACGCAATTAAATGTCAAAACAGTTCTGTTTAAAATAATTCAGTTTAGCCTAAGAACAATTTAAATGTCAAAAACAGTTCCATTTCAAACAATACATTTTAGCATAAGTACGCAGTTTAAAAGTCAAAACAGTCCCATTTCAACCAAGACAGTTTAGTTCTATAAGACCCAAAGATAGGACCCTATCTGATGCTGACACTCCGAGTCAGAGTGAACCTGAGAGCGATAGAAATAAAGGGTTACTCTTCATTCCCCAAAGCTTCAACATTACTGGAACCTGACCATCAGATTGTTTAGTGTCCTATCCAGGACACTCGTTGGAGGACGGTCTTAACCCTCAACAAAGATGCAGTCGGTGTATTCTACAGCCCCAGCGAAGAGGGCAAGATTTGAAATTTGATATAAAATCAAACCTGTTAGGAGGAATTTAATGTTTACCAAAATTGTAACAGAGATTATGCCAAGGAAGATATGTTACTTGTTGAACCAAATATTCCTGCATTTTTTTCCAATCAGTTTTTACTGGTCGAACCAAGATCATTTGCAACTTAATGATACAGAAAGACTATCAAATATCAGCTATGGTTTCGTCTAGATTTGAGTCTAGTATAAATTTCTACCTTCAAGTTTACGAATATAAACCTCTCTTGATCTGTTTTATAAACCAAAAAATATAACCTCCGGGTGCTGGGGCTGTAGACTACATTGAATCCCTCTATTTTCGAGTAAAATAGCTTTAAAATGGTTTAAATTTAAGTTTGATTTTTTCTAGACTGGCTGGTTAATTCTATTGTTCTACATTGGTAACATGTGTCTTGGACATGACATTAAACAATCTGATGGTGAGATTCCAATGATGCTGGAACTTTGGGGAATTTGACGAACACCTTCATTTTCAGTGCTACCAGGTCCACTTTGGCGAGGATTGGTAGAGCCTGATAGGGTCTTGTCTATGCGTCAAATAGAACTGTTTGACATTTAAACTGAGTTCAAACAAATGACTTAGGGTAAATTGAATTGTTTGAAATAGAATTGTTTAATTGCGTGTAAACAAATGGCTGATTTTTAATTGAATTGTTAATGATACATAACAATACTTGGAACCATTTGACTTTATTGGCCAATGCTAAACTGAATGTTTTGAAATAGAATTGCTTGATCATTTAACAGTGCTTATCTACAAAATGAATTTACAAATCATATAAATATCTAATATATATAAATGCAAAAACAGGATTTGGCATTAAATTAGCAATAACAGTTGATATGTCAAAGATTAAAAAAAATAAACAAAAAATATTCCTGCTGCCTAAGTTTAGAATTGAAACAGTACAAACATTTCCTTACACAGAAAATTAAACCGGGAATTACAGTAATAAAAAGTTGTTCTATGTATGTAATATCTGCATCAATTTAGATTTTGGCAAAAGCGAAAAGTCTTCAGTATGAATGAAATGCACGCGGAATCACTATTCCCGTGTGATTAAATTACATCAAGAAACGGTTACTGCAAGCGCGTAATGATATCAACGACCGAATGTAAACGCGTTTTAAAAATCACAAACTGTACTAAAAATGAAGATGAACGTACAATGTAATTTCTTCTTTTAGTTGATCTTGCATATATATATATATATATTTCAAATACCCTGTCCGGCGGTAAAAGCTGCTAGGTAGCGCCAGGAGTGGCAGTACCGTCTCGAGCTTCCGAAACTCTTATCAGTCCTGGTTGGCGGCTGATGAGGGCAGGGTATCGCACGTGCTTTCACATGTTGTATGAGGAAAAGACGTTTGAAGTTGGATATTTTTTAGTTTTGAAGCTCACAGCAAATTATAATATTATACTCTTACTAAATTATTTGGAGTTACTTTTATCATTCTTGATGCGAGAGAGAGAGACAGAGAGAGAGAGAGAAAGAGTGAGTGAGAGAGAGAGAGAGAGAGGTGATTATTTCGTGGTAAGAGATATATAAAGAAAATATGGAGCGATACAGAACAATCAGAGGAAGAGAAAGTTATGGCAGAAACATGGGAAATAGAAGAGAGTGAGAAAGAAGGCGAGAGAAAGGTAAAGGGGAAAAGAAGGAGAGAGAGAGAGAGAGAGAGAGAGAGAGAGAGAGAGATGGGAGAAAAAAGGACAGAGCGTTGAGAAAGATAGAGGAATAGAGTGGTGAGAGAAAGAAAGCCAGAGAGGGTAAAAAAGAGAAAGAGAGATTTACAAAAGAAGTTGTAAAGGGAGAAAGAGAAAAAGAGAAAAAAAGCTGGACGGTATAGAAAACTAAAATAGAGAGAGAAAGAAAATGATGACAGAAACAGCTAAAATGAGAGAGAAAGAATGAGAAAGAAAGAAAGAAAGAAAGAAAGAGTGGTGTGAGAATGAGAGAGAGAAAGAGAGGGAGAGAGTAGCAGGTGAAGTTTGAAGGAGAGAGAAAGACAGAAATGAAAAAGAGAAATTGAGAGAAAGGTAGTGATAATAAAAATGGGTGTTGATGTTTTCTCATCGGTAGAAAGATATTTCTTTATAAAAGAAATTAAAATCCAGAGGCCACCACAGGCCGCAAGTGGTCCAGTCATCGCAGGTTTTGCATGACTGTTTCAAAGGATGCTACTTAAATCTTTCTTCTGCAATGATTCAGTTTAGTTTTTAAATAAACGAAAATGTACAAATTTGCTTTTGTTTTTATTCTCAAGAAGTTCAAGGGTTCTTATAAAAAAAAATTTGAATATTTGAGTTTTAAGTGAACACTGCATCAGACGGTTTCTACTATTGTGGATTCCCTTCTAATTGGAAGATTTTTCATGATCAACAACTTTTCAGTTCACTTGTAAGATTAGAAGTTGATGGAGCCATGACAAAGTTGAAAAATCTCTATAAGAAAATTCGCCTCGTTTTTATTTTTATTCACTTTTTTTATTGCTCACTCATAATTTGGTTCTATTTTCTCCATCTTTAATTTGATTGCGATTCTCTTACCACTCCCTATTTTTATTTGTTTTCTCCCTTCCTCTCTCTCTCTCTCTCTCTCACTCTGTGTGTGTGTGTGTGTGTGTGTGTGTGTGTGTGTGTGTGTGTGTGTGTGTGAAGTACAAGCGCACTCCTACACACACGCATGCACGCACACGCACTCACACAGATGCACAAACACACGTAAGTGTATGCACACGGACACATTTCCACTTTCACCCACCGACCTTCCTTTCTTTCTCTCTCTCTCTCTCTCTCTCTCTCTCTCTTTCTGAGCAAGAACAAACACTCGTGCGTACTGACGCACGTACACACACTGATTCATAAGCACACATACACTTTTCCTCTCTCACCATTCCTCTCTCTCTCTCTCTCTCTCTCTCTTTCACTTTCTCTTATCTTCTCTTCGATTCTCTGAGCAAGAAGAAACACGCGCCTGCACACACACACACTCTCACGCACGCACACACACAGACATCATTACAAGTAAGGAATGATGAAACAAACTAGCTGGTTTACGCCCAATATGTAGTATCCGTCGCCAGTGTCTGTTAGGATCAAGCCAGTAACCCTTGAGCCGGAACCATTAGGGTAAGGACACCCCACTGGGACAGAGAGGAAAATTTAATACATTGGCGGACCTTTGATCAGTCGCATAACAAGAGCCATAAAACTCCAGGAAAAAGTAGAATAAATGAACGGCTGGCCAAGGAAATGGGCTATTTTGCCCATGGTCAGGTCTTCTCAGGTGTAATAAAACGAATTGACTGTGTTTGGACGGTTGCTTACGATTAGGAAGAACATATCGTTTCCCTTATACCATGAATTTAGGGGTTTTGAATCATAAAAGTTCTGTTAGTGTAAAATGTGTGTATATAATACGGATGATGACAGCGTATAATAGACCCAGCGAATAAAAGGGACCCTTTTTATGTTTTATTATGAAACAACAATTTCGGTTTTAAGTCATTTAATTCCTCGAGACGTTCTGTAATATCGTCAATTTCATGGACGGGAATAGAGTGATAATCTAAAGGAGACATATTTAGGAAAATACCCTGCATGTATAAAAAAAAAGTTAATGTCCCTGTAATTCTATCGTTTGCTGCGTAGTACTGGAAACATAGGAATGAGTTCGATTTCCTAAAGCAGTCAATACCCTTACCGAGAAAAATATTTTAATGACATTCAAACGAGCCTGTTGATAACAGTAGCTTAGGGTATTAAGTTTTGGGTCAAATTTTAACAATTTATAATACATAATTGATAAAGAATCTTTTGAAACGGAAAAAAAGAATTTTAGTCTTCTCTTAGTAGATTGCATTTAAAACCAAATAATAACAATTATCTTAAATTTTGTCTGGATATTCTTGTCTATAACTGATTTTTCTTTACCCAGCAAATGTGAAAATGAAGATATCAGACTGACAGCCTTGTGCCAAACTGATCTACGCATAGAGAAGGGTGACCATCTCAATTCTTTTATCTTCATCATTTTCACATTGATCATTGCACCAGTTCTTTATAGTATTCTCTAAACTTAGCTTAGAGCGATGCTAGATGAATTTAGTGTATATATTATGTAGAAAAATTATTTTACTGTAATGTTTTCAAGTGAATGGAAATGCGTGAATTGAAAAAAGTATTTAAAAATACTGGGTAGAAGCTGAACTTGAACTCGGATCACTGGTGACATTGAGAATCATGTAATCCCCTAATCCAAAGTGCAATCCATACAATATGTTTATATCTATGAACTTATGAAATCATATCCATTTATTGAGATCTATCATTGTTTCATCGATATAACTGGGAATAATCAATCAGTTGTATCTATCTATCAATCTATTTATCGATATTTTAAATCCTTTTCTTATCTTCTTCTTTTTCTATTTATATCTATAAGCACCCAATTAATCACTTACACACGCTCTCATTATATCAATACTTATATGTGTATGTGTATTAGAGGTGCAAGTGGTGCAATGGTTATCATCGTAGGAAATGGACACGACAACACGAGTTCAAATCCTGGACGAAACTGATTGCATTTCACATAGCACTAATACCCTTGGGAAAGGTATGAATCCAATTATTCTTCTTCCAGCTATTGGTAAATAGTCGGGCAGACAAGGTTCTTCAGCTTTGGTGAGGCAATTAGTCTAGGAGAAGGAAAACTCTGAATTCAAACGGAGGGTTTGGTAAATATGTATATGTGTATGTGTATACAAGTGTATGTGTCGGTCAGTGATGGGTAATGCTTTTTGGTCGTAAGGAATGAAATCGGCGAGCCGAGTTCAAAACCTGTTCAAGGCTGTTTGCTAATGCAGTTAGGAAAAGCACGAATTCATCCCTTCTTCCCGTAAGCCATGTTGCCTAGTTCGCTGGGGCTGTAGAATCCAAATACTGCTTCTCTGCAGAGGGGTAAGACCCCTCCAACGAATGACCCGGATATGACACTAAACAATCTGATGGTGAGGTAACGCTGGAGCTTTGGGGAATGTGAAGTACCCCTTTATTGCCATCGCTCCCATGTCCATTCTGGCCTGGAGAGGTAGCACCTGATAAGGCCCTATCTATGGATCAAATAGAACTAAACTGTTCTTATGGTAAACTGAATTGTTTGAAATAGGACTGTTTTGACATCTAAACTGCGTACTATGCTAAAAAGAAATGTTTGAAATGGAACTGTTTTTGACTTTGAAACCGTAATTACACTAAAATGAATGGTTTGATATAGAACTGTTTTGATATTTATCCGTGTGGACAGAATCCGTACTTATACTAAACTCAATTGATTCAATTAGAACTGATTGACTACACTGAATAGCTTGGAATAGGTTTTTTTTACAATTTAACAGTGAACTTTTACCAAACTGAATTGTTGAAATAGAAACGATTATTCAAATGGATTCGGCATTAAATAACCCAGAAAGGTTGATATACCATAAAATCCATTGTAAGAAACAAACAAATAAAAGCAATGGACAAATAATAAAGTAGATTGGGTTCTTTATTCTTGGTTTGACAACCTATCTTGGAGAAAGAAAACCCTAGATTTAAACGAGCTATACTCCGCTTAAAAAGGGACTTAGTGTCAAATTCATGTGTCTTTTCTATTGTATTTGATCGTAGATGATTATTTCTATTTTCAATGACTTCGAATCACAAGTTGGACATGATGGGTTTTATTCGAAGGCATGAACGAAATTAGACGTACGTGTCTACCATCGGAGAGCTCTTTTTAAACATAAATCCATGCCGTGTCGACTATTCAAGTGGGTTCTCTGCTCTGTACAGGGTTTAGACGAAGCACCACCTCAAAATCTCCCCCAGTTGGCAGGGACTGTAGAATACACCGACTGCACCTCTACAGAAGGGTAAGACCCACACTCACAATGAGTGTCCTGGATATGACACTGAGCAATCTGATGATGAGGTTCCAGTAATGCTGGAGCTTTGAGGAATCCGGATTCCTTCTTCAATTCCATTGCTCGCAGGTTCACTCTGGTCTAGGGCCCAACAATAGGTCAAGTAGAACTAAACTGCGTACTTACGCTAAACTGAATTGTTTGAATTAGAACTGTTTGACTAAACTGAATAAATTGAAATACAAATGTTTTTGTCTCTTAAACCTTATTCATGCTAAACTGAATCGTTTGAAATAGAAGTGATTATTTGCATAAAAATGGATTTGTCATTGAATAACCTACAAAGGTTGATATGACATATAACCCAAACAACCAACCAACCAACCAACCAACCTCAAAATCTTGGAAGCCGTTGTGATTGATACACATTGTCCGATTCTGTTTAGAGAGAAAGAGCTCGAGCACAAATTAGAAATATTCAGAGAGGCAATTTACATGATCTGAAAAATAATTAATATTTTTCGACTCGTAATTTTAGGATCCTTTTTTTTTCACACCTCATTCCCTTTATTTTATCGACGACACCTTATTCTTATGCTTGTTTTAATCGTTATTAAAACCATGCAACCTATTTTGCCATGGTTTCGCAAAAGAATTATATATATCTGATAACCACAGATCTTGGGTAAAAAAGTCACGTAAACAATTTCAACGTCCCCGTGGGGGCTTACGATTCAGCTCAGGTAGCTGACTTAGTAGGGATTTATATTCTAGATATGCTGGGTCGTATTGTTAACTTAGAACAAGTGGGGCTTTACCGAGATGACAGAATTATTTACATCCCAGAAAGTAACGGCCCGATGACCTCTAATATACAGAAAAAAATTATTAGGGCTTTCAAATTACTAGGTTTCAGAATTCAAATAGCCTCAAACTTAAAAATAGTCGATTTTCTTGACGTCACGCTAAATTTAAATAACGGGACTTTCAAGCCGTTTAGTAAGAACGATTCCACCCGCAGGTACATAAATATTTCCTCGAATCACCCAAGATCGGTACTGAGATAGATCCCCAATGCAGTGAACCAAAGGATTTATAGGCTATCTTCATGTAAAAATATTTTCGAGCAAAGCAAGGGTATATAATGTCGACGCCCTAAAGGACAGCGGATTCCAAGGAAGACAGGAATATTTAACCCCGATGGACCTCACCTCTAGGGTTAAGAATAATAATGGTGGGACCCGCACACTCATCGACGTAGGTGAGATTATTAATAATAATAGTCACGCAAAAAGACGTGAAACAACAGAAATAGAAAATTAGTCTGGTTTAATCCGCCATTTTGTAAGCTATACTAACATTAATATAGGTAAATACTTCCTAAAACTCCTAGATTAGCACTTTAATAGAGATAATCCATTAAGTAAGATTTTTAATAGAAATACAGTAAAAATTAGCAACTCTTGCACCAAGAATATGAATAACATTTTAAGCAACCATAATAGGAGGCTACTATATAAACTAATTGCGAAAGATAGGAGCCCAGACGTGGCGTCTTGTAATTGTATGAGTAAGGAATAATACCCCTTAAGAAATTCGAGAAATGTCGTATACCAAGCATGCATTTCTCCTATAGAACAAAAAAAAAACGGAGAAAGAGTATATATAGGAATTTCCGCGGAAAATTGGAAGCAAAGATGTTACAATCACAGGCATTCTTTTTCCAATCGAAAACTTAGATACCAGACTAGTCTATCAAAATATTTTGGGGCCTTAAAGATCAGGGGCTGTCTCCACAAATTAAGTGGAAAATAATCAGGCACTCATCTACCGCCAATAGCTTCAATGGTAGATGCAACTTATGCTTAGATGAGAAAATTAGTATTATCAATTCAAAAAATTGATAACTGCTGTTGAACGAGAGAAACGAGCTCATGTTTTAATGTAGGCATAGAGGAAGATTCAAATTATCCTGACTGAGAGCCACTGAAACATCAGTCCCTATGTAATCGCGAGGACAATGATAAAGTTTTATTAGAAACTAATAGCGATCAATGTGATAGTGGATGCCACCGAGACGAAGAAAGATAGCAACAGATGATGATAAGATAAACGTAGAATATTATTCCAAAAATTAGGGCCTTTGACTCTAGAGTAGTTAATTCCCCTTTGTAGGGTTAATAAAAAAAATCGTTTGACAGCTATGTAGAATTTCTTTACCTTATCTTATTTAAATATATATCTCGGTCCTTATTAAAGTAAGAGGAATATCTAGGATGACAACAGCTGAGATAATTAACAGACATATGAGGAATCAATGTAAAACGTGTATGAGATAGCTATTAGCTATACGATCTTAGTCTGTTTGGAAAATCACACCTGCTACTGAAAACCTACCTACAAGAGCGCAAAATTGGGGATAGATTGACCTGTAGATGAACTCCAATCCTGTTTCTTGATCGCTCTAGCACCTAACAATTTGACCCCCTCTGCCCATGCCTGTGAATGAAATAATTTGTAATTTTACTTCCATTTTTAGTTTTACTTTTATTTATTTATTTTTTAATTTTTATTCTTATTTTTTGCTTTTTATTTTTTATCCTTTTATTTATTCTTCTGAATACGAACTGTAATTCTACATTTGCTGTTCTGCAACTTCGAGAAAAGCATGTAAATAGTCATCTGACGAGACGGAGAGTATAGTAATATTCTCCACCGAAATAAATCTA
>OY757916.1:71259045-71269045 GCA_963585895.1 Sepioteuthis lessoniana | reverse complement strand
CGTCCTATATGCTATATCTTGGTTTAAAATAGGTGATAGTCGGCTGAAGTTAACTACCTGGCAATTCCCATTAGCTTGGACCTTAGAGTAACTTCCATATACCTATTGTCATTATTTAAAAAGCTATAATCCAGATAAAAGTTTTATTATTGATACTATTCATTACATTGATTTCATCACGTTTAATATAAGAATTTTGCTTTTTGGGGGGTTTTGTGTGTGTTTTTTAATCTCCGGCTAAAATTGGGGAGTGTCTTTTATACCGGTGCTTCTTATTTGCCGTTAAATACAGTAATTATAGTTTTTTCATTTGCGTGTCAAATATACCGAACAGGTTTTTACCACATATTTCATCGAATTTAGCCAGGTTGTCAGACTTTTAATTTGTGCAACTCATCTCTTTTTCCGGTCGCTAATTTTGTTTTTACCTCGGTCTTACATTTTAGTTCTTGCTTACAATTAGAAACGTGAACCGATGAATTGGCTAAAAAATACCCTCGTAAGTGTTTTTAAATGAATTAGGATAACTGAATCTGAATCTCAATACAAAGAGATTGTATATGTATTCAAATCTAATACTATTAATTTGCAAGCCATTATATAATTGGTTTGTTTTACAGCATGTCAACCATGGGGTATTTCATATTAAATTCAGTTTAACAATTATAGTCTCCAGTTATATAAAAATAAAACAACGTAACTTTCCAATGATTTTAAACGTGCTAACATTTCCTACTTAGTTGCAATGCCGATGTTTTAAGAATACAGTTCAAAATCATTTTAAGATTCACCTCAACAGATCAATATTTGAAAGTACATCTGAAGCATGCTGTAGCTGTGGTTATATTACAAGGCTAAGTCAAAAGCGTTTTTGGGGTGTCCTCGTGGTGTAATGGTTAAAGCGATGGACTGCAGAATCGTAGTAAGCGAGTTCGTACTCCTGTCGTGCTATTTACGTTCACTTTCGGGCAAATACCCTTGGGAAAGGTATGACCCCCCCCCCTTATCCTCCCAGCTATGGGTTAAATAGTACCACTACTGTCCTTCTAGAAGAATAGCTTTGGCATCAAATAACTTACAAAGGTTGATACACCATCAAACAAAGAAACCAAACCAACAGTTTTGCAATATCTGTATATCGTAGATTCCAAGGCTGTGCGTCAATTCATAGAGGCAAATACGCTGATTAGCACTTCTAGAGTATCAGGCAAACTTGAAATCTCAAGGTCCAATGAGGTTCGTCACCATTAAATCTTTTGCAAATGTATGCGGAGCTATCCAATTGTGCACTCGAGCACTGAGGCAAGTGCATATTTCTGGAAAACCCACATGACCTGCATTTACTCAAAAGGATTATAATGTGCGATGACAAGTGGATTTTTTTCCCGAAATTATGACCAGTATAAGCATTGGTTAAGCAAAGGCCTGATTCTCGAACCAAACGTGGGTGCCTTTAACACAAGATGATGTTCTACGTCATGAGGAATTATGTGGTGGTAATTCACTGTCGAATCATTGATGCCAACTTGTACCTCGAATAGCTCAGCGGCAAAAACGCTTGGCATTGTTTTACAGGAAGCGAGCTCTTCTACAGCCAGACAATTCAAAGCCTCTAACAGCTCAAACGACGTTTAGTAAACTCCAGGAACTTGAGGGTATCGAAATGATACCAAAGCCAGCATAGGGGTCCATTACCAAGCTTTTGGATTAATACTCACCCGATCCATGGCTCACTGTTATATAATTGCGGAAGGATTTTTTTTATATTATCATTTTTCGTTTTATATAACTTATCTTTCGGTTTAGTTAGGCTTAGAACCTTTCGGCTTTGTGCATGGGTTAGTTACGAGCACACATTGAGTGCCGGTGTTCACGCGCACGCGGGGAGGATGTGACAATCACAGATGTCACAATAAAAACCCCAGATAGGAAATACAACTGGGGATGTGAATGACATCATGCCCGGAAGAGATGGGCTGGGATTCTTAGTGATTTTTTTAAAAAAAGCAGTGAGTTGAGATTTGAACTTAGACGAAGCGAGTTGATTTTTCGGACCTGGGTGAGGTTAGTGAGTTTGTGGACTGTGGAGTGCGCACGCGCGTTGGTTGAGTCAGTGAGTTGAAAGCTGACGATGGACGAACAGTCAGCATAAAAAACTTGTGTCTCTCTTTCTCCTCGTTTCGAAAACCTAAACTTAAAGAAGGTGATAAAAGTTTCGTACCTTAACCAAGAGAGTCGTCAGTGTTTCGTGTTTTTCGGACTCCTATGCGTATGAACATTCAATGAAGATACTTACATTTCACATATCAGTATCATGGCTATGTTACATCACGTCCAGTACTCGTGAAGTGTCAACAATGAAGAGAAGGTTGAAGCTTTTGGAATGTAGTTCTTCTGAAATGACAAGAACTGGTATTAGTGTGGGGTTAACGAAATGGTTGAAAGATGGCTTCAGAGAGAGCAACACGATGACCTCTACTCTCAGCTATTTTAGAAATTTGGACAGTAAAGCAAAAAATCACCAGAAGGTTACAAAAGCTTTAAATTATCCTAGTCGGTCAAAGACGGCTAAATAGATAGATCAACACATTCACAAGTACGTACTAAAATATTTTTGTAAATAAATTCAAATTCCGGGAAATATTAGCACGTTTAACACTGCATTAATGACATTCATTAAATATTAAAACCCTTTTGGCATTTTCATAAACAAGGATACTTACTATGGAACTAATTTCTTATTTTTGAGAGAAATGTATCTTCTCTTTAAATCTAATATATATCAGAACATAACGAATATGATTAGCAATTATTTAGTACCATATTCTACAGCATTCAAATTCTGTTTTCGGAATATTGAATATGAATCAGGCCAAAAGTAAGTAATCTTAGTTAATTTAGAAAAGGCACTAAATGCGGCAGTTATGGTCGTAGAAAATGGAATCAGTGGCTTGTGTTCAATCCCAGGAAAGGGCTATTTACATTTCACAAAGCTCTAATATCCTTAGGAAATGCATGTATCTTTCTGATCCTTGCAGCCCAAGCTCTGGTGAAATAGTAGAAATTTACCCTTGGATTGGTAACCAGTCTTGCAGAAGAAAAACACCAAGCTGAAACTAGCTGTACTCCGCTTAAAATATGAATTTTGCCACCCCCTGTTTTTGGTGGAGGGGCTGGGTAAATACATTTATATATCGATGCAACATCCTTTTAGGCTGCAATCGTGTTGGCATTTTATTTTAGTTTATTGAGTTTCGATGCTGTAAAGATAATTCAATAATATTATCTTTGGTTTAGCAGAAAATTATAATCAGTTTTATTATATATATATATATATATATATATATATATATATATATATATATATATATATATATATATATAAACATTGAGTGTATTTGTAAATAAAGTTAGAGATATATGAACGTCATAGACCCATAAAACGATTGTATGTTTAAACTAAATCCCTGTCGTAATGTTCAGTTGATTTATTGCCCAACCTTCTGTGTTTCTACAGTTTCATATTTACGGCAGATTCATGTTAAATGCATTCAACCTTACAATACCACATTTTTCATGCCCATCTTTTAAATATATTTCCACTTCATTATCTATCTATCTATCTATCTATCTATCTGAGTCTTCACATTTATCTATCTGTCTGTCTGTTTGTCGATTGCTCAGTTGGTTGGGGCTGCAGAATACACCGATTGCTTCTCTGCCGAGGGGAAATAACCCTCAAACGAGTGTCCTGATTATGACACTAAACAGTCCGATGGTGAGTTTCCAGTGATGATGGAGCTTTAGGGAATGTGGAGTTCTCCTTCGTTGCTATCGCTCCCAAGTTCAGAGTAGTAGCCCCTGATAAGGTCTTATCTATGGGTCAAATAGAACTAAACTCTGTACTTATGCAAAACTCAATTGCTTGAAATAGAACTGTTTTGACATTTAAACTGCTTACTTATTCTAAACTGAATTGTTTGAAATGGAACTGTTTTTGACATTGATAAAGTGTAATTACGCAAAAATGAATTGTTTGAAATAGAACAGTTCTTGTATAGTAAACTGAATTGTTTGAAATAGAACTATTTTTGACATGGAAACTGTGTAGTTATGTTGAACTGAATTGTTTAAAATAGAACTGTTTTTCTCTTTGAAACTTTGCACTTATGCTTAACTGAATTGTTTGATGTATAAAAAAGGGATTTGGCATTAATAACCAACAATGGTTGATTGGCCATAAAACCAAACCAAACCATACAAAACCCATCAGTCGATTTTTTATTTCTATTTTCATTCTATCTTTGTCTTGATAGAAAGAGTAAAATGTCTTTAACAAAAATGGAGCCTCGACATTATTACAGTCAAATAATTCTATAAATCATTACCATCATCATCTTGTTATTATTATTATTATTAGTGAAGGACTTTCTTATTCACACTACATGTCTGATGGTTATCACTATCAAATGTGTGGCAGCACATATCAACAATCTAATAATCATTCTTAGGCGCTTTGCATACCTCAACACACGTCTAGTTTGGAGAGTCCCAATTCATTCAAAAGTTTTTAATTCATAGAATCTCAACTCAAATACTTGCTATACAGATTCAGAATCTCAACTCAAATACTTGCTATACAGATTCAGTAATAAGTGGTGGATTTTTAATAAAAATCCACCACTTATTACTGAATCTCATTAAACTTTATATTCTCTGGTCTTTTTTTATTTCCGTTCATGGCCCTGGTATTCAATATCTTTTAATTCTTCTTCTTTTTTTTACCTGTGGACGGCTTGTTGGACCGCAGCTGATATACAGATATGATTTTATTTTGTTAGCAACTTATGAATCATTCTTCTTTCTTGGATGGAATGGTGGCTCTGAAAATCAGCATTCACAAGTCTATAATTGTTTTAACATTATTATGTGAACAAATTGAGATTTCACGTCGGCATTTAATGGTGAATTTAACCTGAGAACATGTGATTTAAATTTTTTGGATATTTTCACATTCTTTTCTGTAGTCAAGTTTATTTTGGTAATGATGGCTTAAGGGTGGTTTTGAATAATCCTCAGATTTTATATGCTTTAAAACTATTTGTCTGATAAATCGGTGTTCTTCTTTGCAAAAAATAAGATAAACAGATTTCCTTTTCATGTATCTCAATGCTTTTCACTTGTCTGAGAGGGTTTGATGCCTTCTTTTAATATTCTCTATCATTTGAACCAACGACAATTCCAATCTGGGCCACTCAAATCCGTTGCAGAAGTATCTTTTATGGTCAGATGTATGGGTCAAATAGAACTATTTTTTTTATTCATTATAGTTGAAACCATTTAAATACGTGTACACAAATAATTAATATTGAATATAGTGGTTAGTATAAGATACTTGAAAATAAGTGTTTGTAAACGAATGACGTATAACAGATAGTATTATTAGAGTTGGATAATACTAAATGAAAGCCTTTCAATGTGTGGAAACAAATGAGCGTTGGCTCGTTTAAAAATAATGTGACCTAAAAGTATTTCACTAAAAAATCAAACACAAACATTAACACACACGCACACACGTAATTGGTCTAGTGTGTAGAGAGTTCGCCAATGATCCGTGAGACATTGGTTCAATCCTAGGTCGGGTCATACCAAAGACTTTAAAAATGGTATTTGATGCTTCCTTGCTTAACACTCAGCAATATAAGGTACGTATAAAGGGTAAAGTGGAGCAATCCAGGGAAAGGAGTTGCGCCCTTCCCTACACATCGGTGTTGTAGCTATTGAAAAGGGAGCCTTCTGGTTGCCCTCGACCATGGTAACCAACTTTACTTTACAAATATATATAGGATTTGTCATTAAATGACTCACAAAGGTTGATATAACGAATAAAAAAAACCTTCAATCGGAAAAAAATTGCTCACAGACATACATGTACGAGTTGCACAGGATGACCCACACATTGCAAGTAAAATATTATATATATATATATATATATATACATATATATATATATATATATATATATATATAGAGAGAGAGAGAGAGAGAGAGAGAGAGAGAGAGAGAGAGAGAGGTGCCCGTGGTGTAGTTGTAATCGTCGTAGGAAATGAACACGGCGACACGAGTTCAAATCCTGGACGAGACTGATTGCATTTCACATAGCACTAATACCCTTGGGAAAGGTATGAATCCAATTATTCTCCCTCCAGCTATGGGTAAATAGTTGGACAAACTAAGTTCTTCAGCCTTGATTAGGCAACTAGTCTAGGAGAAGGAAAACTCTTAATTAAAACCTGTTAAACTCCGCTTAAAAATTGACCTTGTGTCATATCCTGCCCGAGCGGAGGGGTTGGTAAATTGGATATATATATATATATATATATATATATATATATATATATATAAATGAATAGGTCCGCAAATAAATTCGAATGTGGTACTTTAGGGTTTTATTTCATATAAGTATGCTCAGACACCTGTTTCGGACTTCGGGATCCTTTTCAAGAGATTAATAATAATAATAATAATAATAATAATAATAAAGATAATAATAATAATAATGATAATTGGACTTTGACAGACACACAGATCACCTAATCTCGGCCAGAAGACCAGACCTAATGATAATCAACAAAAAGAAGAAAACTTGTAAAATTGTCGACTTTGCTGTCCCGGCTGACCACAGAATAAAACTGAAAGAATGTGAAAAGAAGGATAAGAACCTCGGCCTAGCTAGGGATTTGAAAAAACTATGGAACATGAAGATGACAATTATACCAATTGTAATTGGTGCGTTTGGAACAGTAACTAAACGATTACTGAAGGGACTGGACGACTTGGGAGTTGGCAGAGGAGTGGAAACCATGCAAACTACTACATTATTGAGAACGGCCAGAATACTGAGAAAAGTCCAGGAGAGTTGAGGAGACTTGCTGTCACTCAGACTCCAGTGAAAAACCATTAGCTTACGCTGATATGAAAAACTCTAATGATTAAATAATAATAATAATAATAATAATAATACCATCAGCTAAAACTGATATGAAAAACTCTCAAGGAGAATATATATATATATATATATATATATATATATATATATATATATATCTTTTTAGGTCTCCGTATTTGGTTCTGGAGAGCGTTAATACCATTTTTCTTATTTCATTATTCCATAGTATCTAGGTATTTTCCAATGAATGTAAAGTCTCATCAATCCTGCCTTTCTTTATACTCTAACGAAGTATGGATTAATATTATTATTTACTCATTAGAGTTTTTCACATCAGATTTAGCTGATTGTCTTTCACTGGAATTTGAATGACTGCAAGTCTCCTCAAGTCTTCAGGACTCCTCTCAGCATTCTGACCGTTTTATTTTCATTACTTTTATTATTATTATTATTAGTAGTAGTTGTAGTAGTCGTATTTTACCCTCTCTCAGTTTTTACTTCAGTACAACAGATATCTGAGTGGCAGCCAGTCTCCCGCGAATTCTAAGACTCTAAAAAGTATTTAAGGATTTCTTAACAGTATTGTTGTTTGGATAGTCTTCGCCCTTCCTTTGATTTCCAATCTACCCCAGTTATTTTTTCTCAGCTTAATGGTGACCGTTCAAAGCGTGTCATCTACAATGGCCATCAAATTTACCTACAAATCCACAACTCTTTTTTTTAATCTTTTAGTTCTCTAGCAGTATCCATCTATTTTTCTTGGTTTTCAAGTTTTGTCTTTTCGTTTTCTATAATCTGCTAGAACGGCAAAATCAACTAAATGATAAGTTATTTTCTTCGAGTTAATGAACTTCATGTCTCCAGTTCTACCCTAGATTTGGTGGCCGATTATATGCGAAAGTTTCAGCTAATTTTATGCGTCTAATTTTCTGTGAAATACTCTGGTTTGGGCATATACTATTTATCAACATGGCCAAGCATAAGTCTATTGCAAAATTCCCAGTGGATCACCTTTCGCACTCAGTCATGCCTACTCTTATAATTCTTTTGCGATTATTTTCCGGCTTTTCTGAAAAACTTCCCAACATCTTCATATATACATAGAAAACGTATTTTTATAAAGGTTTCATGTGTATGATTATTATAAGTTTTTAAATTTAGATATTTTTCTCTTTTATTTGCTGCGATATGCTTTACGGAATCTGCTAAATGATTTGATAATTATGAATTATTAGTTTTCTTGATCTTATCACTATTGATAGTGAATTCAAACATAAATAGTTTATTTATTCCTTTTTTTTTTTTTTTTTTTTTTTTTGCTCATTGGGATATTAAGAAGTATAATTTGTCAAGTAAAAACATGTTTTAATGATTCTTTTTTGTTAAGTAACGAGTAGAAAGCATGTCAGATTTAGTATAGGAAACACGATATATCAGTGATATGTTTTTGTTATTCAGGTTCAGATTGGGGCATAATTAATAAGGCTATCATATACTAAGTAAAATTGACTAATCTAAAATTTCTGCTCCGCCCTGTGTATATGCAGGGACATTTAGTGCGTAACAGCTTTGAGCATAAACGTACTCTCTCTCTTTCTCTCTCTCCCATATAAAAATCACATTCTATCTATCTCTCTCTCAATCTGTATGTGTGTGTGTTTCCGCTTCATACATGCAAACACATTGTGTGTGTGTGTGTGTGTGTGTGTGTGCGTGTGTGTGTGTGTGTGTGTGTGTGTGTGTGTGTGAATCTGTACGTGCGTGCTCCTACGTGGTCGGGCACGCGCGTGTTGTGTGTATATGGTAAAAAAATAGGACAAGAAAATGAAAGCAAATTTGGACAAAATAACAAACCCTGTGTTTCAATTTTTCAGTTTCATCAGATACAACGATAGCGAAACGACTGGGTCACTATTTCCTAAGTCATATTCTATAACTACATTGACATTGTGCCAAATATTATCCATTGATAGATAGATAGATTGATATTGGTGAGTGTACACTTGTGTATGCCTATGTGTGTATTTGAATGAGTGAGCCAGTATATGTTCATACAAATGCAATAGTATCAATTTTGGCTCTTATTCGCATGAAAATTTCCAATTATCATTTCCCTAGTTGGGATGTGATTTGATCACTGATATTAAAGAAACAGTAAAATTCTTTGAAGAACTTCTTTTAATACTGTTCTTCTACAAGGATGACTTTGGCATTAAATAACCCACAAATGTTGATGTGTCTTTAGATAAAGAAAAAACAAACAATCAATTAAAATTAGTCGAGATAGTTCTAAGTTACAGTTATTTTTTTTTCGTTTCTTCTTTTTCATTATATTACCGGAGGAGTAGAAGTTGTAATCGTAAAAAGTAAAGTTTACGACCGCAGTCGAGGGTAACCCGAAAGCGCCCTTTTCAATAGCTACTACACCGAGGTGTAGGAGAGGATGTTACCCATTCCGTAGATTGCTCCACTTTACCCTTGATCTTTACCTTTTATACTCAGTGTTAAACAAGGTGGTAACAAGTACCATTTTTGGTATGACTCGACTTGGGATTGAATTCCGGTCTCTCGGACCATTCGCGAACACTCAGCTCATAAGGTCAATGGGTTCATTGGGTAGAGTGTTTGCCAATGGCCCGGGAGAATGGGGTTCAATCTCAGGTCGAGTCATACAAAAGACTCAAAAATGGTACTTGATATCTCCTTGCTTAACACCCATCATTATAAGGTACGTATGAAGGGTAAAGTGAAGCAATCCAGGAAATGAGTAGCGCTCTTCCTTATACCATAGGGTAGTAGCCATTGAAAAGGGAGCCTGCAGGTCACCTTCGACTACAGTCGTAGTAGATGCTTATAGTTGGTTTCGTAATCATGAAACCTTCGTAGGTATCGTTTTTTATATTTATTTTACTATCATACTATCTGCTGTAATTGCCTAAATAAATCTCTGTCATTATTGATATATATAATATATCTCGATTCCTTCATTTTTGTGGAGGTATCCAACTTAATAATTGTATTTTCTTCTAATTGATAATTCTTTAAAAATTA
>OY757916.1:71234045-71244045 GCA_963585895.1 Sepioteuthis lessoniana | reverse complement strand
ATCAAGATAAGTGTAAATTTCGGTGATTTGACTCTGTTTTTCTTTCTAAGAGTTACATCAACAAAATACGTCTTTCTTTCGATACAATTCATCTATCAGCCATATATCTTTAGGTTCCTCCCTCACAAAGAATAAGATGTGTACCTAAGACTGACTGCTGATATGTGATATCTGGAACTTTGACGTAACTATTCAGTAACAATTAAGATTAAGCAAATTGCTGAGACCAGAAGCGTTCGTAGTGTAACGGTTATCATCGTAGGAAATGGAATCGGCAATTTCTCATCAAATACTGGACTACGCTGTCTATATTTCACTTCACGGTAAACCCATGAATGAGCTGTTCTAAACCCCCGTCTCAGTTATGAATAAAAACTAGGACAGACGGGGTTCTTTTGCCTTGTATAGGCAACTAATCAAAGAGAAAATAAACTTCAAACCAGGCTTAATCCGCTTTAAAAAAATTACTTTGGTCACATCCTGCAGTTGGTGGAGGGCTTCGTAAAAAAAATCACTTTTTACATATTCATTGGGTTCAAAGCTAAAACATTCTTTGGTGTATCAATACTGATCTGATACCAGTCAAAATTGAAAGAGTGCCATCTATCCTCATTGGGATCTATGTTTTCTCGTCGGTTCAGTTTAAAAATTAAGATAATTCAATCTAACAGTTGCTGCACTCAGGCCTTTCTGTTATATTCTCATATGCAGATACATCTATACATAATACATATATACATATATATACTGAATACAGACTGACGCAATGAATAAACAGACGAGAGAAGACTTCTTTAAAAAGAATATACCTCTCACTTTATTGTAAGGTTTGCGTGTGAGAGGGAGTTGGAGACTGAACATTGACCCCACTCTTATGGCCATCAGCTTTGTGTCTTTCTCGTTCTCCTGATGCTCAATCGGAGGCCCGGGGGCTCAGCTTTCTGCTGAGTGCTGGCGTTCTCTACCACATCTTGTCACCAACGGGTCTCCGAAACTACTGGGGGTCCCGAGGGCCCCTTCGACCGGGTGTGGCTTTCCCTAGTACATCTCGTCTCAAACTCGTCTGATCTCCAACTCTCTCGGTGGCTTTCTCTACCACATCTTGTCCGACTTCTCTGGTCCCCAACTCACAGACTTCCTGTCTTCACCGAGCTATATAATAGTTCAATCGCCCACTCAATCGCCCACTCAATCTTTGCAATGGCATGTTTAATCGTCATCAAGCAGAAATAACTGTCATGCAGTTCAGAGGTCACTCTCTTCCGGTGCATCAGTCTATGAGTGTATCATGGGCTTTTACCTTTTCCCATTTCGTCAGCCAAATCCGCTTACGCGATTTCTTTCGATTACCGGCTATTGGAATGTGTCACTTCCTTCCGGTGCATCACTTTGGAATGGCATGTTTGGCCGGGTCGAACGTCAATATACAAAATTTCAACTTTTACCTTGGTATTAAGAACTGACGTGATTTAAAGATACCAATATATATATATATATATATATATATATATATATATATATATATAAAGGAATCAGTACTTCATTAAACACCAGCCATACCTGTTTAATTTTTATGATTCTTATAGGGAGTTATTATTGTTATGAATTTTTGATGACATTCAATAACATCTTCAATACCAACTGGTACATTTTGCAGCGAATTGAATGAAAGCCAATCTATCCGATACTACAGTATCGTCAATAGAATTCCAGTTCTTCAGATTTCTCATTTTGAAAGATTATCTCGGGACAATCCGTTAAATGATAGATTAGCTGTACTTTGTAAATGATTTTAAAAGATGTAAACTGTCAATATAAACTCGATGTAATTGACAGTTTAAAGTCAGTTGAAAGCTTGGCTTTCATTGGAGGAGTTAAAGTCAAGAGGCTAAAATCAGAGAAGTTAAAAATTAGAATGCAATTCTGAGTTAGTTACCCAGGACAGTTGAAAGCTTCATGACAATTTCCTTCAAAGATTCGGTTATTCCTGACTTATATGGAGTCAGTAATGTATGTGAACAAAACCTCATTTGGTAAATGAAGAAATGAGCGCGAAGGAAACGTCTTCGTTATTCATCCAAGCATGAAAGAACTTGGGACATTTTTAGTGATGAAAGATGGCGACGAGTGATGACGATCAATGGTCATGAAGAACAAGAAAACAAGATGACGACATAACACATTAAGGATTGGTAGTGTTGTGGTTTTCAGATAAGACCGGTAGAAGAACAACTCAAACAACGGGTGATAGGTGAACGTTATTGTAATAGCAGAAAAAAAGGAAGTCATACAAAAGAAGTACTAGCCGTTCTCGGCTTGCAGTCTGTCTGTCAAATGTCTCGTAAGAAACAAAACGTTGTCTTCCCCGTGTGAGCTAAGCTCGGAGGATATGCTTAGGTTGGATGAGCACATCTTTGGGGTACGGTAGGATATGTCCCCATAACAGGTAGAAAACTGCCCTCTTAGTCTTTAAGAATGTTCTTTTTTTTCTCTGAGAACATTCACACTATTTATTTTCTTTCAAGTTTTCTGAAGAAACGTTATCAATTTCGCATATTTGTTTGCCTTGACGATGATAGACCTAGTGGTCACATTGAGTAAATTTGCCGTTTTGTGTTTATCTTTTTTTGTTGTTGTTTATTTTTTGAAATTAAAATCAATCTGGTTTCATAATAGAGTTGTTTATTATCATACAATAATATTCCTAATTTTGCTTCCGCACCCTGTATTATTATGGTATACATATAACTATTTATAATAACGTCATCGTCAAACTATTCGCTTACAAATGATCATCAATTATATATATATATATATATATATATATATATATATATAGTCATCCACAGACAGATCTGTTTCGTTCTATCAGAACTCATCAGTGTGGCTAGACAGAAGCTTCCCGTTGCTGGGATCGAAATCCGGTTGACTCAAACGCCAATCCAAGCTTCTAATCATTCAGCCACGAGGAGCTATTTGCTGCGAAGTATATTTTAAACGGTTATGAAGCACAATTACAATTGTTTACATACATCCGTCCAATGGCTACCGAGACCTCAATTCATATTTGAAGAGGCTTGCAATATACGTTAATGGCAACACGATTAAGCAACCCCTCCGCTCGGCCAGGATTATATAACTTATTTAAATTTCAAGTTTTATATTACTTTTTTCCTTCTGGCAAGCTTCCGATTCATGCCTATATCATTGATATGCATAGTAAAGTTTTATCTGGAGGATTCGGCGTGGTGTAGTGGTAAACGTTCTCGAAGACTGCGCCATCGAGGACTGGAGCATCACCATTAGATTTCCAGAGCACGTAAAGCAAAAGAAAATGAAATTATGGATAAATATATTCGCCATACTATTTAACGGAAATAAATCTGAAAAATGAAGATGAGAGTTTTTTTGCTGGAATCATGAAAAAAAGTGAAGAACCTGGAAAAGAGACTGGTGTAAATAGAAAACAGAAGGAGGAATACTTAAATCCCAATTAGCTCACATTTGAGCTCGGCTGGTGTAGTGAAACGTGTCCTGCAACTGAGATATCATATCATCATCATAATCACCATTATTATAATTATTCTTATTACATTCAAGTAAGTATAAAATGGAGTCTCCTTGATACCTCTCCTATGATATCCTGGATTAGTCACTAAACAACATCTAATGGTGATGCTCCAGTCCTGGTGCTTTGTGAAATAAATGCAAAGCATCTCTTCGTTGCCATTACTCTCGGATCTACTCCAACTCGTATTGGCTGTACCTCTTAGGGTCCCATACATGGGTCAAATAGAACTGTGGAATAATTTACTTAGAGTCATCATTAGTTTTTTGAAACTATACAGCTGTATGCAAATCATTTATATTACTGAGAGATACTTGATAAATAGAATTAATAATAATAAATAGCACAACTTGAAAACGTTTAACTGTATACAAACCAATTTGCATAAACCACTCGTTTGAAAATGAAGTTACCAATTCAGTGTTTGCCAATGGCCTGGAAGACCGACATTCTATGCCATTTCGACTCATACCAAAGACTCAAAAATTGTACTTGATGCCTTCTGGCCTCGAACTCAGCATTATAAGGTAGAGACTGAGGTTAAAGTGGAGCAATCCAGGAAAAGAAGTAGCACCCGCCTCTACAGCTTGATATAGTAGCTATTGAAAAGGAGCCTTCAGGTCACCTGCGATTACAGTTGCAATCTTTTTTTTTTTTACTATATTTACCGTTCAAGTCGTTGTATAAATCACTTGACATCTGTGATTAAATGAATTCAAAAAGGTGTTATATTTTTCCAAAGTTTGAAGACTTGGATGAATAAACTATAAAAGTGCCAAGTCGGCTGGGGCTGTAGTATACACTGACTTTATCTCTGAAGAGAAGTAAGAGCTACCCGCAAAGCGTCCTGGATACGATTCTAAAAAATCGGATGGTGAGGCTCTGGTAATGCTGGAGATTTGGGGAATTCAGAGTTCGCTTCGTGCCATTGCTCTCGAGTTTACTAGAGCCCGGAATGGTAGCATCTGATAGGGTCCTATATACGGGTCAAAAAGAACTGTTTGACATTTAATCTGAGTGCCAAAAATTAACTTATGCTAAATTATAGAATTGTTGGATCATTTAACTGTGTGGAAACAAATGATTGATATCTAACGGAGTTGTTTGTATTATATAGCTGTACTTGAAACCATTTAATTTTGTTGACTTTTTAAGTAGCTAGAAATAGAATTATTTTATCCTTTAACGGTAAGTATCTAAAATGTGTTTACAAATCATTTATTGAATACTTTTGTAAAAACAGTATTTGGCATTAAATAACCAACGATGGTTGCGATGATATAAAACAGAATTAAAATTAAACCTAAACAAACCAAATCAAGTATAAAATAAGCAGAAGCCATGTTTACGTCGTATTTAATCTGACACACACACACACACTCACAATCACACATACGCACACGCACACACACATACACACATGCACGAACACACACACACACACACACACACGCGTGCACGCACTTACACACACACACACACACACACATACACATACACAAACACACACACACACACACACACACACACAAATGAGATTTCATCGAATAAACTCCAAGGGTTAATATGCCATAAAACAATCACCAACCAACCAATATTTCAATATAATTTTTTCATGTAATTTGCCAACAAGCTTTTTTGTTGACGGACTGTGTAAAGTTGAATAAAAATAAAATCTTATTTGTAAAAGCAGTTCATATTTTGGGATATTCTTACGTCAACGCTGTTCATGACAAATTTCTCATTTCCTATTATTTCCTTCAATAATAGGCGATTAGCAACACATAAAGCAATATTGATATTTTCCCCAGCTTTACAATACTCGATTATTAAGTTTAAAAATGGCACATATTTTCCTATTCTAAGTTAATCAAAAATCGATAAAATCTCACCAATTTATTTCTTTCAGGATATTATTGGAATAAAAGTTAAATTTATGAGCTGTGAAAAAGAATTATTATGAAATAATACCATTTCCAGAGCATGTAAAATGCACAAACGTCGATTGGAGATCAAGGGAAGAAATAAGTTATTCTAGAGGATTAAACTTGTAAGATCGGCAAGGATATTGAGAAGAATCACAGAAATTTTGCAGTCACATTCATAAGAGTAAATGATTTATCTAGAAATCTTTAGAAACATAAATATGAGAACGATTTTTCTATTTATAGCTCAAGAAAATAAAATAAGTAAAAATAAGTTGACCATGAAATACCACATACATAAACAAATACTTCCCGTATCAAAGTGAAAGTGATGTTTTAGTGGACCAGTAGATGACATCTCAACAGGTAGGAGCAAGAAATTTTCATTTAACATTAATTTGGCACAATAAACTTGCATTATTGGCGGTGCCCGTGGTGTAAATGTTATCGTCGTAGGAATTGGACACGACGACACGAGTTCAAATCCTGGACTGATTGCATTTCACATAGCACTAATACCCTTGGGAAAGGTATGAATCCAATTATTCTCCCTTCAGCTATGGGTAAATAGTAGGACAGACTAGGTTCTTGAGGCAACTAGTCTAGGAGAAGGAAAACTCTGAATTCAAACCTGTTAAACTCCGCTTAAAAGATTGACCTTGGGTCATATCCTGCCCAAGCGGAGGGGTTGGATAAATATGATAAAATTGCATGAAGCACTTCTTGGGGAAAACGGTAATTTGAATTGATTAAAAGGTAGATTTGATAAAAAAAAATCTTGCCTTTTATATAAAAGAAAACTACTTATCTTTTCGGAGTAAGTTGTGTCCACATATCATTTTTGTGCTTTTTGCTGATTGTCTTGTGTAATCTGTACATACACATAACTGAATAAGTCAGCCCCCTACAAAAAAAATATGCTTTTAGACAACTGAAGATATTATATCATTTTCAAACAAAATCTTTTAAAAAATTGAAGAGATGCAATTATTTTCAGATAGCGGTTGGAAGGAGAACGTTTTCAGTACCCCGATACAACTTTGATTTTCATAATCCACAATTTCTTCGTTTCTTACCATTAGTTTTTGCTCTTTTCTAATTTCAACCAGTGATTTGAATAGACAGCCATTTTTTAAAACAACTATTTCTTTTATTGTTCCCAATAGTAAGATTTGGTCACCTTACCCGAATAGATATATTTCATGTTCTTGGTCTGTTGAACTCAAAGGATTGGCACAATTCCCAGTAAATCATTGAATATCTTCTGTTATATCTGTTTTATATTCTTTTTAGGCCTCAACTTATGTGTTTCTTAAATATGCATAATTTGCTATTTCTCCACTTTCACTTTGATGTATCTAATTTGTAACTGTTTATTTTTTCTTGTTTTTGTTTGTTGGCTAGAATATCCCATCCACATCTATGAGGAATTATTACTTGGTTTGTGAGTTCATGCCTTTCCCTTGCACATTGTGCCTAGATTTATATAGTCTTGGTTTCCGCTTCGGAACAATTCTTTTTACATTCCAACTCCTTTCTAGCGAACTCGACAACTCCTACATTTTCTCAATATGAACCTGACTTCTGAGAATTAATCTTTTTTTATTTATTGCGGACTTTTTGTCCTCATCTTGGTAGTTTTTGTGTTGTTTCTTCTTCACAACGTTTCGGCCAAATTTCACCTCTGGCCTTCTTCAGGTGATTAACCGCGACCTCGGATAGGAATGCTGAGTCTTGTAACCGTATCCCCAGTAATTACTGCCTTGGCTTGGGTAGGAATTGAAACCGCTATCTTCTGACAATGCTCATCTGGAACAGTAGAGAATCAACGCCTCTATCCGCTGCGCCACGAGCACCGAAGCCTCATCTCAAAATGATTCCAATTAAAGACGAACCTGACGTCATTGGAGTCATTTCTAGATGATCTCACATCTTACATTTGTCCTTGGTGTCTCTAACGATGTTCATGTTCACATGTCGGAGTCAGGGCACTTCTGGTGATGTAATGGTTAGCTAGCTAGACGAGCAAACCTACACGAGTGATTTCGAGTCTCATTAGGTGCCCCATTCATTCGGCCTTGTGCTGCATCGAAGCAAAGAGCTTGGTAAATTACGACACATGTCCCGGTCATCATATTACAATATAAAATTGAATTTAGTCGTTAAAAATGAATATAGATAAAACAAAAAAAAAAAAGCAATTAGTGTTGTAGTTATACTCCAGATTAGTACCCCAAGTTAAGTTTTCCTGGTTTCAGATATTATGCAGTCATTTCTTATATTATTAGATCATTATCTTTATTAGGAAAAATTAGTTTTGATATGTGTTATTCCAGCTTCTAAAGGGTTAATTTTTCTGAGTATCAGACATCGTTTATTTCCTCATTCTCAATTAATTAAAATGAAGCAAATCATTAACAATCTTTTTCTATTTCTCCCTGCCACTCTCCTGTATAAATGCATTGTAAGTAGTTAGCCGACCGTAATCGAGGGTGACCCGAAGGATCCCTTTTCAAGGGCGACTACTCCGAGGTGTCAGGAAGGACACAACTCATTTCCTAGATTGCTTCACTTATCCTTGATCCATACTTTATAATGCTGCGTGTTAAGCATGAAGGCATCAAGTAGGATTTTTTTTTTAGTATTTAGTATGTCTGAACCTGCGACTGAACCCCGGCCTCTGGGACCATTTAAGAACAGAAATATAGATACATGTGTATATGTGTGTGCTTGTGTATTTGTATTTATTCAATTCGGTTGTATAGTTTTAATGGCATATCAACCTCTCTGGTTTATTTTATACCTAAGCCTTCCTTCTGGAGGCTAACTAGTGGAACGAATTAAACTTCAGCTGATGAGACAAGAGAGTTCGTATCTTTCTCAAGGGTTTTATTAGTTCGAAAATGCTTTTTACGCGATTGGATTTTAAGCTCACTACGATGTCACAATCACTGTGGCATGGAGACTCCCTATATATATATATATATATAATGTAGTTTGTTATATGTATGAATAAAGAAGGCTCATAACAAGCGACAGACCATTTATATCTAAATTAATGGAGGACCAAATGTTGCAGTACAGTTAGAGAGAGAGATTCACACAGACACACAGGCGTAGATAGATAGATAGATAGATAGATAGATAGATTTGTATTCCTATTTATTTATCTATTTGTTTACGACTACAATTATGTTCCTATTTACTTTTATTGATATGTTGTTGTCTCATCATCATCATCATCTCGTGCCACTAGCACGGATATCACTGATACTCTCTCGCCACTTCTCCCTATCATTCATCGCTTCTGGCAGCTCTTCAGGGCTACATCCCATATCCTCACATAGCTGCTGTATGTATGTTAGAGCTGGTCGTCCTGCTTTTGCTTGGCCATATGCGGGGGTCCATAGGAGTAAATCACTGATGATTTCGTCCTTGCTTCTCCAGCAGTGTTCTGCGTGTCTGGTTCGTCTAACTTGTATAATTTTTGTGACAGGAGGCAGTTGGCCGTATAGTTGGTGCCTTGTGGGGTGTTGCCGCCAGGACTTGTTCAATATTGCTCGCAGCATTCTTGTGTAATTGCTGTCTAGCTTCTTCTTCAGCCGTTAAGTTAGCGTCCAAGCAGTGCATCCATATAGCGGTATCGATATGACCACTGCCTGGAAGAAACTGCTTTTCATTTTATCAGTCAGGGTTTTAATTGAATATTATAAGATAACGTATTCTCTTCAAAATATCTGGAAAATTAACTATCTAGAGTCGAAAACTTAAGATTATAAAAATAAAGCATTTTTTTAAGTATTGTGAATCAAATAGTCCAAACTGGACTGGACTGAAGGTGTTTCAGTGTTTTTACGTCTGTAATGTGATTACTTTTTGTTTTAATAGTTCTTGACTGTTTGTACTACGTACATCTTCAAAATAAACCATTTCATAACATCCACAAGCGATTTTATTGATATTCTCAAAAATTATCATCTCATCTACGTCAATGGACACAGAAAAATGATATTTACAAGCTGATGTAGTAAAGTAAAAAATCAATAACTCATTTTCTATTGGACAGGCAACTGATTCAAACTGAAAAGTCATTTTTCAAAACGATGTGTTCTCTTAAACATATTATCTTTGGACTGTTACGCAATTACTAACAAAAGAAATATATTTAATTTGATGCACAGTGTAAACATTCACATGTCCACATGCAAATATGCAAAAACATATACTCACAGTTATATATATATATATATATATATATATATATATATATATATATGATTTTTTGTTATAGGTCCAAAGAGAGAAAGAAATATATTAAAAGGAGTAGGTCCTCGAAGAGATTTGTATTTTTAATAGGATTTATCTATTTATTTATTTATTTTATTCATACTTAGATGTTTCCAGCTTAATGCTCTCGACAGAGAACATATATGTCACAAGGCCTTGTTAATGAGGTACTCAACGAGCTGGAAACATACACGTATGTAAGAACAAAATAAATAAATAA
>OY757916.1:71214045-71229045 GCA_963585895.1 Sepioteuthis lessoniana | reverse complement strand
CTAAAACCCTCCGTAAACACTGCAATATTACAAGAGTGCTCAACACGAGTGGAGCCGATTATAAAATTAGACTTCCTGATGATCCGTTAAGGTGAAACTTTAGTAGGAGATTTCCGACTCGCGATTTAAGTTATTTTTTAATTTTATATATATATATATATATATATATATATATATATATATGTGTGATTTGGGATTAGAGAACGTATATATATATATATATATGATTTGGCATAAGAGAACGTTCAAGGTTGATATGCTATAAAACCCAACCAACTATATATGTATATATATAATTTGTTAACGCATGGTTTTTATCTAAGATTTTTAAACAAGCCAGAGTGTACTTGTTTGTATACACTATTAAATGGCTTCAGGAATTTATATCTTATACGAATTCTTTAATATTAATCATATACACAGTTTAAAGCATTGCTATATAACAGTAACAATTTAATTTAACATAAATCATTTGTTTACACACAGTTAAAGGGCTATTATCATTTATAAGTGAATAGTTATTTGGTTAACTTATTTTTAAATGAATTTGTTTGCATAAAATTATGTATTGCTACTTGTTATACGCATTTAAATAGTTTCGTCTATTTCTTTCAAGTTCTAATAATCATATTTAAAATAATCATTTGTTTGCAAAGTATTGCTATTTAACACTAATAATTCTATTCAACACAATTCTTTATTTGTCAATGGGTTCCAAGTATTGCTATGTAAATAGCAATTCAATTTAACATTAGTCATTGGAGGTGTCCTCATGATGTAATGGTTAAACCGAGAGACAGTGGAATCGTGGTAAGAGGGTTCGAGCTCCGGTTGCACTATTACGTTCACTTTCGGACAAATATAATTGGGAAAGGTATGAACTCAATTATTCTGTTCTTCTAGGAGGATGACTTTGGCATAACCTAAAAGGTTGATATGCCATTAAAAGTTAACTAAGTTAGTTATTTGTTTACACATAGATAATCGTTAAGAAGATCCATTTGATCCGTTGATGGGATTTTAACTGGTACTACCACTTCGGGTCACAGTGGATATGGGAGTAAGGAAAATGAAAGGGAACTCTACATTCTCCATTGCTCAAAAGTTGGAGCCTCACCCTCACATGCAGTTTAGTGTCATGCCCAGGATACTCCTTTGCAGGGTTTTACCTCACTATAGTGATGCAGTTGGTGTATTCTGTAGCCTCAGCCAACAGGACTGATTATTAAATAATCGTATACACACACTCGTATATATATTCATAATGCTTCCTGTATGTTGTGTACTCAGGTACCACATACACTGAAATGCAATAGCTCTTATCATAAATTGAGTACTCCGGTAGCCGATAAGCATATATGTAAAAAAAAATATACGAAAAAATTCCTTCTCTTACGCTGAGAATGTCGGTGGCTCTGGGGTTAGATATCTAACAGACGTAAAGTTTGCTGGGTTTCGAATTTCGGCTTGAAGCATCTACTGAAGAGTAGGAATAGAACGAAGCAGATTGTCTGTGAATGACGATATATACAGTGGCGGCCATAATGTTCATAACGGCATAGTTTCCTCAGAAAAAGTAGGCATAACTTTTTATCTAAGTTGTTTAGGATTTTATAATTTTCACAGACAATAAATATAATATTAATTGTTATTTTAGGAAATTTTGGCGTTATTTAAGATAATAATAAAAAAGTATTGAATGATTTAGCTATTTACAGCCAAACCCAGGGAGGCCAAAATGATCAGAACGATTATTTCACAGAATAACAATCAATATCGTATTTATTGACAGTAAAAATTATAGAATCAAAAACAACTTAGATAAAAAGTTATACCAACTTTTTCTGACGAAACTATACCGTTCTGAACTTTATGGGCGCCACTGTATATATATTCGAAGTGATTGTTAAGTTGGAAAAGTAGTCTTTAGAACATGACTTTTCAAAAAATGAATCTTTTAAGTATCTTAATAAGTATTTGATGGTTAGTTAGCAGGTTGGATTTGTTTTAAGAGATGTCGAGTTTATTTGTAGGTTATTTTAATGCCAAATCCTGTTTATACGTATATATTTAATATGTAAGATTTCTTAACGAATACCTTGTAAGGAGCACTTTTTACTCAAGCCAGTTTAATTATTTCAAGTGTTGCTAAAACGTACAGCTTTATTTGCTTACAGCGAAATGGTTTCAAATATTCAAACATCAGTAGTTCGAACTACCACAGTGAAATGCTTCTTATAATTGTTAAGTATTTTATTTTTGTTTGACTAACAGTTGAGCCCCAAACAGGTATTACGACTCCGGGTCACTGTTGACCTGGGAGTAATGGCAATAAAGGACGAAACCACTTTCCCCAAAGCTCATGAACTGGAGACTCATCATTAGATCCAGTTTAGTTTCATATCAAAAACACTTGTGAAACTTGGGGGTGGGGGCTCTTAAACCTCCGCAGAGAAGCAGTCAGCATATTCTATATACTTAACCGACTGGGCTTTAACATTTTGAAGATATTATATATATATATATATATATATATATATATATATATATATATATATATATATCATGTCATGTCGCAATGTTTTCCTCAACTCTCTCTTGCCATCCGTCTCTGTCATCTATCGCTTCGGGCAGGTCTTCCAGGCAACATCCTGTGTCCGTACAGAGCAGTTGTTGATAAGTTTTAGCTGGTCGTCCTACACTTGCACGTCCATGTGAAGGGGAACATAAGAGAACGTCGTTTATAAGTTTGTCCTTGCTCCTTCAGCATGCTACGAGCTATATTAAACAAATTCTGGAAGCAACACCTCACAAAACAGCTACCTATCACCCATCTCAAAAAACATCAAAATTAGACAAACAAGACACGTAGGATATATACACACACACACACACACACACACACACATATATATATATATATATATATATATAAGGTGCCCACCGGGGTTGAGCCCTCTGGCGAAGGAATTAACGGCTGCCACTCGCATAATGCAAAGCTTTTTGTATGAATTGAGCAGTCTGGTATCCGGGAAGGCAAAATGTAAACAAAGGAAAGCTTCTATATAATGCCTTATAATTCCCGAGTTGACGAATTTCGCCAGATGATACTAAGTCTAACGTAAATTTGGGCGGTTTTCAATCCCAGCTTGAAGCGTCCAACGTGTCTAGCCACACTAAAGAGTTGTGATACAACGAACCAGTCTGTCAGTGTATGACAATATATATATATATATATATATATATATATATATATATATATATATATATATATATATGTATTGTCTTACAAGCTTATTCAGAATTCATAAAATTTATAGAATAATGAAATAGAAAATACATTTTTTTACAGCTAATTAAAACCAGGTTAGTTTTTTAGTAAGAATTTGAAGACCTTCATATCTTAAAGTCCCAAATAATTTCATGCGTTGAGAGATGGCGAAACTGAAAGAAATATTTACAGAAATAACGTTGAGAAATGTTCGTGGTTGACAAGCAAACACGATCGCCAGCGACAATTGACATTTATGGTAATTGTTTCGTTATCATTCAATAAGGCTTATGATTATGTTTCACAATATTTTCTTTCAGGACAAATTGTTAAACAAAGTGCCAATCAACTGTCACCTGCATATCAGATTTATTGTATATGTATTTATTCTAGATATCATTTTCATAAATCCATTCATCAAATTATTTTGCTCGTATTACTTGGATTTGTATTTTTGACAACTTTATTTTCAGGTTACCTTGACATACACTAATATATGTTAATATATACGAAAGGCTACCCAAAATTTGGGTGAAGTAAAAAAAAGTCTTAGAATGTAGAAGTACATGTTAATGATACCCCTGGATCAAACAGTCTGGGGTATCATGTAATGTCTCGCATTGTAGATACGGTTAAGACACGTTTAAAGCACCGATTAAGCAGCGATGACCATGTTTAATTATCAAATGGGTTACCAGTTAGATAAAGCTTGTTCAAGGAAATTAAGTTTAGAGTTCAAGACTAAATAGAGCTTTGTTTAGGAGGTGCCCGTGGTGTAATGGTTATCGTCGTAGGAAATGGACACGGCGACACGAGTTCAAATCCTGGACGAGACTGATTGCATTTTCACATAGCACTAATAAACTTGGGAAAAGTTTGAATCCAATTATTCTTCCTCCAGCTATGGGTAAATAGTTGGGCAGACTGGGTTCTTCAGCTTTGGTTAGGCAACTAGTCTAGGAGAAGGAAAACTCTGAAGTCAAACCTGTTAAACTCCGCTTAAAAATTGACCTTGTGTCATATCCTGCCCGAGTGGAGGGGTTGGGTAAATAGGATAAAGATTTGTTTGCTAATAAACGAAGACTTTTGTGCCACTCTTAGTAATTCTCAGTAAATGTGTTTTAGGAATTGAGTATTGTCATATGGTGGTTAGGGAATTAGGACAGTAGTTTATTGTTAGTGAGTTCGATTCAAACTATATACCTCATAGGTCTTGGTTATGAAAATAAGTGCGAATAAATAAAATAGTTCTAAAAGTAAATTGGCGACCTTAGTCGTGGGTAACCCGAACGTTCCCTTTCCAGTCGTTACTATACCGAGTTGAAGAGGGCTCTACTTCATTCATCAATTGCTCCACTTTACCCTTGATCCTTACCTTAAAATGCTCAGTGTAACGCAAGGATGCATCAAGTACCATTTTTGAGCCTATGGTATGACTTGACGTGGGATTGAACCCCGGTCTCCCGGACCATTGGTGAACACTACTCATTGGGCCAATGGCCCGGTATTCTAAAAGTACTGCATTGAAAAATGCCAAAATTTAATTTCAATTAGTTTCTACATCTATCTTTATTTTAAACCATACAACTCTATGCAATTTGATTCTCTCATCACTATATTTAGATGGAATTTTCACATCCATTGTAAATAGATTTCATGAAAAACGAGATAGTCCCCATGGTGTAATGGCTAAAGGGCTGTACCGCCACCTTGAAGTAAGTGACCTCGAACCCCGTTCATGCTATTACTTTCGATTTTAGATTAATGCTCTTAGAAAAAATATAAACTGTCTTATTCCTCCATCTTTAGGTTTTGAATAGTATCACTCTTATTCTTCCACAAGGATTGCGTTAATGGGCACCTCGGGTAGAGTAGAGGTTAACAAGCATGACTGGTAAACTTACAAGAGTGAGTTCGAGTCTCATTGGGTGCCCCATTTATATGGCCTTGTGACACATCTAAGCAAAACTCTTACCTAACTAGTACAAGGATAGCGTTTGCATTTAATAACCCATGAAGGTTGAAAATCCATTCAACCAAAAAAAAAAAAAAACAAGCTCATGAGATATTTCTTATCATTAAAATCGAAAGTACAATCTAATATATTTTTTAAAGTTAACATTATGGTCGAATTTTTATCCATTTATCCTGACTATGAGCATAGTTTGATTGTAAAGCAAATAACAGCTCCGAATTAATCATAAATATTTTCTGATGACTGAGTTACTAACCCTTGTGTTATGACTAAAAACTTATCTAATTTTGGTTGGTTGGGGTTTAAGGCATATCAACCCTTACAGCTCACTTAATGCTAAATCCTATTTATACATATATATTATATATACATTATTTGTAAACAAACAGTATGTTTTAAATATTGCTGTCTAACACGAATAATTCTATTTGGTATCGATCATTTGTTTGCTTACAGTTAAATGGTTTCAACCATTGCTATGTAACACTAAAAAAAAAGTCATTTATTTGCACACGGTTAAATAGTTAAACACTTTTACTTGACACTTTGAATGGACCCTGACAAGTACTACCACTCCTGTTCACAGTGGACCTGGAAATAATGACTATGAAGGGGAACTTCACATTCCTCAAAACTCCAAGACTAGAGATTCACCATCAGATGCAGTTTATTGTGAAATCCAGAACACACGTTGTGTGTCGGGATGTTACCCCTCCTCAGAGATGCAGTCGGTGTATTATACAGCCTCTGCTGGCTGTGATGGGGGACCTTGTTCGACGTATTGGTTTCCGCTTTTGGGACGAACATTTTAAAGCTTTAATCTATCAACGCTACAGTAAAAAAAAAAGAAAAAAAGATTCAGTTCAGCCAATCTATCAATCAACAGTGTGGAATTTGGCAGTTCATTGCAATTAATCACTGGTCCAGTCAGATTCAGAGATTTCAAAATTGTTAAGGCCCAGTCTCTAGGCCAAATATATCTGTTTGAAAAATATTAGTATTTGATAAAAATACTTGATGCTATATAACCGTGTATTATGTAAACGTGTGTATGCAAGCAAATTAATAATTATAAACAAATAAAGAGTGTGATTTAATAAAATAAAATTGCAATTGAAAATTAAAATACAAATGATTATGATTATAATGAAACATTTTCACATGATCTAAATGTCGGTATTAAATAACCCACAAGGAGATGATATGCCGTTGAACAGATTAAGCAAATCAATCTAAAACATTCGAATATTAAGA
Organism: Sepioteuthis lessoniana; assembly: GCA_963585895.1. Classification (NCBI taxonomy): domain Eukaryota; kingdom Metazoa; phylum Mollusca; class Cephalopoda; order Myopsida; family Loliginidae; genus Sepioteuthis; species Sepioteuthis lessoniana. The sequence continues at coordinate 71,222,545 of OY757916.1, read as the reverse complement.
AGGTGCCCGTGGTGTAATGTTATCGTCGTAGGAATTGGACGCAACGATACCAGTTCAAATCCTGGACGAGACTGATTGCATTTCACATAGCACTAATACCCTTGGGAAAGGTATGAATCCAATTATTCTCCATCCAGCTAGTGGGTAAATAGTAGGACAGACTGATTTCTTCAGCCTTGGTGAGGCTACTATTATAGGAGAAGGAAAACTCTGACGCCAAACCTGTTAAACTCCGCTTTAAAAAATTGACCTTTTGTCATATCCTGCCCAAGCGGAGGGGTTGGATAAATATGATATGATAAAGAAGATGTTTTCTGTAAGAGATTTTGATTAGCATATTTATTCTGAATGAACTGCAATTAAAAATTCTCATGCAACTTGTACGTACACGGTGTATGTTGTGATGCTGTTATTACTTTTCGGTAATTAGAGCTATCTTTAGTCCAAACTATCTTGTGGTTCATAATTGGCGGCAAAATCTTATTTCATTTCTTGCATTGATAAAAACACTTATCAAGTGATTTCTTGGGAGTTGGTGATTTTTCCCCCGAGGAAGATTATCAGTCGCCTAACATGAACATCCTACAAACTGTGACGTTTAGGAAATGCCCTCAGCTAGTGTTGTGATCACAAAACCTCAATTCTTGCCCATAACCGCATCGTTCAACACATCGAAACTCTGTACGTGAGCTGGGGTTACCTGTTAATATACCACGGACTCTTACATGTGAAGCTCTTACAAAAACAGGAGCAATGATTTTTACTATATGTTGCTATGAATACCTTATAAATTCCTCAGTTGATATCTAGTATCCCGATCTGTACATAGCAATAAGTGTGTATATACCCAACCCCTCCGTCACGGGAAGGATATGATAGAGGTCAATTTTTAATCAGAGTAAGGCTGGTTTAAATTCGGAGCTTCCTTCGCCTTATCTGGTTGGAAACCAATGCTAAAGAACCTACCATTCCTGGAAGGAGAAGAAACGGATTCACACATTTCCCAAGAGTATTAATACGATATAAAACACAAACTGTTGCCTCTTCCATTTCCTAAGACGATTATCTTTACACTAAATATCAACAAAATCTGAAGTCTATTTTTTCTTACAACAGACTTCATTTCTCTTCGTACAGGTATGTGTATCTGATTTTATTTGATTGATTTACTAATTATAAACCTGTATAAGGTATAATGGTTATCGTCGTAGAAAATGAACACGACGACACGAGTTCAAATCTTGGACGAGACTGATTGCATTTCACATAGCACTAATACCCTTGGGAAAGGTATGAATCCAATTATTCTCCCTCCAGCTATGGATAAATAGTAGGACAGACTGGGTTCTTCGGCCTTAGTGAGGCAACTAGTCTAGGAGAAGGAATACTCTGAATTCAAACCTGTTAAACTCCGCTTAAAAATTGACCTTGTGTCATATCCTACCCAAGCGGAGGGGTCGGTAAATATGATAAGGTTATTTTATGCCAACAGATTAGGAAAGATTGCTCTGTTGTTAGGTTATATTATATCAAGTACTCTGATTCAATACAGGCAATTTCTAAACAGATTTATTCGGCTCTTCCATGATACACAGACACTATGACCTATTCTGAAATAACCTGGGATTAATGGCAATGAAAGGTACTCTTCTCTCCACAGGTCACCACAAGATGTAGTTTGGTGTCTTACTCAAAAGAGTTTTTTTCTGGCAGGGGGATCTGAATCCTCTTCAGGGAATACAGTCGGCATATTCCAAAATCCGTCCAGTGAAAATGGCACCTAATTTGTTGCACAGGAACATCCGATTATGTAGTAAGTTAGTAAACTTACTGTACCCTGTTCTTGTATCCTTGTGCCAGACTATGCATTTCACATTTCGTACCATACGTGAGCGTACGTTTGGCTTTTATTATAAAATGAGATAGAAAAAATTTGACTTCAGATTTTATCAATAAAATCTAAAGTCTATTTTTTCTTAAAAAGACTCCAATATTTTTCTTTCCACAGATTACCTGAGTATATTTATATACCAACCCCTCAGTACGATCAGGATGCGACACGAGGTTTCTTTTGTAAAGAAAGGTTGGCTGTTTTTAATTCAGAGTCTTCCGTCTCCTAGACTGGTTACCATATCGTGGTTAAAGAGCACCGAGTGTCCTATTCTTTACCCTTAGCTGGAGGCAGAATATTTTGATGTATAATTGTCCCAAGAGAATTAGTACTATATGAAAATGCAAATAGCCAGGTCCGGAATTTGAACTCAGGTCGCCATGTCCAATTGTTACGATAATAACCGTTGCAGAACATGCGACGTATCAGAGTATTTCTGCGTCTGTCAGTGTGTGAGTTTCAGTGTGTGTGTGTCTTGATTTGTATGTTGCTATAAGTAGAAGCCTAACATATATAGCTTGACTTTGTTACGTGTCAGCCGAGAACTTTGCAATATTTTTTAGCAAGTTATGTAAAATAATTCCAATTCAATATATACACACATCTGAAAAAACTGTTTTGTTTGTTTTTTAAATAACACTAAAAGTTTAAGGCGGGGCAGAAGTTCAAACCCTGTCTTTCAGGCAGCATTCATTCTTAGACTTGATTTGTTGTTCTTTCTGGGTGATGAGAGACGTTCCCCTTCAACAATGAATAATTTTCAATGCCAGGGGATTTTTATATACGACTTATATTTCAGATACTGTAAATGTTATAACTAGAATGGGTATATTTTCGAATTGATCCGACCACGACGGCTTTGTATAAATAATAAATCTCTAGGCACATATGTAAGGGCGGACGCAATGGCCGTTGATTCTATAATAAGATTTCAAGATTCCTGGGAAAGAAAAGAAACTCCCTACCTCTGTCTCTGTCTCTCTATCTCTCTCTCGCACACACACGGATATATATATATATAATCAAAAATACAGTACGCTTCTACATTTTAGAATTTACGTGAGTGCAATTGTGTGATGGAATGAAATATATTCTGAGGAACTGAACGGTAGGGGTAAACAGGCCAACAAGGAAGTCATCCTCACGATTTACATAAGCTGGGATAAAGAAAACGGAGAAGCTCTCATATTTTATAAAGAACCAATAATAAACATCGACGTAAAAAGAAAACATCTGATATGACTAGAAGTTTCCTGTATCATTATTACTTTAAAATGTTGTTTATTTGCTGAAAGATGGTTTCTTTTGAAAATATCTTCTTGTATGTATATTAGATTGAATGTATGGTGGTAAATACATAAAAAATGCGTTTGCGTGTTAAAGTTTAGTGAATAATTATTCGTGAAATAATATATATATATATATATATATATATATATATATATATATATGTGTGTGTGTGTGTGTGTGTGCGCGTGTGTGTGTGTGTGTGTGTGTCGGTATTTTTGGAGTTTCATGTGTCTGTTATTATGTCTGCTTTTTTTTGTTTAGATTTTTTTGTTGTTCTTTTAGATATTTTTCGCCATACTTAATCAAAATCTTTTACAACTGAAATAAATAAATCTCTCTCATGTTGTCCCACAAAATTAATGTAATCTTAACTGATATTATATTAACATGCACACACACAGACACAGACACACACACACATGCACACATTAGTGCTCCTGGCGCTATTGGACAAGTTCGCGTATCTAGGAAGCAGTGTCTCATCAAGCGAGGAAGACTTCAACTCATGACTGGCAAAGGGATGGACAACTAACGATAACGCATCGGTCATATGAAAGTCAGATCTGACCGAAAAAATAAAACGCAGTTTTTTCCAAGCAGCAGTCGTGTTAATACTGCTATATGAATGCACTGCATGGACACTAACAAAATGCATGGACAAAAAAGCTTGACAGAAATTACACAAGAATGTCACAAGCAATATTGAACAAGTCCTGGTTGCAAAACACCTCAAAACAGCAGCTATACGGACACCAACCACCCATCATGAAAAATATCAAAGTTAGACGGACCAGACATGCGGGACACTGCTGGAGAAGTAAGGACAGACTCATAAGTAATATACTCATGTGGATCCCTTTACATAGACGATCAAAAGCAGGATGACCTGCAAGAACCTATATACAACAGCTCTGTGCAGATACTGTATAAAGCCTTGAAGACCTGAAGGCAGAATATTTTTATGTATAATAGTCCCAAGAGAACTAGGGAGATCTGTGTTGGCAGCATGACGTGACATATATAAAAGAGAGAGCTAGAGGTGGCGTCCATGGTTAATGTCGTAGGAAATGGACATGTTGACACGATTTCAAATACTGGACGTGACTGTTTGCACTTCTAATTGCGCTAATACCCTTGGGAAAGGTATGAATCTCATTATTCTCCCGCCAGCTATAGGTAAATAGAAGGGTAGACTGTTTTCTTTAGCCTTGGTTAGGCGACCAGTTTAAGAAAATTAAAACTCTAAATTCAAACCTGTTAAAATTCCGCATAAAGACTGATTTTGCGTCGTCTTCAGTTCTTGCGTTGGGATAGGTAAACACACACACCATACACACATAGATAGATAGAATTTCGAAACAACAACTCATCTGGCTCTTTTTCTGATACAATATACCTGTGTTTAAAATCGTCCTTTAACTTGTTTTCATCCATCTTTCCAGGTTTTAAAGTTTTAACGCACCCCACAATATATATATATATATATATATATATATATATATATGTATTATTTGGTCCAGTTAAACCGGAGTTGGGAGTAATTCCATCAGGACAAGAAAACTATTCAAAAGCGAACATTCAATCCTCATGTGACTGGTTTGTGTTTTTTCTTAATTATATATATATATATACATATATATATATATATATATATATATATAGTGTATGATGTTCTCATTTAACTCATTTCCACCAATCATTTCAGGATTTTAAGATTTTAATGCACACATACACACATATATATATATTTATATTTATATATTTGTGTTAATGTAAGTTTTGTGTATAACTTACAGTGCGTACTACCTGACTATTACTTTCAACTTTTACTGTGTATTGTCAGATCCCTGATTTATATTTATTACATTAGTTTTGTAAGATAAATGATTTTGATCACATAATTTTTCATATGCTTTCATCTGCTCATGTACACTCACGTGAGCGCACGCATGCACGCACGCACGCACATCCACACCTACACACTTCCGTATGTTTTTTTTTGTGCGTGTGTGTGTGTGTGTTTACTGCAATATTTATCTCTATGTATGTGTTCATATAAGTACGACGATTGTTTTAAATTCATTTTGTTTATTTTTGGTTGATTTGAAGGTTTTATTCTACTTATTGTTTTTCTTTTTTTTTTTTTTTTCCTGTTTTTTCCTTTTTATTTTGGTACTCTGTGAAAAAAAGATTCTACATGGGATATTTCTGTCTGGAAAGGAAATACGAATAATGTCCCTTCCTTTCCGAAATCAAACAGTATTAGATTATTTCTAATTCTATTGCTACTGTTTAACATACAACAAACATAAATATGTTGAAAGAAAAAGTGTTAATATAGGTCTAGATTTAAGCATTTCTTACTAATCTTCCTTGGATTAATTGTTTATATAGGATGAGCTTTGAATATCTGTGCTATCTTATCAAAAAGAGATTTTACTTCTGATTTCCTTCAATGAGACGAAAAAAAATTGTCAAACTTTAATGACAGTATTGAATAAATAAATGCATTCAAAAACGATTACTGTGTTTGTTGAATGTGTAACATCCATTTTTTTTCAGTTTGTCGATTTAGATTGAAATAATATCAAAATCTATGATATATTCTTTAATGGAGACGAATGAAACAGAACAAAAAAGTTAAATCTTTTAATGAGGATTACACTTGTTTTTTTATGTTTTTTTTTTTGGATTACACAAGTTGGAATTTACTCAGGTTTTTTCTTAGATGTGGTACAAGGCCTTATGAACGGGACATCTAGTGAGGCTCGAACACACCCGTGAAGGTTTGCTAGTCTAGCTTGCTAACTATTACACCACCCAAGGCGTCCTCGTATTAGACTTGTCGTTCGTTACATTTTCAAGTATTTTCTAACCTAAAACAAACATCTGAAGCCGAAGTTTTTGAAATTGGGGAATTACTGGAAAATCAAATCCCATTATTTTACGATAGGGTACAGATATTTTTCTTTGCTATCTACTCAGCTGAGCCGAGTTTGGCGCAAGGTCAGTTATTTAGTTAATGAGATTAGATTAATTCGTTAAGCTTTACTAAGTTTGGGTCAATGTTAGAAGTATGTGTCTTTCATTGAATATCGAACCCACGGTCAATTTATTTTTAGCCTCACTCGCCAAACATTTCTTTCATTATTTGTTTCAATAGGTATTAGCTGTTGACAAACCTTCTTTCCAAGTCTCAAGTTTCAATTGAATTCCATGGCACCATCTGACCAACTGAAATATTGGGATTCATATCTTTCTCTAGAAACTTATTATAAATCAATCATAGCCACCTCAGGACTTGAACTCAGTTCGCCAACACTATTTTCCGTGATGTTTTACGTGCTGCCAACTTTTAATCTTTAAATGCTTCTAAAGTTTTAGTAGTATTTTTTTTTATCTTTAAAATATGCTACTAAATATTAATTGATCATTTGTTTCCGTGTCTGCATTTATGGCTTAATTCATTTGTTTATTCATTTATTTTCTATGAATTATTTTTATAAGCATTTCATTCAGGATAAATCAGTCGGAAACATAATTTTGTAGGAAATCGTGGATTTGTCTAAATGTCTAAGCACAGGAAATTCTAATTCATTTTATACCTTCTTAAAAGAGTAGAATAGACAAAAATGAATGTCGGTATAAATGTTTTTAATACATTAAAAATAGTTGCTCTTTTTTTTTTTCGGAATAGGTGAAGCGGGGTGTCATCGTGGTGTGATGGTTAAAACACTAGACTGTGGAATCGTAGTAAGCGAGTTCAAACTCCAGTCGTGCTATCACTCTCACTTTCAGATAAATACTCTTGGGAGAAGTATAAGGCCCCTTATCCTCCCATCTATGGATTAAATAGCGTCACTGCTGTTCTTCTGGAAGGATGGCTACGACATTAAATATCTCATGAAGTTGATATGCTATTAAACAAAGATACTGAAACCAGAATAGGCGAAGAAAAGAAAAAAAGATCCTGATTTTCCAGAAAATCAAATTAAAAGAATGTTGTATCCTTAAAAGGGATACAATCAGAAAAGGTGGTACTTCAGTGGAAAAGAACACTCAACACGTTCGTTGAATAAAGGGTTTTATTTCAATGCTGCTAATCCCCTGAAGTAAGGACCGTATTTGTCTGCCTCGAGTCTGTCAAAGATGAACAATACCCCGTCCGACATGAATGCCAGACGGCTTGGCTAAAAAGTCAGGTGGGGTCAAACCCTACAGCAAATTTTTATAGTCACCGGGGCGAGCGTATGAGTCTCTGCCTCCCACCAGACAGTTTGGAGGTTAGGGGAGGAGAAGGTCTGACCCGAACCCTGTTGGTCATCGGCTCAGTTGGTGCAATGTGAGCCGATGAGCCTAGCTGCACATGGACCCAATTATGAGTCCTGGTACGGATGCAAGTTTATAGCTTAAACTGGAACTCGGAGTCTAGTGCTATACAAAGGTGTCAATAATGCAGCCCGCCAACCCAAAGGATTCCCAGCTGAAGCCAGTGACCTTCTGGCCTTGAATTTACCTTAGATGGACAATGTCTCGTCCAACACAATTGCCAGACGGCCCGGCTCAAAAGCCGGGTGAGGGCAAAGCCAACTGCAAATTAATGTCGTCGGCCTTATCCCGGGGGCAAGGTATATTTGTCTCTGCCTCCCACCAGGTCAAATAAACCGAAGGTCAGATTTTCATCTTCTGAGCAAGGCTTCGTATAATGCCGTGCTCACTGTATATATAGTCACTTCGCATGACTGAGAGGGGGTTCGGGATATTCCGTTAGAAATATATACATATATGTTGTATCGAACATAAACAATTAAAACTATTTTAGATTTACGTTAAATATTAATTTTCTTCGTAAATAAAGATATCAAAATTGTATTATTCCTAACCAAATATTATGCAATCAAGACAGTTAATATTGGTTAGTATGTATAACCGAACTCTATTGATTTGTAACTGTGACCAATAATATGAGGTGAGGCCTCTTGTTGTAGTGGTTAGCGTGTTAGACTACGACACTACTGTAATTGAGTTCAAATACTAGTCATTCGATTAAGTTCACTTTCTTATTGAGGAACAGTTGCGATACTATTTTGTTAAGATCCAGAACAAAATATTGGTTCCAATATGAACGCAATAGAGCGAGTGGAGTTTGAACTCACAAACTATGATGTCAGAGTCCAGCTTTTTTCTCTAGCTACTACGCTAGAGAAAATTCCTTAGTCTTAATTCAGAGAAAGAGATCCGTGAAAATTTGGTGCGAGTGCTTTTCTTTTACCAAAAATTCTGTGTGCATATATATATATATATGTATATATATATATA
>OY757916.1:71199045-71209045 GCA_963585895.1 Sepioteuthis lessoniana | reverse complement strand
GTTTAATGAGAGAAAAGAGTGAAAAGGAGAGATGCCTTAGGAAATATAATAAACAAATGAACAGTTCATATTTATGTTCTTAAATCTTATTCGAAAATACCATCGCACAGATCAGAACACACATTTATGTTCTTTCTTAAACGAAAATTTGGATTAAACCAGCGTTCATTCTTTACAAAATACAGCCACCTAAATTCTATCTAAATTAAAGCATTGACGAAAGACATTCTGTAAATTTTGGCTTAAAAGTCGAATTTTTAAGCCTGAAAAAAATCTATGTTAAACTTGGCGTCGACCTTTATAGCTGGTTTAACATCCGAAACGTTACCATAGATTGGTCAACTAAGGAAACAGTTATCCTAACAATCGATATAGACTACCTACTGTATGAATCTGCCACAAACATTTTAATCGTAAAATTGTGTTTGGTGAGCCTTTTTAACAAATTAACGCAGAGATTATCAGAAAATAATTAAACTGTTAAAAAATTACTTATAATATTAACGTTATCTCACGCGCTGTGTCTAACAACTGATGCACCGACAGTAAGAACAAACTTCAACGTCACACTACTCAGGTTTCCAGTTAGATAACTAAGGTATGTTATTTACTGGGCAATTTCATTACGGTGCAATATGTATTTAAATTCATATAATGTAAGCTTTAATGTGTAAAATTTGAATGTTTTATATGTGGTTCACGTAATTCTAATATCAGAAAAAAAAATTACGTACGCCGTGCATGACTGGTGTAATTAGAGTTCAATCAGAAATTTTGGTAGTTTATGCATATACATATATTGGCATTATTATTGTACTTATATGCCACAAGATTTTAGAATAAAGTTAATTGAAGGTTATTTTATTGAAGATTACAATCTTGATTCCAAGATACTGGTTGTCCTGTCAGTTGGGATTGTAAAATACGCCGACTGCGCCTCTGCAGAGGGGTAACCCTACCGCAACGAATCTCCTGGATAAGACACTAAATCTGATGTTGAGGTTCCAGTGATTCTGGGGTTTTGGGGAAGCCAGAGCACCCCTTCATTGCCATTGCTCCCAGGTCCACTCTGGCCTGGAATGGCAGCCCCTGATACATCAACACTCAACATGTTGAGCTAAAAAAAACTTTTAAATAAAGACAAAAGAAAAAAAATCTTTTTAAGAGACATGAAATAAATTTATAATGATTTCAAGAAAATGATTTTTTAAATTTTTGTCTTTATATATATATATATATATATATATATATATATATATATATATATACATCTGTGCGTGTGTGTGTGTTTGTGTGTGTGATTTGTAAAGACATTGTTTATAGATAACATTTTTAAATGAGACAGAGCTCATGTGTTGTTCACTGATAGATGTTTTCAAGTATTTCTATGAAATATGAACAATTTTATTTAGCATTAATCATTTGTTTGCACACACTACAATGTCATCAAGTATTGCTCTATGGCACCAATAGTTTTATTTGTACACGTTAAATGGTTTCAGGTATTTCTATTCTAAACTAATTATTCTAGTCAACATCACTCGTTCGTTTGTACAGTTAAATTATTCCAATTAGAACTAATCTTATTAGATTTAACATCAGTCATTTATTTGCCATCTGTTAAATGGTCATACATTTCTATTTGACCCATAGAAAGGACCCTATCAGGTGCTACCACTCTATGTCAGAATGGTCCTGGGAGCAAGGGCACTAAAGGGGTACTCTATTGTCCTAAATACTCCAGCACTACAGCATCATAATCAGATGCAGTTTACCGCCAAATAAAGGACACTTGCTAGTGGGAGGGTCTTAGCCCTCTGTAACGATACAGTGAGTGTATTCAACAATCAAAGCCGGCTTGGCTCACGGACATCAGTGTTGTAGTTTACTTTGTTGTAATGAGTTTAAACTGTATACTTTAGTTTAGCTATAAGGCTTAAAGCAACATCATAAAATCACAAATCAACCAATCAGAAGAACTATCAGATGCAACCTTATAAAATCACAAATCAACTAAAGAGAAGAACTATCTGATTCAAAATCATAAAATCACAAATCAACCAAAGAGAAGAACTATCATATGCAACATCATAAATCACAAATCAAACAATCAGAACTATCAGATGCAAAATTATAAAATCACTAATTAACCAATCAGAAGAACTATCGGATGCAACATTATAAAATCACAAATCAACCAAAGAGAAGAACTATCAAATGCAAGATGAGTATAATCAGTAATTGAATTAAGACTTTAATATGAAATATTAATTATGTCAAATGATGAAGGCCAGAACTTATAACGATCCGAACTTTACGATTATAACAACCAAGGTTAGCAAACTGTTCAAATAAATCAGTATAAAATATTGTTGAATTTAACCCATGATTTTTGGATTTATTACTTTGTTTAATGGCATATTAACCTTCTTGTGTTATTTGAGGCCAAAGCTATTCTTGTAGAAGACCAGCAGTGATATTATTTACCCCATAGTTGAGGGATATGAGAATGCAAAGCTTTCTAAATGGTATTAGTCTGAACAAGAATGTAAACCCGAGACTGGAGTTCGAACTCTCTTACAACAATGTCTAGTGGAGCACGTTAGCCACTACGCAACAAAGACCATCCTACGCCACTTGATTTTACAACTCTTTAGTAGTATGTCTGCTCACTCAGGAACGTCTTTTTTATCTCAAGAAATTTGCGTAGATTGACCAGCAATCATATTTTTACGAATGTTGAGTTTTTCCAGGAACCATTAGAAATCAATATATTTTTAACGAAAAAACTGTGGTTCTTCTCACAAATTTTATCAAATAACAAAGTCATATCAGTAAGTATCGTACCCACAAAACCGATTAACCTACATAAGGGCAGGCTGAAAAGTTCTAGGCCTGACCATAAAAAGATTAACATAAAACGACGAAATATTCTTAGTATTCAAAAGGTCATTTTGCAGTGGAACACATTTGATGCATCGCTTTTTAAAAAAGATTTTTCAATCAATCTCTAAAATAATTTAAAAAAAACGAATATTTTTTCTTGATTAGTTCGAGAACTGTTCAGAGCGTTCTAATTTACTGTTCTCCATATATGAGCCAGATAAATGCCACAAAATACGTGCTCAATACAAAATTACTATTTACTGATGCTCTCTCATGTTGTTGTTAGTGGAGTCGGCTGAGGCTGTATAATACACCTACTGCAACACTACAACGAGTGTGCCGGATATGACACAAAGCCATCAAATAGTGAACTTTGAGGAATGTGGAGTACCTCTTCAATATCATTACTCTCAGCTCGACTCTGACATGGAATAGTAGTACCTGTTATTGTCCCATTGTTGGTCAAATAGAACTTCCCTTTGTGAATGGTTCAATTTTTACGAGGGATTATGATAAGTACAAAATAGAATTAGTACTGCAATTTATTAACACGTGAAATCGTTTGAATGTCTTATGACATTTGGCTCTTTTTAAAAATGATATTCCCAACACATTTCTGGCATAAAGGTTTCTATGCTAGAAAACAAAAGAAAACAGAAGAAACAAATAAGTTATTACCCTTTCTTTCTACCTTGAACACAAAGGTGCCAAATTGCGCATATATATATATATATATATATATATATATATATATATATATACTATAGAAAAGAGACGACTCGCTCTATGAGAAAATCTGATACTATCGAGAACATTTAGTCTGCACGAAATGACCTATTGTCCCAAAATGTGTGTGTGTGAGAGAGAGAGATATATACAGAAATAGATAGAGACAGATTTGCAAGCTTAAATAGTTCATGCTCATATATACTGCTGAGTTTTTATGTATAACAATTTTATGAGACAGTCTTAGCGTAACGGTTGTCATCATAGGAAATGGAATTTTAGACGAGGTCTTTTACATTTCATTTATCGCGAATGCCTTTAGGAAAGGCATAAAACCATCTGTCCCCCCCAAATATAGATAAATTGTAAGGCAAAAGGGTTTCTCAGGATTGGGTAAAGTAACTATTTTCGCCAAAGGACAACTCTAAATTCAAAGTAGCTTAACTTTGCATGAAAGTTGACTTTGAGTTGCATCCTGCCCGTTTTGGACAGTTAGCCAATCAAGTTAAGAACCACCCTTCAGAAATAATGGCTATAAATAAAGGCTATACACACTTACAATATGAAAGAAGTCCTCGTTTTGTTTAAGGGCAAAGCATTTGGCATTAATAAGCCGATACACTTTGGAGATTGGTTTCACCGACAACCTAATGGTAATTAATTACAACACTTTCTGACGTTTGGCGAAATTCCGAATTAAATGGACACTAGAGACGTGAAGTGTATTTATACTTCTCTATGAATACTTTTGGTCGCACACATTTACATATACGCTATTACAAGTTGACTGGGCTATTTTTCTTAGTGTGTCAGTGCATATGTAGGAGTTTACGAATGCGAGGGAACATTGTGTAAAGCAATTTGATATATAAAGATTAAAAATGTATTTTGAATGAAAAACAGTGTTTCCTAAGTTTTAGGATTGCTGGAAACTGTTGCACAGGCCATACTTACATTCTACCCCTATGCATGAAATAACTATCTTTAGTATGCCTGATAACTTATTCTAACACTTACCCCCTCACAATATAATATATATATATATATATATATATATATATATATATATATATATATATATATATATAAGGTTAATAGAATTTAACACAGGCACCAATATATCAAATATTTTTAATGACTAAAAATCACTAACTCTATTCGTAAACATTTTTCCAAACAAACGATATAAATCAAAACGCTGAAAACTTTCCAACCAACAACTTCAAACAAAACGCTACAAATTATTAAAACAGAAAAAAAAAAAAAACAAAAAAAAACAGCAGTCAAATCAAAACTAAACTATCCCTGATGACGAACAAAATATTGTGGAAAGCACTTGGGCGAAATATGATACAATTCCTGTACTATCTAAATCCCGGCATTAAAAGATAACGTAGATTCTTGAAGAAATAGAATTAATAATAGTAAACTTGCTTGAATATATATATATATATATATATATATATATATATATATATATATATATATATATGGGGGAGGTAGAGGTAAGGTTAGGTTAGATTATCAGCTTTAATAGCATGCCAATCTTTGAGAAGTTATGCAGGGTCACATCCAGTTTATATATGTATTATATATGATTTTTGAGTCAATAGTTTTGCAAATAACATTATTTTTAAGCGAGCTAGTGCTCATTTGTTTTCATACAGTCAAATGGTTTTATCCATTGCTATTTATTGTTTGCACACAGATGAATGGTCTTAAAAAATTGCTATTTAGGAATAATAATTCAATAATAATTCAATTTAATATTAATCATTTGTTTCCACACATTTAAAAGGTTTTGACCCATAGTTGTGTTCTAACAGGAACTAACACTGGGAATCATTGTGGACCTGAGAGTAATGGCAATGAAAGAGTACTCTACATGTCTCAAAGCTTCAAGCCTTGTGTCTCGCCATCAGATATTTTATTGTCACATCTAGGATACACGTTGAGGTGTCTCATTCCTCTGATATTTATCATACGTCCCACCTACGTACGATTTGCACAAAGCCGTTTTCAAGGTGGGTCCAGTCGCAGGGTTGAAGCCCACACGCGTCCAGCAAGGCCAAAAATACCTTCGGCCCCGTCGGCCCCGTCGGTCCCGTCGGCATTCCTCTTATTTGGGGCGCCTCAGGCGCCAGGCTATAACCCCCTCTCCTGAAGGGTGTAAAAGCCTGGGGGATGGCCCCCTGTGGCCGGAGAAAATCTCCAGTACCGAGGCACACCCGGCAGAACCGTCCGGAGGTAGAACAGTCAACCGAATGAGACCCAACAACTGGAGAGGTAAGGTCGTGAACGCCCTGAAAGAGCTTCCGGGGACCTCTGTAGAGATACAGTCGGAGTATTCTACAGCTCCTGCTGACTGGCTTAGTATGTATGTGAGTGTGTGTACATGTATACGAGTGCGCCAGTGTTTCTGCTAGCATAAATGTCGTCGTTGATGCGTGTATGCATAGCTCTAAAAGGACTTACACTGAAAATCGAAAATAAATTTTTTCCCAGTCGGCTGAGTCTGTTGAATATACCAACTCCTACTCTGCAGAGAGGTAAGACCCTGCCCCAAAGACTGTCCCGGATATCACATGGAATACTCTGATGATGAGGTTCCAGTAATGCTTGAGCCTTGAGGAATATGGAGTAACCGTTCATTGCAATTGCTCCCAGGTCCACTCTGGTCCGGAGTGGTAGCACGTGATAGGGTCCTATATATCGGTCAAAAAGAACTAATCTGTGTACTTATGCTCAACTGAATTTTTTGCAATAGAACTGTTTTGACATTTAACTGTAAACAAAAACTCTACTTATACTAAACTGAATTGTTTGAAATTTAATTCGGGGTTGAATGACCCGAAAAGAGCTGATAGGACGTAAAACCAACCAAAACGCCAATCAATCAGCAAATGAATTTAAAAACATCGACTTTTTTTCTGTAAAACGATGAGTGCGTTCTCCTATAAGTTTTTTTAATACAAATATATTTCTATTTCGTCTTATTTTCTTATTTTTTCTTATACTTAAACAAGTTCAAACTTGATCATACTTACCAACCCCTCTGCTCGGGCAGGATATGACACAAGGTCAAGTTTTAAGCGGAGTTTAACAGGTTTGAATTCAGAGTTTTCCTTGTCCTAGACTAGTTGCCTCAAGAACCTAGTCTGTCCTACTATTTACCCATAGCTGAGGGAGAATAATTGGATTCATACCTTTCCCAAGGGTATTAGTGCTATGTGAAATGCAATCAGCTATGGGTAAATAGTAGGGCAGACTGATTCTTCAGCCTTGGTGAGGCAACTAGTCTAGGTGAAGGAAAATTCTGCTTAAAAATTGACCTTGTGTCATATCCTGCCCGAGCGGAGGGGTTGAGGTAAATATGATAAAGTAAAGTTGGTGACGTTTTCAATAGCTACTACGACTAGGTGTAGGGGAGGGCACTCCTCTTTTCCCTGGATTGCTCCACTTTACCATTGATCATAACCTTATAATGCTGAGTACTCAGCAAGGCGGCATCAAGTACTATTTTTTGGAGTCTTCGGTATGACTCGCATAGGGATTGAACCCCGGTCTTCCCGACAAGTGGCGAACATTCTACTCATTAGGCCTAGCCAAACAATACAGCGGCTGATCGTCCAGACACTTGCATGAATGCTCAGGCAGGGCGATGAAGATATTAAGTCAGCCATTGGCCTGATGATCGCAATGGCGAGTAACTACCAGTGACCATCCAATGTTGACTGTATACACTATTCTAGCAGTGATCTCTCAACTTTCTCTCTCTCTCTCTCTCTATATATATATATATATATAGAGAGAGAGAGAGAGAGATTGGGAATTACAACAATATTCTATATAAGGATGGTGTCGTCAGAATTTGATGAGACTTTCTCGCTGAATCACTGAGCCATTGTAGTTTAACACGCTTCGAATGATTTCGTATCTTTTGCAGACAGATGTGGCCGAATGAAGATTTTTATCTTGAAGTTGATTTTAAACCGTTTGGTCTTTGTAGCAATGGAAACCTGCCAAGTTACACTTTCCATTTCAACAGTCAATCTACTGAAGCATTGACCAGGAAAAGAAACCAGTTTATCTGAAGAAATTCTTGTATCAGAATCATACCATATTTGCTGGTAAATATAAATCGCTGGAGCCAAAACTGACACAGAAAACAAACTTGAGAACATATTTCATGAACATGTCTTATTTTAATTAAATTCCGTCTTTCATCTCCGTATATATATATATATATATATATATATATATATATATATATATATATATATATATCACTTGTGTGCTTGTGCAGAGCGTATGTGTATCAACATATCTAGATATTTACTCTAGCCATTCCCCACGGGTAAGATGCGTCAAAAGTCATTTTTACCGTAAGTTTAAATTCGGTTTTCCTACTAGACATGTTTCGGTTCTAAGGCTTAACAACCTAATCTGAACTATAGTTTAATCATATATATGGAAGAGAATTGATGAATTATGCCTTAGAAGTATTGCGAAGAGAAAGGTACACAGCTTCATTCCATTACCACCGACCACCTTTTTCCACCTGAAACGCTGTTACGCATTAAAATAAACCTTTAACACCGTCTGCTTCTCTGGAAGACGGGTAAGACTCCCCCAACAAGTGTTCTGGATATGACACTAAACAATCTGATGGTGAGGCTTCAGTAATGCAGGAGCTTTGGGAAATGTGGAGTACCCCTTTACTGCCATCGCTTCCGGGTCGACTCTGCTCCTGATTGGTAGCCACTGATAGGGTCTTATCGATGGGTCGAATGGAACTAAACAGCGTACTTGTTCTAATCTGAATTTTTGGGAGAAGGGACTGATTTGACACTGAAATGGTTACTTATGTTAAACTAAATTGTTTGAAACTGGTTTTATGTATAAAAATGGATTTGGCATTAAATAACCTACAATGGTTGATATGCCATTAAACAAAACAAACAAAACCAAGCTATGAACATATATCAATTGTGTATACATATAGGATCACTTCAAATGTTTAGGGGTGTCCTCGTGGTGTAATGGTTAAAGCGATGGACAGCAGAATCGTAGTACGCGAGTTCGTACTCCAGTCGCGCTATTACGTTCACTTTCCGACAAATACCCTTGGGAAAGGTATGAACCCCCTTATCCTCCCAGCTATGGGTTAAATAGTACCACTACTGTTCTTCTAGGAGAATGGCTTGGCATTAAATAACCTAAAAAAATTTGATATGCCATTAAACAAAGAAAGAAACCAAACCAATCAATGTTCACTGATTCGTTTTAGTAGGAACTGTGGTTATAAATATCCTTTGTAAACTATGAAATCCTTTAGTAAGCTCGATCCAAATGAATATTTTAGCTCTCTGTTGGAGTAAATTACAATTGATAAATATCTATATGTATTTACCCAACCCCTCTGCACAGACAGGTGTGACATAAACTTAATTTTTAACAGAGTTTAACGGGTTTGAATTCAGAGTTTTTCTTCATCTAAACTGGTTCCCCTCAACAGGGCTAAAAAAAAACAGCCTACTCTACATTTTACCAGAGGGTGAATAATTAGATCCATACCTTTTCCAAGGGTATCAGTATTGTGTGAAACGCATATAGTCTTGTCGAGGACTTGAACTCGTGTCGGTGTGTCCATTTCCTTAGACGATTACCCTTATACCACGGCACATGAACATAAAAGTACATTTTCAACTTTGTTTATACATGGAGTAGTTGTGTGGTGCAAGTGAACTTACTCAAGTGGCAATGGTAGCTCCATCAAGCTAATGTCATCGTTTATGTTTTCAGTTACGGTCATAGATTGGACCGGCCACGTTTTAAAGGTTGACAAAAAGACCAGAAGTTATGTCTGGTGGTATTGCTGCCAGTTTTTTTTTTTCCTTTGAAAAGCCTCTTTTAATTTACCCTGATGTATTTATTTAATCGATGATATTGTGGTTCTAAAAATTACACAAGAATGCAACTACACAAGAATGCTACCAGCAATATTGAACAAGTCCTGGAGGCAACACCCCACAAAAAGCAGGTGTACGGTCACCTACCACCCATAAAAAAACTATCAAAATTAGAACTAGACATGTGGGACACAGCTGGAGAGTGTAGGGACGAACTCATAAGTGATGTACTCTTGTGGATCCCTTCACATGGCCGAGCAAAGGCAGGGTGACCAGCTCAAACATACATACAGCAGCTCTGTGTAGATACGGGATGCAGTCTGAGGACCTACCGGAAGCAATGGACGATAGGGAGGGGTGGCGAGAGAGGGTCAGGGATATCCGTGCTGATGGCGCAACATGATGATGATGATGTAGCAATAACAAATTCCCCAGTATTGAAAAAACAAGTTTCAACAGTAAACGCACGGTTGCAC
>OY757916.1:71190282-71197782 GCA_963585895.1 Sepioteuthis lessoniana | reverse complement strand
TTTGATTTGGCTTTATTTTCTAAATAAGATAATTTAAATGCTGATGTACTGACAAGAATATTTCTAAGTCAGTCCCCCCTTTTTTTTGCTGCTTGACAGTAACAGACATACAGAGTGATTAAATGCAAGTCAACTCGTTTGAGGTTATTTATGCCAAGACATTAGAGATTCGCTACATTTTACATTTATATTCATATCTTTTATGTCCGTAAAGTCATTTCTTTCGGTGAAAGGAAAATAATATAAAACTTTAAACAAAGAATGTTTAGGTTTTCTGTTCATACTGTTAGGATTTGAGATCATTTAAGCGAGAACGGGACAAGATTTTCGATTAAGAATTGATATCAATTTTTCTGAAACACTCCGTTCGATCAACAGTAAAAGTGTGCTTATGTGACATAACTTTGAATATGTTATTGGTTACATGATACATTCTTCTGGACTAAAAAAAGGAGTTAGTTTAAATTTCGAGACCTAATAAAAAATCGTCGGTGTGGCTGAGAAAACACTGACTCTGTTCCCTGCAGAGTTTTATGATTCTTACCCCCCACAAAAAAAAGGCTTTCCTGCATTGCTATTTTTCCCAGATCTACTCTGACCGAAATTAGTTGTATCTGTTAGTGTCCCATCTCTGAGTAAAACAGATCGTTTTAAAACTGATTCGTAAGTGATAGGACCATGTGCAACAAAAAAATAAGTTTTGTTGGTTTGGTTGCGTTTTATGGTATATAAAGACTTGAGATTTAATTAATGCTAAATCACACACACACACACACACACACACACACACACACACACACACACATAAATGATTTGTAAGTGAATAGAGTGTTTGGTAACATTAATTCAAAATTAGCTGGAGCTCATTTGATTGCCCATAGATACATGATTCCAAATATTGTTATCCAGGAATAATAATCAAATAAAATGTGAATCATTCGTTTGCTCACAGTTAAATGAATAGTATTGCAAACACTAATAATTCTAAATGTTTTCAATTATTACAACCAAACACGAACAGTTAAATGTTTTCAAGTAATATTAATAATAATGTCTTCAAAAAATATTTAGCAGTTCTATATTACTCATTTATGGATCCCTGACAGATACTACCACTCTGAGTTAGAGTTGACCCGAAAGTTTTGATAATAAAGAGATACCCAACTTTCCACAAAATCCAAAACTGGAGCCTCATCATCAGATGCAGTCTAATGTCATTGTAAAATACAGCTTGGCTGACAATATGGGACAACGTGAAGGTCCCAATGTGCCGTTACAAAGTGATGCACCGGAAGAGAGTGACCTGTGAACTGCATGACAGTTATTTCCACTCGATGACGATCACACATGCCATTCCAAAGACGGCGGAAGTGACACATCCCGATCGCCAGATATCGGAAGAAATTGCGGGGGAATGGAGGCGTGTCCATATCTCCGCGTGGAGTTTGAAGGTATATATAAGGCCGAGGAATTGAACGGAAGACAGTGAAAATTCTGCGGTTCACGAAAGCTGTCCGTCGTTGCCCTGTATGCGTTGTCTCGGCCATCGTCTACTTACATCGAAGAGTCCAATCCTCATAGACGAATGATTCTAATTCCTCCCCTGATTGCTCCTACTTCACACAAGCGTCCGCCGAGAAAATAAATATATATTGTTATATATATTACGCGTTGTCGTTTGTTTGGCCAGAGAGCGGAACGTAACATCATAGCAAGGACAAAACTCATAAAATACAACATTCAAAATGTAAATATGAACGGACAATGAACACCATTCACTGACATTTGGGCATAAAATAATTACTTGCCGTTAAAATTAATTGATCAATGAATCATCCAAATGAAAATTACGTTTTCTATAATCTAGGAGACTTTAGAGTGTGTATCTTTAGCATTTGAAAGTCTCGAATTAGGGCGTCTGAATTTGCAGATCATTTTTGACCAGTATAAAATATTCATCATCATCATCATATCGCGCTGGTAGCACGGATATCCCTGACCCTCTCTCGCCACTCCTCCCTATCGTTCATCGCTCCAGGCAGGTCCTCAGGACAACATCCCGTATCCTCACACAGCTGCTGAATGTATGTTCGTGCTGGTCGTCCTGCTTTTGCACGGCCATGTGTGGGGGTCCACAAGAGTACATCCCTTATGAGTTCGTCCTTGCTTCTCCATCAGTGTCCTGCATGAGACGAACCAGACATAAAATATTGGTGAATCATAATAACAACAGATCGATTGAAACCATAATAAATAAGACAAATTAATAGAAAAATTATCCAGAAAAATATGTTGCAAATGAATAATAAATAATAATATAATAATATATATTAGATAAAAAAATAAAAATTATTAAATTTGATTCAGCTGTCTTTCATTTATCTCTTGAATTTATGTTTTCCATCCATCCGTAATTACCTTTCAGCGATAATTCCTCAAAGTAAATTTTTCCACAATTTTCACTGACCAAAACCAAAAGATTGTACTGCATGTAGAAACTAGGGATCATGTGAATTTCGTTCAGAATTGTGTTACTGTAAGTTTTCGCGACATTCTTGGGGACTTAATTATGGTGACCGTTTAAAGGCATCCAATGGAAATTAGTTCCACCGCTCCCATGATCCTCGACAGACTTTTCATCTCATTAGCATAATCCTGGTTTTTGTCTTTCAATCGGCTTTTACCGTACCAGTGGAGCAGAGGGTGAAAAAAAAGAAAGAGAAAATTTAGACAAATACCTGGCTCTTTCTAGAGATCTGAAAACCCCGTAGAACATGAAATTGACGATCATACCAACTGAACGTGGTGCTCTTGAAGTGGTTCTTAAAGACCCGAAAAAAAACAAACTAGTAGAACTGGAGATCAAAGGAGAGTTACCCCAATCCAGACCAATGATACTTAAAAATGTCCAAGAGATCAGACAAGACTTGCTGTTCGTAAAATTTAGCTGAAGAGCTACCTGAGAAACAGTATGAGAAAACCATGAAGGAGTGAAATAATAATAATAATAATAATAATAATAATAATAATAATAATAATAATTAACAAAAAGAAGAGAACCTGCCATATAGTGGACTTTGCCCTACCGGCGGATCACAGAGGGAAAAAATCAAAGGAAATGGAAAAATAGATAAGTACTTAGACTTTGCCAGAGAACTAAAAAATGCAAGGGAACATGAAGTTGAGGTGGTACTAATTGTAATTGGTGCGTTCGGAAAATTCCCAAAGGAAGAGGAAGAGTAAGAATTCAAAGAACAAGCGCAGACCATCCAGACCACAGGCATTGTCAAGATCAGCTAGAATACTGGGCAGAGTTTGGGAACATGAGGAGACTTGTTGTCACTCATATTCCAGGGAAATACCATTAGCTTAATTGGCGTAAAAAACTCACATCAAATTGGGATTATTATTATTATTAGTAGTAGTAGTAGTTGTAGTAGTATACATTGGGTTTTCTTCCCAGTTGTTACAGATAGCTTGTTTTTATAGAAATGAACTTGAAGGCAGTTCTGAATCCTTCGAAATTCCCCTCAGTATTTTTTTTTGCTGTCAACTTCAGTTGACTTGATACTTCCTCACAATCCTAACTTTCCCAACTTTCTGAGAAATCCTCAAGGAACTGTTTCAGACATGCCAGTAATGACAGATACAATTATTACCTTCACATTTAACAACTGTAATGTTCTCTCACAAGATTTTCTCGGGCTTTTCATGTTCTTTCACTATAAATATATCCTATGGCTCAACAACAAAATCTGAAAAATGTACAATGCTTACAATGACTATATTTATATTTTGCGTTGTATCGGACGATCTATTTGAATTCCAAACAACTAAAAAAAGATATTTATTTCTTTTGACTTATTCACCCTAACTACTTATTTCGTCAAATACCGGTAATTTGCACGAATTCCAGTGTATCATCTTTCCTTCCCACTCATGTCTATTCTGTGCTTCTTCGAAGCCAACTTGCTGCATTCGCTATTCTATGACTGACAGCTTCTGAACTGCCTACATGCAATATATTGATGTCTGTCTATTTTTAGCGTGAATAATGTTTATTCAAAAAGATTCGTTCAAGTTGGTGATCAATAAGAATCCAGTTAATTTCTTTAATTTACATCTTCCAAAGAAAGCGTTGTTGCCTCTGATATTATCAATATTCTTATGACTTTATTTTCAATCCATAAATGTGTCAAAAATCTTTCTTTCCGATATTTTGTACTATGTTCTTTCGACACACACACACACACACACACACACACACACACACACACACATATATATATATATATATATATATATATTGATTACTGACAAGAATGCTTTTGATATTCCTGTTTAAATAAGAATTGACATCTCGATCAGTGTTGAGCATTCCATTAATGAACCTTTATGTCAGTAATGTTAGATTTGAAATAACTAATGAGAAGGCAACGTCAAAACACTCAAAAGTAAATTCAATGAAATATATATATATATATATATATATATATATATATATATATATATATATATGTTATATCATGAGGTTAATTTGAAAAAAGTGAAGTCTAGCTTGTCTGAAATCAGACCATTCCCTCGTTTTGACTTTCTAACTTACCATGGTTAAAGAACCTAGTCTCTCCTACAATTTGCACATAGTTCTGAAGAGAAGTCATGTATTTTTGCCTTTATCAAGGGCATTAGCGTGAACTGAAACCGAAAGACCATTGTCAAGGTTTTTATTTCGTTTCAACGACTCAATTTCCAACGATAACTGCGTGTACAATATATATATATATATATATAGACTTGCGTCAGGATCAAATTTTCCAGGCAGGTGAATGTTAGACCTGTCCGATCGAATATGACTGTACGTGATCATCCAGTCATGTAATTTTTGAAGAGCATGAACAGAACTTTGATGTTTCTTTACAATTGGAATCCGTAAGAAGTGATGTCTCGTATTGTATAGACATATGTTTTCCTGATCGTTCCGTTCAGCCTATTTAAACTTCGCACAACGATACATAGCAGGTTAAACTGACGTTTTTCTTCTGCGTATATTTTTCCATTTATCTTATGGCATCAATTATTACAGCTATTTTTCGGTGGAAACGTTGTTTTCTTTGGCATTGTATCAATTGTTCTTTTTTGTCTTTTTAGTTTTTTGTTTTTGCATTTTCTTTTATTTTTTATTTATTTATTTTTTGTTTTTTTTGTTTTTTTTTCATTCCTGTCGGTTCCCCAAACCAAAAATAATTTCACCAGGTGGTTAAATATTCTGCACTAAAAACAAACAGTTTGTACCATAGCCAGATATACGGATACGTGAAATGTACATAGAATGTTCATAATGTCCATAACGCACATATAGATAACATAGGAATCCCGAAACACAAAAACACTAACGACTTCTTAGTTCAGGTACGAAACTTTTTATTACCTTTGAGTTAAAAGTTTTTTCGACATAAGGAGAGAGATACCATCTTTCTATACTGACTTTTTCCATCTGCCCAAACCACGTATGACACCTGCCGCAAGGCCACTGGCCTGGCTTTGGCGAGCCCCGAAAGTCAACCGTCTTCCTCGGATCTAGAACTGAACTAACTGCCTTTTCTCAAATCTCAGCCCACGCTTCCGGTGTGTGACATCACTCACATCTTTGGTCACATCCTCTATCTGAGATTTTTATTGTGACATCTCTGAATGAAACGTCCGCTCCGAGCGCGCGTTAACACCTGCGCTCATGTTTGCACCTAACTAACCTATGCACTGAGCCTAAAGGTTCTAAGCCTAACTAAACACAAAGGCAAGATATATAAAACGAAATCCCTCAGCCATTATATTACAAGTTGATTTAAAGATAATTTGCTTGATCGTTGTAAATGACTCATCATACGCTAAATTCAAGGCTGGATTCCACCGTTTGACAAGGTTTTATAACAGAGTTTTGATCTATAAATATTCAGTGCTAATTAATTAATAGAGATAATAGAGAAGGAAATTTGTACAAAATTATTTTCCTTATTAGGTTATTGTTTTATTTATTCTGTTTACATTTATATCTATATACAAACGAATAGTTCCTATATACACATGTACATTGATAATATAATGTTGATATATTCATAAATAAAGCGGACTTAATATCAATGAGAGAACATATAGATCTAATTATGAATAACGAATACAAAAAGTCAACAGAGTTGGGTTAGTGTCAGTTTCATATAGGCTAGACATTTTAGCAATATGTACATATATATATTATATATATAAATATGTGGGGCGGGGTAGTTTGGCACTAGATTGGAATTGGTAAATGAATTTCCCAAAATTTAAAAACAATACACCTTACAAACGCAAGCTGCCCCTGATGATGGCCAATGAAGGGTCCAAAAGTGCTCGGGACAATTTTGGGAAATTCATCTACCAATTCCAACCTGAAACTAAGAAACTTACCAGGAAACTTGAAATGCTCTTAAATAATGTTGTATATTGACCTTTGACCTGGCCAGACATGCAATTCCAAAGTGATGCACCGGAAGGAAGTGACACATTCCGATGGCAGTTATGAGAAGAAATCGCGTAGGCGGGCTTGGCTGACAATATGGGACAAAGTAAAATCTCCATGGTACAGTCATAGACTGATGAACCGGAAGAGAGTGACCTGTGAACTGCATGACAGTTATTTCCGCTTGATGACGATCAAACATGCCATTCCAAAGATTGAGTGGGCGATTGAACTATTATATAACTCGGTGAAGACAGGAAGTCAGCGAGTTGGGGACAGAGAAGTTAGAGACAAGTTGTGGTAGAGAAAGCCACCACCCAGCAGAAGGGGCCCTCGGGACCCCCGATTGAGTTTGGAGATCAGACCAGTTGGTGAGAAGATTCTGGAATGCGAACATGTCCCAGAGAGGCTGGGCCCCCAGGCCCCCGGTTGAGCAGCCCAGGAGAACAATAACGACACACGGTGATGTCCGGAGGGGCTGGGGAGGTCAATATGTTGAAGTCTTTGTTCAGTATCCCACTCCCTCTCATACACAAACATTTACAATTAAGTGAGAGGATTATTTTTTAAAGAAGTCGTCGCTCGTCTTTATTCATTGCGTCAATATGTATTCTGCATGTATATATGTATATGTATTATGTGTTTGTATCGTTAATCATGGTAATGGCTATAAAACAATAACTTATACAGACACAATTTGTCTTTATTATCTAATTAAACACACACACATATATATATATATATATATATATATATATATATATATATATATATATATATATGTGTGTGTGTGTGTGTGTAAGTGTGTGTTTGTGCGTCACAACAGTATATAGTTGTCACTATCTTACTTGGTGGGTTTGTGGCAGACAAAATGTGGTATAATTTGGAGAGTGTTCAATATATGTTATAGAGCTATTATTTGATATTATAAGTATATATATATATATATATATATATATATATATATTAGCTTTTTATATATGGTTGATAGCGTGGATGCTTAT
>OY757916.1:71155282-71185282 GCA_963585895.1 Sepioteuthis lessoniana | reverse complement strand
ACCTGTTTGGGCCCAATCTTCAAATAAAAATATCTTACCAAGTTATACCCTTGAAACCATCAAACTGTGAGAAAACAATTGAGCGCTGTCACGTTTAAAAATTATTACCGACGAACTATTCGTTTACTAATCCTATTTTATATATATATATATATATATATATATATATATATATATATATATATATATATATATATATATATATAAACAGGATTTCGCATGTACCAAAAATATATATATATATATATATATATATATTTATATTTATAAACAGAATTTAGCATTAAATAACACAGAAGAGTTGATATGCCATAAAACGTAACCATTCGAACAACAAAGATGTGTTTTGAATTCCTTTCTTTAATCCCTCTATACCTCGCTGATATGGGACGACATCTAATCGATTTGGCTGCAGAGACGTATCTGAAAGCCGCTCTCATATTTATTCATATTGCTTCCTTCTTTTTCATCCAGTTTTCACCATGTCATTTGTGATAAAAATGGTTAAAAAAAGAGAAGCTTTTCAACAAATAAAAATAAAAAAGCCTCAAAATTCTTTACTTCAATTATTCTTCTCCCTCTCTACTTCTGACTTTAGCATTTAATTTTTATTATTTATTTGTTTATCATCAGCTGACGTTTTCGTCATCATAAATCTAAATTCCCTTTTAAACCCCAGTAAACTTTCTCCTGTCGAATTGACAAACAACCGTTATTTTTGTTCTTTCCCCTCTAAGAAAAAAAAAACTAATTTCTAAGGTGCCAACGTGAAGCATTTTAGCATATTTTAAAAACATTTTCTGTCTTTCAATTCAGTCTTGATATTTTCTCTTTTTCTTTCCTTCTCTCTCCTCGTTCACCATATTTCATTATTTTTTTTTTCTTTTCTACTTTTTTCATTCTTCGTCTTTTTTTTCCTCACGTCCCACAAAAAAACACTTTTGCACACGCCGGAATATCAACGCACACAGAAATACTTCGCTCCTTTTTCTCTGGCTATAATTCAAAATAAACTGTCAACACTTAACCCATTGCAAGGACAAATATTTAAATATTTATTTATCTGTTTATTTATGGTCCTTTGCTTCCTATCTCTTCAGATAGATAGATATATTGAGAGAGACAGAAAGAGAGAGAGAGAGAGAAAGAGAGAGAGAGAGAGACAGAGATAGACAGACAGACAGACAGAAAAAGACAGAGTGAGAGTGAAATGGAGAAACAGACAAACAGAAAAATGCCCCGCCCCTGTTTGCCCATGAAAGTCATGACAGCACCACGTGACCCAGTAGGGTGCGTTGTCATTGATACCATGGGAGAAAAAAATGAACAAATGAAAAGTTAACTTTGCTTTTCACCTGTCGTCTCATTCAGCAAAAGATTTTCTTATTGGTTAGTTTGGAGGCTGAGAAGATAGCAGGTGAGGAATGTTAAGAGTAACAGAGGCTTAAAACGACAGATGAAAATTAAGAATAAGAAGGATAGAAAAAGAAATAAAGACGAATATGTAAATAGATGCTAAAAATAAATTTAAAAATGTCTGAAAAAAAAGACACTTTAAGAAGATGGTGAATAAAATGATACTGAACTGAAAATAAAAACAAACTGAAGAATAAATGAAGGCAGAAAAAAAAAAGAATGATGACTTCCCCCGTAATTGAAACCGTTTCATTTTTCCTATCAGTGACAGAAATTTATATTTCTAATGCTGATTTTCTAGGCATCTATGCTATTTCCTCGAGGAGAACTTACATCCTCCCATTGTATACAGTTTTGTATGATACTGAATAGCTCTACGCAACAAAACGATGATTAAACAAGCTAGCCTCTTAAAAATCAAGTAAGTTATTGGTGCTACCCAATATAAATAGATATTGAAGACAGACGTGGAGTGTAGATATAAAGTTAGATACTTGAAATAAATAAATCAAAATTTGATAAAATTAAAAAGATGAAATTAAAAAGATAAAATTGAAAAAATATTTGGAATTAGATTTGAAGAAGAGAGATGAAAACTTATTGAAAATAAAGTCGGTTCGATAAACGTTCTAAAAGTCAGATTTTTATGCAAATTGACTGCTGTGATAACAAAGATTTGTTTGCCTAAAAACGGATAAAAAGAGTGAAAAACATAACTAAAATAAAATGAAATTCAGATTTAAAATAAAATCGAGACAACATTCTACATATATATATATATATATATATATATATGTGTGTGTGTGTGTGTGTACAAATATGAACGTGGACTTTATTTTATATACACAAGGATTTTTTTCAAAGTGAAAGCTTGGTTTAATTTTATCAGATACAGGTATTCTATTTAATACTCGGTTTAGTAGTTTCCCCCAGGAAAAATAATTTCTTACTAACAAGATTGGTTTGGTTTGGTTTAGTTTTATGTCATATCAACCATTATAGGTTTTTTCATGCTAAATCCTCTTTATATATATATATATATATATATATATATATATATATATATATATATATATATATATATATATACATATATATATATATATATATATATATATATATTCAATATATATGATTTTGTTTGTTTGGGTTTTATGGCATATCAACCGTTGTAGGTTTTAATCCATAATCCTCTTTATACATATATATCAAATCAATATTATTTGGTTTGGTTGAGTTTTATGTCATATCAACCATTGTAGGTTTTTTAATGCCAAATCCACACACACACACACACACACACACACACACACACACACACACACACACACACACACATATATATATATATATATATATATATATATATAAATATATATGAACAGTTCTATTTCAGACAAACCAGTATAGCATAAGTACACGGTTTGAAGGACAAAAATAGTTCTATTACAAGTTATTCAGTTTAGTCAACAAAGTTAAATCGTTCTAAGCATTGCTTTGAATCACAAACAGTTCAATTCTACGATCAACGTTTATTTACACACACTTAAATGTAAAAACAGTTCAGTTTAGCATTAGTAAGCAGTTTAAATGTCTATTTCAAACAAATCAGTTTAGCATAAACACACATAATTATTGTATTTGACCCATAGATAGAAATCTATCAGATACTATCATTTGAGGCAGGGTGGACTTGGGAGCGATGTCAATAATATGGTTCTCTGCATTCCCCAAAGCTCCAGTATTACTGGAGCCACACCATCAGATTGTTTAGTGTCATATCCAGGACAGTCATTGAAGGAGTCTAACACTTCTGTAGCGATGCAGTCGGTGTATTCTACAGCACTAGTCGATTGGACTAAAAGAATATAGGTGCTCTTGTAAGGAAATTTATCAAAAAACAAATATGTTTATCGTATGCCAAAAAATATAGAAAACAAAAGAAAAAAATCAACATAAATATAAGACATTTGAACAGGTATTTCTTGGGCTTCATTTATGTATTTAACCAAAACCCCAGCAACAGGTAGGGTGTGACAAAAAACAATAGGTTAAGCATGGGAGAGTTGATTTGAATTCAGAGTTGATTTGAATTCAGAGTTGATTTGAATTCAGAGTTTTCTTTTTCTTAACTGGTTGCCTTACAAAGGATAAAAAGCCTCGTCTGCAATACAACTTAAGAATAAGTGGTGCGAGAGAGATGAATTCGTGTCTTTCGAAAGGATATTAGCTCGTTGTGGAGCGCAAACAGCCGCATATATGATCGGAAATCGGGTCACCGATTTCATTTAATACGAGCTTAGTCGTTAACCTAAGCGCAATTCATATATATATATATATATATATAATCTAGGGTTATTAAAAAGTTTAAAGCCTCAACTAGATTTTAGATTGTTGCTCACCTCTCCCCTTTGTCAGGGCCTCAATTGCTCAGAAGTAAATATATAAATCTGAATTAGCTTTTTTTGATTTATGTGAAGTGGCAGCGTGTTGCCACAGCAAAATTGTAAAATTGTTCGGCGATAGTTCTTCCTTCTGTGTATAACTTTTTGAATGACACTTATATATATATATATATATATATATATATATATATATATATATATATATATATATATATATATATATATACTCTGCTTGTTGGGAAGAGTAGACTTATCCTGTCGAATATGACGGCATTTAAAATTTCTAAACTTTTACTCGTCAAAATAATGGTCTGGCATTGTGAGCAGAGCCATTTTTTAAAATCCTAACAATGGATAAAAGGAAATCAACTAACTGCAGAACATATAATGAAGTAATTAAAAACAACAACAACAACAACAAATAAACACAAAAAGGCTGTATTTGTCGTACGTTCCACCAACCGGACGAGTGCGGCATAAAGTGTGTCGTACGTCCTACCAACTGGACGAGTGCGGCATAAGGCGTGTTCGAGCGCAGTGCCCTAGCCCAGACAAGCCCGGCTTCAAAAATGCCTTTGCCTCCGTCGGTATTCCCGTAAAACTTGCCATCGGAAGGGCAATACGATAAACCTTGCCTCTTCTGAGAGGGTTAGAGCCTTTGGGGACGGTTCCCAGTGGCTCGAGGAGAGCTGCTGTTAGCACTCATGTCATTAAGGCGGCCTTGACCAGTAGGGACAAGACCACGTGACCAAGCCACATGAACCGATCTGTGCAAACAGAATCACAACCAGTATGTGATTCGAATTGCAAAGTAGCAATGATGAATTCTTTTCAGTAAATGGTGAGTATACGAGGGATCACAGATCATTCTATTATTGCGGATATAGAAGCTGACAGATATTGTTTGGGAGGACGGTATGGAGCACAGGAATGGACATAATTTTGAATGTTCAAAAATAAAGATAACATACTCACTAATGAATGAAATAAGTTTAAATAAAGAAAAGAAATAAAGCATAGCTGAACAAGAGACTAAATTGTTTGTCGTTTGTCCTTAGCATTAGTCATTAGCACAGGAATGGACATAATTTTGAATGTTCAAAAATAAAGATAACATACTCACTAATGAATGAAATAAGTTTAAATAAAGAAAAGAAATAAAGCATAGCTGAACAAGAGACTAAATTGTTTGTCGTTTGTCCTTAGCATTAGTCATTCAAAATGTATAGTCATACCAGTTCCTTATAAAGTTGCCGGCTTATCTGCTAGGCTTTTAGAAGACTCCGACTGCAAATTTACAGAAGGGTGAGTTTTCACCCCCACCACTTAGTTTACTAAGTATGGCAATAAGATGCATCTGATGGTAAGTCTCCCATCCTAGAGCTTAGGGAAATTTAAAGTATCCCTTCAATACCATTACTCCCAGGTTCACTCTAACATGATAGTTAGTACCTGTTAGGGTTCTATCTATAGGCCAAACAGAAGTGTTCAACCAATTAATAAGTATTATCAATTGAATCATCCGGTATTTGAAACCATGCAACTATATGCCCATTATTTGTATCACAAAGGAATACTTGATGAATAGAAATATTAAGGTTAGTTAAATAGAATTAATTAAAGTTAAAATTTGAAATCATATAACTGTGTGCAAACTAATGATCTCAAACAACTTGTTTAAAAATAATATAACTACAAACTATTCACTAACAAATCATATATATATATATATATATATATATATATATATATATATATATATATATATATATAGGATTTGGCCTTAAATAACTCGCCAAGTTTAATATGCCATTAAAAAAAAACAACTAACCAACCACCAAAGCGCCTAACACCTTTCTCATACGCCACCCCTAGCACCATAACACGCTAACCAGAATACTTTTTAAAGCAATGTTTTGTGAACCTTTTTTTTCTTTCTTTCTAATGGTATATCAAACTTTGTGGTTTAGTTAATTCCTGAAACCTCCTTGAAGAAGAAGAATAGTAGTATAATTTAAAATATACCTTGAGGAATTCGTATAACAAAGGTTACTAATAATCAAGTGACTAATAATAATTCTTCATAAACATAGCTTCAATTAGCTATTCTTAATACAAATAATTTACAGTTATATGGCATCAAGTACTCATATCAAACACAAAGAATTTTTATTTTAACAGATTTATTTGACACGTGAATGAAACTCTAATATTGACTAACCTTAAATCAGAGTGGAACTGGAAGTAATGGCAATAAATGTTAATCTCTATTTCTAAGATATCTTGATCTAGAGCCCCACAATCAGATACCATTTATGTAATACATTGAACACTTCTATTTTGATGGGTTGGGTATATGGTCAGCGTATCCTGAACGGTAACAAAATGGCGGAAATTCCCTTGTGATGATAACATGAAGCAATACTCGAGTAAACAGAAGAAAGAAAGAAAGAAAGAAAGAAAGAAAGAAAGAAAGAAAGAAATTATGGCAAAAATAAATGAAGAGAGAGAAATTGTAAATACGAAAAACATGAACTGATGTTTCGAGAGGAAAAGACTGAATTATACAAATTCATTGTGAGAAGGAGGAGAAAAAAGAGATAGAAGACACAAGAGAAACTGATAAAGTGCTGTTCCATTCGTAGATACAAGGCGATTCATTAAGTAAATATACAAATTCTTTAGAATATAACAAATAATTCAAATATGGAAAATTAAAAATAATAATAGAATCAAGAGGTTAAATTTTATATCAGACGGCACAAAAAGTGGGAAAGTAGCAAGAACCACCTCAGTTCGGGTATCACGAGGGGTGGGATGAGTTTAGGCATTTGCTTCTGGGGGCGGACAGGGCGGAGAGGGCGGGCAGGGCAGCCTCTTCGTTTATGCTTTGTAGGTTTGTTGCGTGGCGGGCGTTCGTCGCGATATTATTCTTTCTGACATTAGGTGTCACCATGAATCTCTTGACGCATGTATTTACCCAAAGCAATGTCTTGTATCTTCCCTACCGTCACAGCAAGGAATGAAGCCGTGGGGGGTAGATATGTGGGTGCAAGTGGGTATTTGTTGGTGGAGGACGTTGGATGCTGTAAGGACATGCAGTGGATTTGAATTATTACTTTTGTTGTGTCGTTCGCAGGATTTGACTCTATTCCTCCTTTCCACTATCCACTTACGCTTCTCTCACAGACATCACCTAAGCCCCCAGCCTCGTCGAGACGAGCACCCACCCTAATGTCAGGTTTAGTTTAGCTACTTTATTTATGTCTTGGTAACTATTTTAACCTTTTTGTGTGTGCTTCTATTTCTTTTTATTTCAAGGAAAGTAATGGTCAAGGTGTCAAAAAGGGCACCCTAGTTTCCCACAACCACTATTATCACCCCTAGTCAGCTTCCCAAATCTATCATTATTATTATTTTACTCTTTTGAGAGTTTTTCACACCAGTATTAGCTGATGGTTTTTCACTGGCGTCTGAGTGACAGCAAGTCTCCTCAAGTCTCCTGGTCTCTTCTCAGTAATCTGGCCGATCTCAACAAGGGTGTAGTTTGGATGGCCCTTACTCGTCCTCCAATTTCTAAATCCACTTGTCCCAATATCACACCTTTGGTGACTGTACCAAGCAGGCTATCACTGTCACCTTCATGTTTCATATTTTTCCGTTCTCTTACAAAGTCAAGAAAGGATCTATCTTTTTGCAGATTTTTAAGACAGTAAAGCAAAGCTTATCTACATCTAAAGCCTTTCCATGTGTTCACTGTATTATAATTGCTAGCGCTACGCACCCGTATTTAATACTGGACATAAGAGTTATATGGCATCAAGTATTTATATTAAACACAAAAAATTTTATTTCAACGGATGTATTTGACACGTGAATGAAACGTGATTGATCAAATGTAAACCTGGTTATAGTGTAAGATTTTAACTAGACATTAAGGAATCTCGTTCATATTTACATTTTTGTGAAGTTGTTTCTTAAGAAATATTTTTTTGCACACAGTCCTATTGATTATGAATATTTTTAACAGATCTATTTGACTCGTAAATGGGACATTAACAGATACTATAACCGTAGGTCAAATTGGACTTGGCATTAATGGTACTGAAGGTGTGCTCCACACTCCGGATCTTCTGAGCCGGAGATTCACCATCAAAAGAAGTTTAATGTCAAACCCCAAAAATTCATTTTTGCGATTGCCCAGTCGGCTGGAGCTCTAGAATACACCAACTGCACATCTGCAGCGGGGTAAGACCGACTCGCAACGAGTGGCCTGGATATGACACTAAACAATCTGATGGCAAAGTTCCAGTAATGCTGGAGCTTTGGTGATTGTGGTGTACCCCTTCATTACTATCCACTGGTAATTACCTGGTCCTCTCTAGTCCGGAGTGGTAGGGCCCTATCTATGGGTTAAATAGGACTAAACTGAGTATTTATGCTCAACTGAATTGTTTGAAATAGAACTGTTTGATTAAACTGAATAGCTAGAAATAGAAATATTTTTGACAATAAAACTGAGTACTTACATTTAAACTGATACTTATGCTAAAC
The DNA here is from genome assembly GCA_963585895.1 of Sepioteuthis lessoniana. Classification (NCBI taxonomy): domain Eukaryota; kingdom Metazoa; phylum Mollusca; class Cephalopoda; order Myopsida; family Loliginidae; genus Sepioteuthis; species Sepioteuthis lessoniana. The sequence continues at coordinate 71,176,907 of OY757916.1, read as the reverse complement.
TGAATAGTTCGAAATGGACCTGTGTTTGTATGTTAAACTGAATTGTTTGAAATTGAACTGTTTTTGACATTGAAACATTTTTTTTTGCGCTTAACTGAATTGTTTAATATAGAACTGTTTTGACATTTAACTGTGTGTAAATAAAATCTATACTAATACAAACTGAATTGTTTGAATTAGAGAAGTTTGACTTAACTGAATAGCTTGAAATAGAAATATTTTTGACAATTAAACTGTGCACTCGTGTTAGAAATCGAACAAATTATTCGTATAAATGGATTTGGCATTATATAACCTACAGAGGCCGATATGCTATAAAACCCAAACAACGAAACAAAACCATTTTTGCGAGGGAGTTCTTATCCATCTGCAGTGTATTCTAAGCCCTGCTACCTGGTTACTACATCGCAGTAAGTTGCCCCCTATGAATGAAAAATAACTATCAAGAAAAGAACCATATTCTAAACAATAGATCAAGCATTTTGGAAGGAGATAGGATGTTCTTAAAAACACAGGAGTAGATTTTAGATTAGAAATAGAACAATAATTACTTAGAAGATTCGGACTATTGTCCTGATCTTTATTGCACTTCTCACAATGTTTCGGCCGATATGTCCGTCGGCCTTCTTCATGTGTTTTATATCAAACTCGGGAGTCCGACAAGAATCTCGAAATGAACACTTTATTTGAACCAGAGGGGTTGACGGTTGCAATTTTGTTAACCATGACCGAGCATAATTTTTTAGTTATAGTAAGAATTATATTTGTTATTCTAACATCTCGTTGGGATTGAACCAGCAACCTCCAGATTATTTCACACAGAAGCACTTTCCAACCGAACGTGTTATCCACCGTGACATTTGTCCGTATTGGCAAGAAAGATGAGGATAATAATTCGTATATTCTATGTAATAACAGTTATCAAACTTCACAGAAATTAGAACAAGTAGAAATGAAACGTTTGCTCTGCAAATAACTAATAGGATCAATAAACAAATTGTCATACTCAGGACGTCCTGTTTTATTTTATTTTAATGTATTTTTTTTTACCTTGAACCCTTACTTCTCTACAGAGAAAGCAGTTAACGCGTATTAAATGCTGAGGACAAGACGAAAGATTCTACTGATTTTCATCAAGTAATTGAGTTAAAATCTTGAGTTAAAATCTTAATTTTTTTCATACCTAACAACCATCTTTTAAAAAAGCAAAGTAATATCACAGATATTCTAATCATGAAACAGGGGATATATGAAATGTTCTTGTTAGATAAAAGTTGTTCGTCAGTGATAACAAAGATACTAAAAAAAGTTGGCGACCGTAGCCGAGGGCGACCAGAAGGTTCCATTTTCAACGCAACTCCTTTCCTTGGATTGCTCCACTATAACCTTGATACACATCTTATATTGCTGAGAGTTAAGCAGGGCGGTATCCAGCACCATTTTAAAGTCTTTGGTATCATTCGACATGGGATTGAACCTAGTTCTCTTGGACCATTGCTGAACACTCTATCCACTAGCCCAATGAGCTGGTTTAAGATACTATGTTACCTATATTTGTATGAAAAATGTCGTTTCAATTTTGTTTCATTTTCTCCATATGGAAATCAAATTCATTTCTAAAGGAAACTTTCTTTTCGAAACTATCTAAGTCGATATGACTGGAAGAGCCCTTAAGTATGAGTTCGATATATAATGGATGCATAACGGTTCACTGAGTAGGAGGTGCCCGTGGTGAATTGGTTATCGTCGTAGGTAATGAACACGACGACACGAGTTCAAATCCTGGAAGAGACTGATTGCATTTCACATAGCACTAATACCCTTGGGAAAGGTATGAATCCAATTATTCTCCCTCCAGTTATGGGTAAATAGTAGGACAGACTGGGTTCTTCAACCTTGGTGAGGCAACTAGTCTAGGAGAAGGAAAAACTCTGAATTCAAACCTGTTAAACTCCGCTTAAAAATTGACCTTGTGTCATATCATGCCCGAGCGGAGGGGTTGGGTAAATAGGATAACGGTTCACTGAGACCAGAACTTTTCAGTATATTCTAGTAATGAAATAAATAGATAACTTTCCAATTATATCTGTTAAATAAATCCTCAATGAGAACTTTGAAAATGACGTCGGTTCGCTTTGAATATCAGGCGTTCAGTTGGAAATCATAGCGTTACTTTTGAGGTGAATTAACATTTTATTAGAAGTAAAATTCGTTTCACTTTGCAATGTGGAAAACCTAATCGTTTTTTTTTTAACTAGAAATTAAATTCTCTCGACGGTTAACCGTCAAAATGCTTAAAAGTTTTCTTAGAATACAACTAAATGTATCTTGGTTTTAGAGGTATCGATGGAGATTTCATGAATTATAAGAACCTTAATTCTTGACTAGTTTTACTCTGCAATCGTAATTGTTAGCCTTTAGTGGAGTCAAGACAACCTCTTGTCTCCTCAGTTATCCAAGATACTTGAATTATAGGCTTGGTTTGGTTTCTTTGCTTAATGACATTTGGACTTTCGTCGATTATTTCATTCCGAATTCATCTTTATAGAAGAACAGGATTTGTACCATTTAATATATTGCTGGTTATGGGGATAAGGAGGTTATTATCTTTCCTACGGGAATTAGTCTGAAAGTGAACGTAAATAGAATAACTGGTGTAATGGTTATCGTCGTAGGAAATGGACACGGCGACACGAGTTCAAATCCTGGACGAGACTGATTGCATTTCACATTGCACTAATACCCTTGGGATAGGTATGAATCCAATTATTCTCCCTCCAGCCATGGATAAAAAGTAGGACAGACTAGGTGCTTCAGCCTTGATATGGCAACTTGTCTAGGAAAAGGAAAACTCTGAATTCAAACCTGTTAAACTCCGCTTAAAAATTGACCTTGTGTCATATCCTGGCCGAGCGGAGGGGTTGGGTAAATATGGTAAATAGAATAACTGAAGTTAGAACTAGTTTATTATGATGTTGCAGTTTAGCTCTTTCTCCGCTACGTCACAGAACTTCATCCTTATATTATAAGTGGTTTCAGTATTGTGGTCTGAACAGTCTCAATTCTACATCAGATCTTCAATTCTTTTAGGATCTTTTCCGAATTCTTTTAGCCCTATTGGCTTGTGCTGTAGAACACACCAACTGCATCTCTACAGAAAGGTAGGACTCCCTCAAAGAGTGTTCTGTATAAGTCATTAAACTATCTGATGGTGAGTATCCAGTAATGCTGAAGCTTTGAGAAATACAGAGTACTCCTTCATTGCCATCACTCCCAGGTCCACTCTGGCTTAGAGTGGTAGCACCTGATAGGGTACTATCTATGGGTCAAATAGAACTCTTTGACTTTTAAACTGTGACCTTATGCTAAACTAAAATGTTTGAAATAGAACTGTTGGATCATTAAATTGTGTATAAACAAATGGCATATGTTTACATAAATTGTTAGTGATACAGAGCAATACTTGACAACATAAACTGTTTACAAACAAATGATTAATAGGAAAAATAATTATTCATATCAGATATAAATAAGTGAAACCATTTAACTGTGTGAAAAAGAATGAGCTCTGGCTCGATTAAGAATGATATCAACAAAATGCATTTCAAAATCATATATTTGATATATATGAACGAAAAGGATTCGGAATTAAATAACCTATAATATTCGATATGCCAAACCAAATCAAATTCTTTGGAATTATGCCAAGAACTCCTGATCAGGTTGGTATCCCTCCCATCGTCATATTACATACTTTTTCTACTCCCAGAGAAGAAGAAGATATTAATCCAATTCCTTTAATTTTACTCTTTGATCAGGTAGAACGGAGTAGTGAAATATATGTTTGTTTGTTCCTGTTTTTTTTTTTTGTCTTCTTGTTAACTAAAACAATAGCTGGTCTTCTGCTCTAGGTTACGTGTTTACTTTGAATCCCAGGGAATTAAGTTCATTTCTTTTTCAAGAACATATTCTAGATTGTGCTTACACCATTTATAAATATCCTGATTTTTTCTTTTTTTTTTTTTTTTGCACAATTCCTAGTGGATCAACTTTCCACCGAACTCGGGCCTGATGTTTTATTCCTTTACTATCATTTGGTTTTCACACCAATACAATATTATAAATTATGTTAGAATTCTAATGAAGCTCTTTTCAATTCTTCAGTATTGTAAGGACTTAGGGGTACAGGCAGATAATCCAATCCTGGCCAGAAGACCAGCGTAGTGTTAATAGAAATAAATGAATAAATGAATAGATATTTTTTCATCTAATGAACTGTGTCTTTCCAGCAGTCTACAGAATAAAAATAAAAGAAAGCAAAACGATAGGTAAATACCAAGATCTTGCCAGAGAAAGAAAAAAGATACCGTTATGACTGAAAATTCTATCCTGAAAAGCATCATTCCGACTTAACATAAAATGAGCAGGAAAAGCTCTTACGCAACAATTACAAATTAATCAGTCCCTTTAAAAAGTTTCAACTGCAAATGCTCGTTATGCACTGGTGTTGCATACTGACCCTCGGTCGAGCTGTCAAATAAGAGATGCACCTGTGTAAATAACAGGTTCATCCGGTCGAAGATATCAGGGTATAACCTTGACTGTGGACGGGTAGAATTGGGTGCAGATGTTACGCCCACAAAAAGCAGGTGTACGTCAATTATATAACTCGGTGCCACAGGCAGTTCGAGTTAGTTGGAGATATGATGATGTGATAACCAGCTCCCAGAGAGCACTGGGCCCTCAGAACCACCGGTTGAGCAGCCCAGCGGAACGGGAAATATGTGCTGCTAAAGAAAGAGGAATTTGGGGTCAATATGTTGCAGTCTGCTCAGTCTCCAACTCACCTCTCACACATAACCCTTGCGCAACCCTTTCGCAAACCCTTCGAATAAAGTGTGTTCGTTCGTCATTATTGTTGATTATGTTTCCGCATGTATATGTATACGTATAGTTGTATCATGGCTATACAACACTGGTCCAAGCCATGATCGGAACTGATCATATCTAAATATAAATATTGCTGCTTTCCTTGCCCCACATAGGTGTTAGTTTAAAATGGGTAGGTATTGTTTGTTTGCTTGATGACATATCAACCTTCGTGGGTTATTTAATGCCAAATCAATTCTTCTCGAAGAACAGTATTAGTACTATCTATATTTACCTATCCCTCCGCTCGGGTAGGATATGACACTAGGTCAATTTTTAAGCGGAGTTTAACAGGTTTGAATTCAGAGTTTTCCTTCTCCTTGACTAGTTGCCTCACCAAGGCTGAAGAACCTTGTCTGCCCTTCTATTTACCTATAGCTGGAGGGAGAATAATTGGATACATACCTTTCCCAAGGGTATTAGTAGTATGTGAAAAGCAATCAGTAGTATTATTTAACCCATAGCTGGGAGGATAAGAGAGTTTATACTTTTCCTGAGAGTATTTGTTTGAAAGTTAACGTAATAGCGTGAATGGAGTTCGAACTCACTAATTATGATTCCACAGGCCAGCGCTTTCACCATTAAACCATTTCTGCTGCACCTAATATATTATGCAATATAAAGAGAACGTGTATAATTATCACTGAATTAATCTTTCTGGAAGAGTTTACCTTTTGCGTCATACAGTCGATATGTATCATCGTGATCTAACTTTTGTTTACCTTTTTTATCTTTAGAATACGGCTCTGCGAAGTTAATGTTTTTTTTTACGCGCAATAATGTTGCGCTTAAATTTAAACGCCAGTCATGCTATTACATTCATGATCAGAATATATATTAGGAAAGTATAAGGACCTCCTATATCTTCAGCTGTAGATTAAACAGTACAACCTCTGTCCTTAAACAAGGATGGCTTTGACATTAAATAAACCACGAAGTTTGATATTTCCGTATATAGATAAATAGATCAAAAAATACTGTAATTGACCGTGCATTAGTGGATCAAATGTAAAACTCACTCTTTTATTTGCTTTGAAGAAATCATTATTTTATGGAATTGATTTATAGAAATAGTTTTCTGCTGTCAAAGGGTTTCTTATAATTATTCTCATTTGATGAATTTCAAATATACGAAATCATTACTCATGTAAAAATCAGCCTATATATATATATATATATATATATATATATATGAATGCATGCATTGCCAAAAATAAATCCTGTAAACTTTAAATTGTTCATGCCTACTTTAAACTCTTTCGGCTATTCATTCCTTTGTATTATATCACGGTAATCAAAATTCTGACTATAACTGAATTTCAAATTCACAAATTTATCAGTCATGTATAAATTAATGTCATATCTTTTTTTTATTTTTTATTATGCCATTTGATTTGACAAATACAGAAGTATATACGGTATCTGCCTAGAAATAAAAACAACGATCTCTTCAAAAAAGGTCAGCTATGAGAACACTTCGGCTAAACATGCAACTACTCATGATAAACGAGTCCATCGTAATATTGGTGAAACCATTTGGGGAAATGACAAATAATTAAGAACACAATTAGTCTTTGGAGTGGATGTGAAGGATAAAGAAAGAACAATCGCTAAGTCAGTAAACAGTGATATTTTACTTGGGTGAAGACAGAATGGCGGAAGGAAAGGAAATAAAAAGGAGTCGATGTTGATAGGGTTTATAGGAGCTTAGCGATGAACTAGAATTCTGAGTAAGAGAGTCTGCTGATTTGAAAAGGTTCACAGAATAGGCTAACAAGAACTGGCTGTTAAATTTCCAGATATAATGGTTCAAGCATTAATTACTATTTTAGCACATTTGATCTGTAAATTGAATATTTCAACAACTGAAAAGGAAAAAAAGGACTGAAACCTAGCTTAATTATTTATTTAGAAGTTTGCTTTTTTGTTGCGTTTGTTTTTGTTTGTTTCTTTGTTTTATAAATTCAAGTTTGATTCTATGTTTAATGGCATATCAACCAACATTGAATATTTAATACCCAAGCCATCCAGACCAGTCGGCTCAAGCTGTATAATACGCCGACTGCATTCCTGCAAAGAGGTAAGACCCGCTACCAAAGAGTGTCCTGTATATGACACTAAACCTTCTTCTTTGTGTTTGTTTTTGTTTGTTTCTTTGTTTTATAAATTCAAGTTTGATTCTATGTTTAATGGCATATCAACCAACATTGAATATTTAATACCCAAGCCATCCAGACCAGTCGGCTCAAGCTGTATAATACGCCGACTGCATTCCTGCAAAGAGGTAAGACCCGCTACCAAAGAGTGTCCTGTATATGACACTAAACCTTCTTCAGGCCTGAGTCTTTGGGGAATCTGGAGTACCTTCTCATTGCCATTACTTCCAGATTCAATCTGAGCCGGAATGGTACTACCTGTTACGGTCCTATCTACAAGTTAGATAGAAATGTTTAATCATTTATCATTGTGGAAATCTTTCAACAAAAGGATGAATACCAAACTGAATAATTACTATTTGATTGTGAAACTAGAAACCATTTTACTGCATGCAAATAGAATTTTTAGTATAAGCAATACTGGTAACCAATTAACTGCTTCAAAGAAATGAACTTCGGTTTGTTTAAAAATGTTATCTACATCTATTTAGAATTCTTATATATTACAGCTTTTAGCATTAAAACACCTGCATAGGTTGATACGCAAATAACGCACAACGATCAAACCAACCGACAATATTAACACTTGAAACTATTCAACTGTGCCCAAATAAAACTATTATCATTAGATAGCAAAACTTAAAACCATTTAACTGAGCGAAAATAAAATTATTACTGTTTGATAGCAAAACTTGAAGCAATTTAATTGTGTTCAACAAATGAGCTCCGGTTCGTTTAAAATTTCTAACCTGCAAACTATTTGTTTTCAAATTTAATATATATGAATGGAGATGATTTGGCATCAAATAACCTACAAGACTTGATATACTGAAAAACACAACCAACCAGACAAAGCCATCATTGTAGAATAGTATTTGTGCAATTAAACACCTTGCTGGTAGATGAAGGAGTTCATACCTTACTGAAATGTATTATTCTGAAAGAGAACGTAATAGCGTGATTGAAGCTAAAACTCCCTCACTATGATGTCACAGTTCAGCATGTTAGTCAATAGATCACAGCGAATGCTACCTATATGTTAAGAGTATGCACTAAAAGAAGGATGAGATGCTTTATTCAATAATTTGTTTTATAAAAATATACCACCAAAAGTTCGTCTTAAAATACGGTGACTGCATTTCCTGCGGAAGAGTTAATAGTTTTAATGCTTTTATACTCTCCTAAGAAGGAGGCATTTTATAGTCCAAGTAGATTTTGTCTAGTCCAAAATTAAATAATGAAAAATATTCAATATCTTTCCTACATTATACACACACACACACACACACATATATATATATATATATATATATATAGGTCAGTAATCAGTCCTGTTAATGAGGATTTGGGAACAATTCCATACTGGACAATTTTAATTTTAGATATAGATTATTAATTTTTTTTTTTGAATATAGAATATTAGAATTAATCGTACTGGTTAAGAGCTGAATGTAAATAAAAACTACAGAACAAATAATTTTTTTCAATATATATATATATATGAGGAGCATACTATAAGTTTCCAGACTTTTTTTCGTATGGCCACTTTTATTGATAGTGTACACATGAAACTCTAGTCCCCTTCGAAGTAATCCCCTCGTGCTGCAATGCACTTGTTGTACCGTTCCAACAACATCTGGAAGGCCTCATGGACGTCCTCTTGTTTGAGTGTGTCAATGACCTTCGTCACTGCCTCTTTCATCTCCTCAATTGTGTCATAACCACAACCTCTGAGCTTAAACAAAAGTCACTGGGAGCAAGGTCCGGACTATAGGGATGGTGAGGAACTGGGCATCTTGGTCAAATAGTCTGTGACACGGATGGAGTTGTGGACTGGTGCATTGTCTTGGTGGAAATGCCGCTGACCCGATTTGAAGAGTGCTGGCCTCTTCCGATGGAATCTCTTGCTTAACTCCCTTAAAACCTCAACATAGTATCCCTAACCCTAACCCTAAGGCCAATCAACTCTGGTGTATTGATTTCCTAACTCCTCTCACACCTCTCATCATCTCTCACAGACTCCCTGCCTTCCATCAATCTCTTATACCACTCAAAAACTGATGTTCGATTCATGCAAGATGCTCCAAAACACTCTGAAGCATTCCATACCTTTCTTTGGCATTTTTTCCAAGTGTAAAACAGGATTTTATTGCATATCGTTCTTCTAAAATGTCAGATTGCATTTTTGAAATTCACCAGCTGTGACAATCAGGCTTTAGCATGGTGTATTCCAATTGCTGCTGTAGCTGTTGATTTGAACTTGAAATCATAAAAATTGGTCAGTCATCTCATAAGATGTATAACAAAACATACTGAATTTTCCAGAGTCTACGACAATTTTAAATGCCCATACGAAAAAGGTCTGGAATTTATCGTATGCACCTTATATATATATATATATATATATATATATATATATATATATATATATATATATATATATATCAGTAAAGAATTGGCTCCAAGAGAAACTCGACCATATCTGATTTAGCATCCTGTAACCCTTGTTCTACGTACCAACTCTCTTTACCAACTCAGCTACAAAATTATCGATAGAATCACAGAAGCCAAAGTAACATATAAGTAACCAGCAAACACCCTGGAAAAAGAATTGTTCCTCTCCCAGTGTGTCTGCTGGTAACTGCTATGTGTGTCCGTCACCAGTACACTGTACGTGGCACTGTATCAAACGACAGCAACTAGTATACTTTCAAGTAATCAGAGACAGACATAGAGTGGATTTATCAGTGTTATTTGGACTTTTGCGATACTATCTATGATTTTTGGAGGGTTAGGGAAGGGACTGAGTTCGTAAGGCAATCGATTCATAAAATCTGTTACCAGAGCTGCGTGATTTTTTGCAAATTATGCGTAACGAGTTTGCAATAGACACTTGCTTAATATTGTTGCAGAGAAATATTCCGGGAACTCTGATAAAAAGGATTGATGTTGGTAAGTATTGGGTATCACCTACCTTTTCAGCATAATGAGCTGTTCCATCTGCCATATATGGCAGTAGCGGAGATCTGTCTGGGACGAATAAGCCTACGAGTCAGACCAGAAGAACCGTTCCTATCGTTGAAGTATATCCTTACTCTATCACTAATCCTATGTTCTTATTACTAACAGTCTCTCGTAAATACTCTTTCCTGTAAATATAACTATTTCCCTCACGTATCGTGGTTTGTCTTATTATTACTACTACTACTTGTGTTCACTAACCAGAACACAGCAACAAGAATTATCAAGAGAAACAAACAAAAAATACCGCAAAGAGAAGGATGTTTAGATTAACATACGTTATCTTTTTCATGAATTATTTTGGTGAAAGCAATAATCTAAAAATGTCTTGGGTGTGAGTATTAATTTTATACGTGAACTGTTGAATGGTTGGTTGTATTTTATGAAATATCAAGCTGAGTGAATTATTTAATGTCAAATCCTACTTATATATATATATAATGCCAAAGTAATCCTTGTAGGAGAACAGCAGTAATACCATTTAACCAATAGTTGCAGGAATGAGAAAGTTCGTATCTTTCCCAAGAGTATTAATCCGAAAGTGAAAGCAATTGTGTGACTTGAGTTCGAAATAGAAAGCTGCGATGTCGCAATCCTGCCCGTTATCTATTACGCCATGGAGACTTTCCCCGAGTTCGTGTCAATTCAGGAGTTTATTCTTAATTCATGTTTCTGATTCCTTTCGGTCTTTGCTGTCGTCATAAGAAAATTAACTAGAATTATGAAGATAAACGATGATTCTAGTCTAGATTTTTTACAATAAACAATATTATTTGTTTATACTTATTAAAACGTGGACATTACCCGTGTCATCATGATTTTTGAAAAAAAGGACCAGTTGACGCATGTCTAAATTCTACGGGTAATAAGCACCAGCGGCATATGCTGACAGAGGAGAAACCACAAATTTTGATTTTTACCTTCACAGAAGAATTTGTGACAGCTGGCACATATTGTGTTTTGATGTTGGGTCAGGAAGTGACAACATGTTCACAAGGCTTTATGAATGAAAATCGATTTTGTAACATTAGCATTTCAAATTGAGAATCAGTTATTTGACCATCAAAGTTTGCTATGTTCCTCTACAATTAGGTTTTTCCAAAGTTCATTTTGTCTGTAAGTTAAGACTTGCTGATAGAGTATGACTTTTATTTGTTATTTTGTTACGATATTAAAGCGGGTTACTTCACACTGATATGTGTATCAAATATCCGAAAAAATATAATCAAAACAACGAAGCTGAGATCATATTACGAATAATAGGGAGAACAATTTTGAAAAGATAAAAATAAAAAAAATGAAAAAATGAATATCGGATATCTATTTTTTTTTTTTTGACATTTTACTGTGAATATCAAACGGGCACGTTGATCGCCCATTCTAAAACAAGATCACCTTTTTCCTTAATCATTATTTATTTATTTGTAATTTTTTTCGGTTAACCTTGATTTTTTCATTGATTTTACAATGTGTTGCTGGTAAGCATTTCTAAAGAAACAAACAGAGTAGATGTTTTTGATAACGAAACAAATGCAAATGTTAAAAAAAAATGCTGGATTAAATAAATAAGATACATTAGAAAAATAATCAACAGAAAATATCAAAAATTAAACGAAGAGAAATAGATAATATCAAAGAACAAGAAAATCAGCAGAAAATCTTTCAAAATATACTCAATAAAAGTTAGCGAAGGTATATATATATATATATATATAGACAGATTGACAGAGATTACAGTTGTGTTTGATAGTGTCTTTATTGACAAAACTTTGTCATAATTGTATTTATATGCTCCCTCCCCACCACGTGTAAGATGTGACACAAGATCAGTTTTTCAGCGAAGTAAAGCTGATTTGGTTTCAGAGTTTCCGTTCTCCTGAAATCGTAAACTTTCTCTTCCTTATTGTCTTATTTATAGTTTGTATAGGGTAGAACGATAAAATTGTCTCCCTAGAAAAGACGACATGATTTATTTCCGTTTAATGAAAACCGGTTTCCTTTTTTTGTTACAAACCATCTACTAGTTGGCCAGTTGTGTACAAATCCCAAGAGCGATAGGAGCCTTCTATCATGTCTGAAAGTGACACAATGTTCAACAAGTGAGATTGGAGATGTGCCACAGTACAACTCATGCTCTCTACCAATCCAAGTTATGACAACAGGACGATTGCCAGCACCCTCAAAATGCAAATTCGGACGGTTCAACGCTTATGGGCACAGCTCAACGCATCGGACGACTATTTGGGGGTGGTGGAGCGGAAGACCAAGGCTGAGGACACTGCCAGGAAGACCCATACCAAGGAATTCATCGAAAAGGTCCAGGAAATCATTGATGAAACTCCCCAGTGGTGTGCTGATCCCCTGGTACAATCAGGTGGCCAGTAGTAGACCCTGGTGTGGCAGCAGGACTCGGCGCCGGCCCACAAGTCCTAAGAGACCCAGGCCTGGCTTCAGAAGGAGTGCTACGACTTTGTTCCCTTCTCTCACTGCCCCCCTCCTCCTCTAACCTGAACCCGTTGGACTACTTCGTTTGTCAACACCATCAACACCACCTCCCATAACACCAAAGCCAGCCTGATCGCCGCCATCTGCCGAGTCTTCGCCAAGCTCCCGCCGGCGCTTGTAAAAAAGGCATGCTCCCAGTTCCGGATCCGTATCGAGGTGGTGATTGAGGCTGACGGCGGCTACATTGAACAGATGTCAGCTCTACTTCATAATCAAGTTACCTGAATTAATTTTTTCAATAAAAGCTTTAAAATAAAGCTATAGTTTTGTTTTCTTTAGAACGACAATTTTATCGTTCCACCCTGTATATATGTTGAAAGAAATGAGTTGAATTTGATAGAATGCAAGTAGAAAAGGTAAAAACGGGGGAAAAATATGTTTGATATTTTTTTTATTTGCTAACACGTTTCGAATTCAATGCTTTTTTGAATGCAAAAGTGTTTTATCAAAATTATTTTAGTATGAGGAATAATTATGATAGAAAGATTAGAAAACGGATTAATACTGGCTGATATGTTCAAACTGCGTCATCTCATTTGATGGAATTTTTTTGAAAAGTAAATGGCGTTTTGTGGCTTGAGAAACGGATTTGTGACATTTTATTGCATTGAATATTTAGAGAAAGAGCGAATCTTCCGTCTGAATTTTGTATTTTTTTAGTATTATCATATATATATATACATATATTCGTTACATATATGAATATATACATAAATGTATATCAAAAATATTTATAAAAACATACAGTAGCGTCCAAAACTAATGGACAAAATTTTAAAACCTAATATTTGTCAGAAATAACAAATGTGAAAAGCTGAAATTTTGACAACTGGTAGTCGTTATCATCCATAATCACATACTAAAATTTGAATCATTTGCAAAGGATAGAAAAAGAATTATAACAATTATTTATTTATTTTCCAAATAGGATCGTCCAAAAGTAAGGGACAAAATTGAGAAAAACAATGTAAACAGTATGCTATATTCAAATTTTTTGATTCCTCTAAAGAATAAGTCTTACTTAGTCATTTGTAAACGTTCCATCAGCCGGCACCATGGCGAACGCCAAAAACTTGATTACTCTGTGAGACAAGCAATTGTGAAGCTACACAAGGAAAAGCACACCGTTAGAGAGATTTCAGAGAAAGTGAAACGTTCCAAGAGTGTTGTAGGCAGGGTTGTTAAATCCTACAATGATACTTTTAAAATCGGCAGACCCCACAAAACTTCGGCAAGAGAAGATCGAATAATGCAGCGTATGTCATTAAAGGACCATTTTAAGTCTTGCACAGAAATTAAAAGGGTTATGAATAGTACCCCATGTGTTAATGTGTCAAGACAGACTGTTTCTAGACGACTGCAAGAAATAGGGCTATTTAATCGAACCCCAAGGAAGAAACCACTTGTTAGTGCGAAGAATAAGAAGAAGAGATTGGAGTTTGCAAACAGGTAGGTAATTTGGACATATGAAAATTGGGCAAAAGTATTTTTCAGTGATGAAAGCAAGTTTACTTTATTTGGAAATGATGGAAAAAACAATGTAAAGAGACGTATTGGTGAAAGATTAAGTGCAAAGTGTATTAAGAAAACTGTCAAGTTTGGGGGCGGAAGCGTCATGGTATTTGGAATGTTTTCTTGCCAAGGTACAACGCCTCTTGTCCGGTTACAAATTCGTGTAAATGCGCATATCTATAAAAACATTGTTCAAGATCATGTTGTGCCAATCATAGAGAATTCAGGTTTCGATAGGGCTACCTTTATGCAAGATAATGCCCCATGTCACAAGGCAAAGGTGGTAATGAGTTACCTTAGCGAGCAAGATTTCGAAATTATGGATTGGCCACCGCAAAGTCCTGACTTAAATCCAATAGAAAATCTTTGGAAGACCTTAGGAGTGAAAGTTATGGAAAGAAATCCCACTAACACAGAGGATTTGTGGGTGAAGCTTCAAGAAGAATGGTCTAAAATTAATATCGAGGATTGTCAAGAACTGATTCGTTCTTGTAGTCGAAGATGTGCAGCTGTCATTAGGAGCAAGGGCACATTTACTAAATATTGATTGTATATGTATTTTTATTGTTTTTTGGTTGTTTACATTGTTTTTCTCAATTTTGTCCCTTACTTTTGGACGTTCCAAATTTGAAAATAAATAAATAATTGTTATAATTCTTTTTCTCTCCTTTGTAAATGATTCAAATTTTAGTATGTTATTATGGATGATAACGACTACCAGTTGTCAAAATTTCAGCTTTTCACATTTGTTATTTCTAACAAATATTAGGTTTCAAAATTTTGTCCCTTAGTTTTGGACGCTACTGTAGATTAAATATATAAATATACTATATCATCAAATTACTTTAATTGATTTTTTCAATAAAAGTTTTAAAATAAAGCAGTAGTGTTGTTTTCTTTAGGACGACAATTTTATCGTTCCACCCTGTATAAGAACAGATGGATTCAAGCATTTTTCAATGACATTAGTGTAAAGTTTACACTAACAACATCGTAAAGAATTTTAACTCACTTCACCGATTCCATAATCATTATGCTTCCATTGTCACAATTATGGCAAGTGAATAAATATTGTTCTATTGACTGAAAAATGAATTAAACCTGCTAAATAAAATTTCCTTTGTAAAATAATCGTAAATAAATAAGTACCGAAAAAAAAACTAGAATAAGATAATTATCTAATTTTTCATAGATTTATGAAATTTGAATTTTTTATTGAAATTTTTCTTTTTAAATTCATACATACTATATCGGATATGGCAAATGATATTTCAAGAAAGTGAAGAGGGACCTCGTTCGGGTAGGGTAGGGCTGGGTCGATGAAGAATAAATGGCAAGATCTGTGTTTGTCTTTTTCATCTTCCACTCTTTACACTATGTATCAACTGAATTAATGTATTTGTTCGTTTCTATCTCTCTCGTTTCATGGCTACAACGAAAAAGACACACTTTCGTATCAAGGAAATTGAGTCATTTTTGTATTACGCGCGTGACAAAGTACTTCATGGTGCCGTGGTACAACAATTATGTTCATTTGGTCTCGTCAGCATAAGAGTGGACTCATCTTGCCGACTTCAAATTCTGAGCGAGGCTGTTAGCATTTCATTTAGAGTTAATTCACTTTGGAAAGGTTTGAATCCAATTATCCTTACTCTATGTAAGGACAGGTAGTTGGGCAGACGAGGCTCAATAACCTTTGCAACCGCAAATGGAAAACTAAATTTTAGACAGTTGAAGTGGGACGAGGTCCTGCCTAAGACAAGCTACATGAGTGGCGCCTCGATGACCAAACAAGATTAGTTGACCAGTGAAGACTCCATTTTCCTTAAATCCAAAAATCTAAGATATTTGTTTTAAAATTCCTGTTTCATTTTTAAATCCAAAAAATAAGTATGATTAATAGTCTTACATATAAAATGATTTATTCTATTGACTTATATATATAAAATATACGAATATTTCTTTTTTAAAAGACAAGCCCACGAAACAGTTACTTTTGCATTGTTTGATACGTGCAACAAGACAATAAAAGATACATCATGCAATAGCTGTGGTCTGTAAAATTATCATCACAAATGCACTGGTAAATAAAAGTTGCCCTGTCGGCTAGGGCTGCAGAATACACTGACTACATCTCTGCAGAGGTGTAACCCCCACCACAAATGAATGATCTGTGGCTCAGTCGGTTGGAGCTGTAGAATAAACTGACTGAATCTCTGCAGAAGGTGTAGACTCCACCAACGAGTGTCCTGATATGACACTAAGCAATCTGATGATAAGGTTCCAGTGATGCTGGAGCTTTGGGAAATGCTGAGTATCTTTCATTGCCATTACACACAGGTCCATTCTGACACAGAGTGATAGCACCTGATAGGGCTCTATCCATGATTCAAATAGAAGTAAACTGAGTACTTGTATTAAACAGAATTGTTTGAATTAGCACAGTTTATTTTTATAGAAATGGATTTCGCATTAAATAACCTACAAAAGTTGATATGCCATAAAGCCCAAGCAAACACAATTTAAGAATTTTGCTCCATTTGTTACAGGTTTGTTATAAGTGTATTTAACCAATTCTTCCGCCAAATGGAGCTTGTTATACTATGTCAATTTTTTTAGCCGAATAACTTATCCTTACCCCATATTTGAGTGTCTGTCCTGGATAATGACACATACAAATTCCTGTGGGACTTTGATATACAAACAGGTCACCTAATCTCGATCATAAGACCAGATCTTATAGTAATCAACAACAAAAAAAAAAAGAAAACTTGCAAAATTGGGGACATTGCTGTACCGGCTGACCACTGAATAATAGAGAAAAAAGTGAAAAGAAGGATAAGTACCTCGATCTTGCTAGGGAATTTTAAAAAATAGGAATATAAATGTGATGATTGGTGATTTTGGTACCGTAACTTAAGGATTATTAAAGGGACTGGAAGAGTTGTAAGTTGGAGGAGGAGTGGAGACCATCCAAACTACAGTATTATTGGGAACGGCCAGAATTCTGATAAGAATCTTGGAAACTTAAGGAAACTTGCTGTTATTCAAACTCCAATGAAAGACCATCAGCTACAGCTGATGTAAAAAACTCTCAAGGAGAAAATAATAATTAAATTTGACTATACGAACAAATGGTATATTCTCAACCTTGCATCTGTCCTGGAGAATGACACACGTAAATTCCTATGGGATTTTGACATAGAAACTGATCAACGAGTATAGAGATCACTGCAAGAGTCATATTCTGTGGGATTACCTTGATAACTTTAGTTCTAGTGCGGTTCTCTTGTCTTTCGAAGTGTATGGATTTGTGAAGTCTGAATATTAATTAAACTTAGCTGAGTCCAGAACAATGAAATAAAGGTTAATGTTTAGGTTAAGTTTTAAGAATAAACCAACGACCTAAAGATACCATTGAGAGGAAGACAATCAGGCAAGTGCTCCAGAAATCTCAACAATAATTTGTCTGCTATTTCTAGGGAAAAAATTACTTCCACTGGTTGGGCGGTATGCTTAGTTCCACGGTTATCGTCAGAGAATATGGAATCGGGGAAATCAGTCCACACCCTGGATGAGGCTGTTTGCGTTTCATTTCGTGTTGAAGCCCTTAAGATAGGCATGAATCCATCGATTGTCCTCACTCCAAGCTATTGATAAATAGTAGTGTTGTTTAACCTTGGTTGGACCACCAGTCTAGTAGAAGAAAAAAAATTGAATTCAAAACAGCTATAATCTGCTTGAATATTGAACTTGTTTTACATCCTGTTCATCGTGGAGGTTCAAGTTAAATAAATTATTCCACTGAGAAACAGATACATGAATAGATCAATATACGTAACGTTATGAACAGGATTAGGGAATAAAAAAGGAAGTGATTAAGTTATAATAAGTGAAAAAAAGAAAACTACAAGAAGCAGAGAAAATAGAAATTAAAAAAACAAAAACATAAAAAGGAAGAGGAAAAGAAAAAGTAGAAAAAGGAAATTAACACCGAAAAAATTCCCTGGTCGACTAATAAAGTAGTTGACTTTTTAAAAAATTGGTGAATATAAACAAAATCTGATATCAAGTAAAAATTGAAGAGATAGACGGGTGATATCAAAAGAAGAAGAAGAAGAAGAAGAAGAAGAAGAAGAAGAAGAAGAAAAGAGAGAAAAGAATTATATTAAGCAACCGACGAGGAAATAAAAAAAGTTGGTTAGATGATAAATTCATTTATATCTTTATTTCAGATTCTTTTAAAGGACACTTTCAGTGGCGTTTAAGTCCGTTATCGTGTCACAATCTGTAAACAGATTTTTTTTCATAATTAACTGCAAATAAATAGACTAATAAGATCAAGAGAAGAGGTCTATAATCAACATTTAATTTGAGGGATTATAATAAACGGTGTGAGCCCAAATGTAGAACCCACTCTGTTTATCGAAACGAATGGAAATTCGACGTGATTTTTTTGCTGTTTATGACATATACGTATTGCATAGGAAACAAGAAAAAAGAAAGTGGAAAAAAAAAACAATGGAAAGAAAGTTAATGGGGAAATTACTTGAAAGGAAAAGGGAGAAAACATAGTAGAGAAAACTATGAAGATAAGGCCACCAGCAAGACCCAAGTTGGAGCGAAAATATTTATGAGATAAGATAATAAAAAAGGAGGTGGAAAAGTAGATGATGAGCAATAGAAATAAGAATACGGTTTATGGCAGAGAAGGAAAAAGAAAGAATGAAAAAATTAGGAAAATCAGTCATTTAGAGAAATAATACAAAATGCAGTAAACATTTTAAAAAATTAAAAGGTTTGTTTCTTTTATGGCATTCCGACATTTATGGGTTATTTTCTGCCTGATAACTTCTTTAAAAAAGCAATAGTTATTGGATTTAATCCACAGCTGATAAATAAGAGGGTTTATAACTTTTCCAAGCGCCAAAAAATCCAAGTTCAAAAGTGGATGCAAAAGTGCGAATGGATTTCGAACTCACATGTTCCGATCCTGCAGTCCAGCACTTTAGCAAAAACACTATGGGAACTTCCCAAATCAAAAGGATGAACTCAAAATTGAAGTAAATGATGGTCTGAAAAATATAATAAGAGAGAGTAGAATATTATGAAAAACATTGAGAAAGAAAGAAAGAAAGAAAGAAAGAAAGAAAGAAAGAAAGAAGGTGAAATGGTTTTATAATATGGAAAAAAAACTACTGGGAGAAAGAGAAAAGAAGAAAGACAATGGAAGAACCAAATTTAATTAAATAATAGAAGGAAAAGAAGTTATGGAAAAAGAGAGACAAAAGAAAGCAAATGAAATAAAAGATGGAAAAATATGAAAAAAGAAATATAAAAAAAAAGCTATGAAGAAAGAAAGAAAGAAAGAAAGAAAGAAAGAAAGAAGGAAAGAAAGAAAGAAAGAAATGGTCAAAGAAAAACATACAAAAAAAGTTAAGAAAGAGTGAAAGAAACAGAATTGATAAATGATAAAAATACACGATAAAGAAAAATAACTAATAGAGATAAAAGATAAAAACAAATACAGGAAATATAATTAGAAAGTGATAAAAGTCTTACAAGAATGCATGTGTGTGTGTGTGTGTGTGTGTGTGTGTGTGTGTGTGTGTGTGTGTGTGAGAGAGAGAGAGAAAAAGAGAGTGAAGAAGTGAGAGATAGAGAGAGAGAAAGGGAAAGATGGGGGTTGAAAGAGCATTGAAGTAATGAAATGTATTTTTATGAACACTAAATTGCTAAAATAAAAACAGGAAATATAAGAAATATGATTCAGTCTTAAAAGAATATACGAAAGAGAGAGAGAGAGAGAGAGGGAGACAGAGACAGAGACAGAGAGACAGAGAGAGAAAGAAAGCGAGAGAGATCGTGAAAAGAGATGAAGAAAAAAGAAAAAAAAGTAATAAAACGATATATACGAATACTCAATTACCAAAAGAAAAGCAGAAACATTAGAGAGAATGGTAAAATATCTGAGACCGAAAGAGAGAAATTGTTTATGAGAGAAAAATTCTGTAAAAAGCATTGAAAGTGTAATTTGAGAGAGAGAGAGAGAGAGAGAGAGAGAGAGAGAGAGAGAGAGAGAGAGACAGACAGACAGAGAGAGAGAGAGAGAGAGTGAGAGGGGAAGGACGGAAGAAAGATTTCGGGAAAAAAAACTAGTGTTAGCAAATGGTTTATGAGTGTTAAAGAAAGAGTCGAAAACCCGGGAGAGGAGTACGAGACACAAAGAGAAGAGCTGAAAATAGTTTACGACTCGATGGGAAAATAAAGTAAGAATATGCAAGTTGTCGACAAAGGTAGAGAGAGAAAAGAAGAAGAAGAAGAAAAAAGAGCAGAGAACATCATATATGATTTGGAGGACAATTGCTGTTGTTATTGAAGGGCGGAATGACTAGCGTTCAACTTTACGACGTCCAGTTCAATTGCGTGGCACCTCAGCGATCGCAAATAGAAATAAAAAGTTCTTTACGAGCCCGAGACCCGATCTCCGGTGTATTGTGTCTGACGGGGTCCCTCTTATGCGGTTTAGCAGTGGGTAAATAACAGAATACATCAAATCATTTGCCAACGATCTCAGGCCATATGCCTGGGGGTCTACAGGGGCAAATTGTCTGATTACACCAAACACTTCATTAAGACATAATTTTCTCTAAATAATCATTTCCTCTACTTAGCCGTGTGCGTGTCATATTGATGGCGGAGGTGATTGGAGATAATATATTTGTGTGATGGTTTGTGTGGGTAAGAGCTTGATTTTGTTTCCCTTTTTAGACTTTTAAGTGTCTGGTCGTGTTTGTGGGAATTCATGAAGGAATAGACAGAAATAAATATTCTCATTGCATTGTTGTTGTTTTTTTTTAGAAACCATTGAAAATAAAGACAAAATAATGAAAGATGAATTTATCTAAGACATTCGGATCAGTAATCAATGAAATACACATCGAACAAGATTTTTAATAATTTCTTTATTCAAATGTTTGGGTGGGCGTTCGATTGAAAAACGTGATAGATGTATTAAGGATTTGGGTTCTTTGTTTAATGGCATATCAAACTTTGTGGGTTATTTAATGTTATGTCCATCGTTGTGGACGAAAAGCAACTGTATTATTTAACCCGTAGTTTGAGGTTCATATGTTCCCTAAGGGTATTAATCTAAAAGTAAACGTAATAGTCTGCCTGGAATTTGAGCTCACTCTCAACAATGTCAGAATCTAGCACGTATTCCACTAGGCAATGGGAACTTATTCTTCGGAATTTTTTTGTGAACTGCAGGTTAGATATATGTAATATCGTAGATTTTTCATGGTTGAGGGTAATTTTCTACTTGGTCGGTTCGTTGGCCCAGTGGGTAGAGTGTTCGCCAAATGGCCTGGGAGACCTGCCTTCAATCTCAGGTCACGTCATACCAAAGACTTTAAAAATAGTACGTGATACCTCCTTGTATAACACTCAGTGACATAAGGTACATATCAAGGGTAAAGTGGGGCAATCCAGGGAAAGGA
>OY757916.1:71120282-71152782 GCA_963585895.1 Sepioteuthis lessoniana | reverse complement strand
ACACACACACACACACACACACACACACACACACACACACGCGCACGAAAGCGCACACACGCACGCACGCACGCACACACACACAGACACACACACAAATATATATATATATATATATATATATATATATATATATATATATATATATATATATATATATATATATATGACTCACAACGACGTTGCAGAAAAACCTCATATATGCAAGCTGAAAGACGAATCAAAGCCAGCCCAGTTGTCTAGAACTGTAGAATACACCGCCTGCGTGTCTGCAGATGAGTAAGACCTCCCCTCCACTATGAGTGTCCGTGTTATGACGTTAAACAATCTGATGATGAGGCTCCAGTAATGCGGGAGATTTGGTAAACGAGGAGTTCCCATTCATTGCCATCACTTGCCGGTCCACTCTTTCCCGGATTGGTAGGAACTGATAGGGTCCTATCAGTGGGTGAAAGAGAACTGTTTGACATTTAAACTGTGTGCAAACAAATTATTTACGCTAAACTGAATTGCTAGAAATAGAACTGTTTGATTGAACTGTGTTTAAAGAAATAACTGATTTTTAATTGAATTAATCGTGATTCTTTGAGGTACTTGTACTTATGCTAAACTGAATTCATAGAAATAGAATTGTTTGATCATTTAACTGTGTGTATCTACAAAATGTGTATAAAATCATTTATTTAATATATATGTAAAACAGGATTCGGCATTAAACAGTCAATAATGTTCGATATGTCATAAAACCAAACGAAACCGAACGAGTAAATGCACATACAAAAACACGAGCATGCACGGGCGCTTACCGTAACGGTTATCGTCGATGTAAATAAAATCGATGACCTGTGTTTAAATAGCCCCCTGTCGGCGGGGCTTAGAATACCCTGACTATATACCCCACTGCCGGGTAAAAACCTCTCCCCTAAAAAGAGTTTTCCTGTGTACGATGCCAAACAGCGTTTTCTGTTTAGGCTCAAGTACTGAAAACTTGGTGAGAATGGAGTAGCTTTACGTTGCAATTACTTCCAGGTCAACTCCAACCCAGATTGATAGCAGCTATTAGGGTCCATGCTATGAATCAAACGGCTCTGTTTATGAATCATCCGTATTCACTTAGTAAGTTGGTTGGTTGGTTGTTTTGGTTTCATGCTATATCAACCATTGTAGGTCATTTAATGCCAAATCCTTCATATATATATATATCAGATTGTTTACTGTCATATAATGGACACTTGTTGGAGGAGTCTTACACCTCTGCAGAGATACAATCAGAATATTCTATGGCCCCAACCGACTGGGCAACGTATTCGATTGGACCGTACGATTAATATTTATCGCTTACTTATTAAATTGACAAAGGAGGAGATTATGTTGATAAGAAAGTATTTTGTCTGCAAAACCAATTTTTTAATCATTACTAGTCTGTAGATATATTATGTTTACACACAAAAGCAAATCCACTCATTGGACACGGTCTAGTATAATTGCGGACACAATAGCAGTGAATTCAAAACTATAAAGGAATTCCTCTGGGCGTTATGACTAAAGTGCTGAACTGCGGTCTTGAAGTATGACATTCAGTGACGTTATTGCGTTCAATTTCGAACTTATACCCTTGGGGAGGTATTGAACCTCCTTATCCACTTGAACCTGTGGAATAAATAGTATCATTTGTTTGGTTAGGTTTGGTTTTTTGGCATATCAAACATTGTTGGTTATTTCAAGCTATTCAGTTTAGTCAAGAAGTTCTCTTTCAAACAATGCAGTTTAGCATAAGTATACTAAACTACATTGTTTGAAGCAGAACTGTTTGACAGAAAGTAAACTGAATAGCTTGAAATAGAAATGCTTTTAACAATTAAACTGTGTACTTACGTTTAAACTGTGTGCTTATGCTAAACTAAATGTTTGAAATGGAACTGTTTTTGATATTGAAACTCTACTTACACTAAACTGAATTGTTTGATATTGAACTTCTGTGCTTATACTAAACTGAATTAGCTGAATTAGATCTGTTTGAATAAATTGAATGGCTTGCAATAGAAATGTTTTTGACAATTAAACAGTTTACTTATGCTAAACTGAATGGTTTGAAATAGAACTGATTATTTGCATAAAAATGGATTTGGCCTTACATAACCAACAAAGGTTGATATGCTATAAAACCAAACCAAACAATCAACCAACCAATCAATCATTTGTTTACATCTAGTTAAATAATTTAACAGTTCTATCAAAAACAATTAAAATTAACAGAAGACATTTGTTTCTAAACAGATTAAATGTCATCGATAGGACCCTATCTGGTGCTACTGCCCTGAGCCAGAGTAGAACTGGGAGCGATGACAATGAAGGAGTACTCAACATTGTCCGAAACTGCAAGATTGGAGCCTCACAATCTGATTGTTTTTTTGTAATATCCAGGACTCTCATTGAAGTGAGGAACGACCCCTCCACAAAGAAGCAGTCGCTGTATTCAACAGCTCAACCCGCCCCAGCTGAATATCACAAGGGTTATTTAAAAAAGATGGCTTTATGTTTAAATAACCTACGAATGATGATATGTCATTAAACAAAATATATATAAAAATAAGATATTTGTGTAAATACAGGTAGAGACATGAACCTACACATGCATACGTATATATATATCACCAACCAAGGAAGCAGTATCTAATCATCTGAGACTAACATCAACACGCGCTTAGCTAAGGAATAGACAGTTATCGATAGGCAATCGGTCATATAGAAGTCAGACCTGACCGATAAAATGAAACGCAGTTTTTTTCAAACAGCGGTCGTGTCGATACTGCTATACGGATGCACTATATGGACGCCAAAAAAAAAAGCTTGACGGCAACTGGACAAGAATGCTGCGAGCAATATTGAACAAGTCCTGCAGGCAGCACCCACAAAAGCAGCAGTTATACAGCCACTTACCACCCATTACAAAAACTATCCAAGTTAGAAGAACCAAACACGCGGAACACTGCTGGAGAAGTAGACATGAACTTACTAGTAGTGTACTCCTGTGGACCCCCTCACATGGACGAACAAAGGCAGGACGTCCGGCTAGGACCTACATAAAACAGCTCTGTGCCGATATAGCTTATAGCCTTGAAGAAAACCGGAAGCGATGGACGATCGAGAGAGGTGGCAGGAGAGGATCATGGAGATCCGTGCTCATGACGCGACAGGATGATGACATATATATATATATATATATATAAAGAGAGAGAGAGAGAGAGAGAGAGAGAGAGAGAGAGAATGTCGATTGGTACATTTATTAAAAATCGTGTTCAATCTTAGTTATAGAGAATGCATATCTAAGTTGGGATTGTGTAGACATAGACTGAACAGCATTTAGTGACTGACAGTCTTTCGTCTATGCAATCCTAACTTAGATTTAAATGCTCTATCACCGATAAAGAATATTCATTATTTATAACGATGATAACTACACTTGTATTTGTGTATATAATTTATTTTGAACAAAGTTTTAAATTACATACATAAGCGTTATTTTTTCTTTTAAACTTTATAATTCTTATTGATTCTTTTTTTTAATTTGAAAATCATTAATGCAGACGTTATATTTTCTTTTTTTGAACATATGTAATTTCTCTATATTTTGAAATGAAACGTTAAAATTGCTAATTGATAGTGAAGAATGTTTTGAATTTTTTCAGTTCATATTTTTCTTTTGAAAATATTGTTTGTTTGAAACATTTCAACATCTGCAATTAATCACCCTGAAGATGGTTTAACAAAAAAAGCCGAAACGTTATCTTATAATATATATAAAAAAACATACATCCGCTGAATCTTAAAACATATTCTTATATCAACATTCTGCAGGATGTATTTGCATTTCTTATAAATATATTTCTGTTAGCTTATTGTTGTTAATAAAAAAGACCAACTAAAATTCAAAATTAAATTTAGATATTAGTGCATACAGGATGTAAATGCTCGGTAAAATTGATATAAGCATATTATTTCTAAGTTATTCATTAGCGTACAATAACTTTCTATGGTCTATTATACAACATACTCGAACATCACTGAAATCTGAAGTATTTTAAACTCGCTATAATCGAAAGTGATTGCAGTAACTTCATTAGTTTACCAAGACAGTTTTGAATAGATGATGTAGATCAAATGGAACAATCAAGAGAAATAATGAATTAAAAGGAGAAAGAAGGAAGAAGAGAAAACAAAAGAATGGAAGAATGACAGAGAAAGGAATCAGAAGAGAGAGGTGAGGAGGAATTTAGGGGAAAAGAAAAGGGAGAGGAAAAAGGAAGAGAAAACAAGCTAACATGCCTGACGTGAATAATTCATTATGGTTAAATCACAAATCAAACCTAGGCCTATTGATATGTGTATAAATTAGAAATTTAGAAAAAAAACCAGAAGTTTTGGGAAAAAGGTGCATGAAGTTTTATATGAATGAAGTAAAACTAAACTGCTATAATATTTACCGGAGAAAAGGAAAGGACTTGATCTAACGTCACTCGATATTATCACTTCTTACATCTGAAGAAAATTCATTGGAATAGAAACGTTATAATTTCGACTTTCTTTTATATTGAATTCTTCTCTTTGGATTTCATTGTTTTCCACTTTTTCTCTATATTGTCGAATTCATTTACATTATTTACTTCCATATATATATATATATATATATATATATATATATATAGGTTATTCCCTGAATGAAAGGAATCTATCTATCTATCAGGATCATTCAAGAATAATTTGAATATTTAAAGAAACAAAAATAAATGTTTTAGAATTTGTTCATAAATGTACACTCTGTATTGTTTGGAATTGTTTTCTAACAAAACTTATTTAAATCACAAAAATATATTTGTTTTGAGGCTATTCAAAATGGTGGAAAATCAAACTTAGTACTCCATGCGAGAGCAAATGTCTTTCATTGAATCTTTCGGGGCGGAGACTTGCAAGCCATGCAAAATTTACCGAAGAATGTGTCATATTTACGAAAACGTACATTTTAATCAAAAAATGTCGACAAATATGCCAAAGGTGTCTTTGACACAACAAACCTGACTTGATAATCAATATATGGAGTAGAGGCCGAAATTCTGAGACAGGAAATGATCCAATGAAAGAGAAGCAGCAGTAAACAATTATTCCTGTTATATATACATATATATATATATATATATATATATATATATATAAACTGAATCCTTATATATGCAAACTGTACCTTTAAATATCTACAAGAGGGCCGACTAAAAAGCTATTTTTTGCTATGGATATTACAATTAACCAGAATCGATTCCGATATTAAGAACAAGCTTCATTAAACACATGGATATGCCTTGAATTAATTGCTTAAAATATAAGGTTAAAACTCGTTGAGAAATATTGAAAAGGAAGTTACTATACAGCGGTAATACTTCTCTTTATCATTATTATTCTTGTTTGTTCTGCACATAATCACATGATGTTGTTAGAAAAGCTGATTTCTAAATGAAAGGGTTTTGTCTGGTTTTGGAAATGCTTCAATTATGTTTACTCGAAATGCAACCATAACCGCACACACACACACACACACACACACACACACACACACACACACACACACACACACACACACACACACACACACACACACATGCCCTCCACACACGCGCGCACACACATGCACACACGCACACACATATATATGTTTATCATCAAAACACACACACATACACACATACATATATATATATATATATATATATATATATATATATATGTAAAAATGCATTCATATAAATAAATTATATTCAGTAGTAATATTTTACGTGATTAAATATTAGAAGGAACGAATTCCCTAATATTTACCTGTTGATTTTAGTTTTATTACCTGTACGAGAGAGAGAGAGAGAGAGAGAGAGAGAGAGAGAGAGAGAGAGAGAGAGGATCGTCTTACCTAATTTTGTCAAGTTGAAGCTTTCTTTACCTATACTAAGACATTTCCTTGAGTTTTGAGTAAATGTCAAGTTTTATGTTTATTGATAAAGAAAAATAAGTTGCAGCGTTTAGCTCATGGCTTTATTTTGCTCATTTGAAAACAGTCAAACAATCCTTTCCTTTACATTACATTACACTGTAATATATATATATATATATATATATATATATATATATATATATATATATATATATATAAATTCACATTGATATTTTACTTCTGCGCTGTTTACTACCAGACAAATTTCATAATTTTTCTTTTATATTGACTGCATTTTTTCATTGATATGTTATGTGAATTTTTTTGGTTTGTGTGGGTGTCAGGTTCACCAATTTCGAAATGTGAGACAAATAAGGTATATTATCTGTTTATCTAAGTTTTATCTGATGATTGTGCGCACCATTTAAAACTTCAAGCAAGTGGACATTTTTTCGCGATACTAAAGTTATTCAAGTTTTATACTTACTCTTGCATAAAAGCATCGAGCACACTTTTTATGCCAACATCATTGCAGGTACTTCTTTTTTTATCATATACTTTACGAAGATATATATATATATATATATATATATATGTATATATATGTGTGTGTGTGTGTGTGTGTGTGTGTGTGTGTGTGGGTGTGTGAGTGTATGTGTACACACACACATATACACACACACACACATATATATATATATATTGCCTCACGACTTCTGGAAATATATTTTGGATTGGTATTTTTCTAATTCTTAACAGTTAATGTCAACATACATGCATATGTGTGTATATATATATATATATATATATATATATATATATATATATATATATATATATATATATATGGGGGGTTAGGCACCAGTCCTTAGTAAATAGAATTATCTTCGAAAATAGCGGCAATGTTTTAAAAGGCTTTTAGTCCTTTTTTAATATTCAATTTGTCTTGATAATATTCTATTTCCCTTGATAGCATTCTATTTTAAATTCGTTCGTTATCATCAGCGTCTATATATATATATATATATATATATAATTTTTCGAGGAAAATTCCTCCTAATAGAGAATAATAGAGAATAATAACTGAGATTTGCAAACTATTTTCAATAAATTCAATTTTTATCAAGCGTTTTCTTTTAAAAAAATTCAGTCCATCGATATTTTCTATAAGATTTAACAAAAGAGGTATAAAAACAATTCGGTACGATATGACGTAAAAAGACTTTCTTTAACGCTGACAATATTTTTTTTCAAATTGATCCAAGTACTTGTCAAATTCACACACACACACACACGCACACACACACGCGCACACACACACACACACACGCGCACACACACACACACACACCCACACACACACATATGTATATATATATATATATATAAATATGTACATATATATATATATATGGTTGCAGGGTTTTATGCTGAGAATCGTTTCTTAAAAACATTTAATGTCTTGCTAAACATTCTGAGTACACACATAGCCTTTAAGTTTGCAACTCTTCAGTTTATAATGTGTAATACCAGTCTTTATTTAGACCATTTATATCCTTATTCTCTCAAACTAGATTCGCCGGGAAGACATAGAAATGGATTGGGATTAACTGAGACAGAAGGAGAGACAAAGACACAGAGAGACAGATACATAGAATGAGAGGGACAGACAGACAGAGGAGGAAGGGAGAAGGAGAGAAGGAGAAAAAGAAAGACGCTAAATTCCTAGAGATAGATAGAAATAGAAATTTCTCGTTTGAGAAAAAGAGAGAGAGAGTGAGAGGGAGAGAGAGAGAGGGAGAGAGAGATTATATATCTGCTCGTCACAGAATCATATTTTCAAAACACTATATAACAACAGTGTTTTCTATTAAGGTGTTTTGAAAACCCGCAGAATGCACACAGACATAGACAGACAGAAACACACACACACACACACACACACACACACACACACACACACACACACACAAAATATATATATATATATATATAAATATATAATTTGCTTGTCACAGTTTAACTTATAAGCTCCAGTGGCATAGCAGCCATCAATTTATATCCTGTGAATGAATACATACCCAACAGCAAAAGTTTCTTTATTCTAGAAAGCCACCCGGAAAAAAATCAGTAAACATGCTTAGTTTTTTTCCTACCCGAGCCATTAATCTCTCATGTTGAGTGTTTCCTTTTCATACCCTAAATCCAAGTTTGGTGCGTGTGGTCTTTCTCTAACGAACCAGGTGACCGTGGCTACCCTATACCCAGAAGA
Organism: Sepioteuthis lessoniana; assembly: GCA_963585895.1. Lineage (NCBI taxonomy): Eukaryota > Metazoa > Mollusca > Cephalopoda > Myopsida > Loliginidae > Sepioteuthis > Sepioteuthis lessoniana. The sequence goes on along the minus strand of OY757916.1, from coordinate 71,144,536 downwards.
TGGATCTCCAAACGACATTTCTTCTGATTTTCTGCCCATTTGTCTGTCTCCGTGTACTTTACGGCGGCAAAAGGGCGGACAGGTGCCCAATCATCAATGTCTTGGAGTAGCCGACCCTGTATTGATGTGCCGATCCGTGAGGGAAGGGCCACTTACATTAAGACAATCGCCATTCAGATGATGGAAAAAGGATCTACCCAACACAAATGATTTTTGTTTTTCGTAAAATCTACGATCAAAGGACATTACCTCGAAGCACCGATGGATCAAGTGGGAAAGTACTTAATATGTAACATGAAGCTGAACATTCTTTAAGTCTTTGTTTCCTTGTTAAACAAAGAAGATATAAATTTATTTGAAGCAAAATGCTGTAAACAAACATCTAGAGAGGCTTATCAAAATTTGAATAATTTTTTTTTTGGGGGGGGATGTGGCGTAACGGTTATTGTCGAAGGAATTGCATACGATGACACGAGTTCGACTCCTGAACGAGACTTTTTGAATGTCACGTATCATTTGGAAACATATGGAACCAACTCTTCTTCCTCCAGCTATGGGTAAATAATAGGGCAGACTTGGATCTTCAATCATTTTATGGCAATTGTTCTAGAAGGAAAATTCTAGATTCAAGCCTGTTAAACTCAACTTAAAAGTTGGCCTGGTGTCATATCTTCCTCATAATATTTATTTCAACTACACTTCAAAAGTTTCCTCTGGGAAACAGCATGGTTTTTATATACGTTCACTTGCAAATTCATTTCGTTCTCTAAAGCCTTAAGTTTGATCTGTGCGATAGACAATACACATGATCATTACGGCACCACAAGGTGAAGGATCAGTTGTTTGAAAATCCGTGTAGAACACGAGGAATAGTGTTAGATGGGAAAATAAGGAAGGGATTCAAGCATTGGCTTTTTCCGGGAAAATTCCTTTCAAAATATAATCAAATATCAAAGCAACGTCGGAGAGTAGATCAACCAAAAAACAATGAAAAGTCAAGTCTGAAAGAATTATAGAATATCCAAGTACTTATACATCAATCCACCGGAGGAAAAAAAAGCTAACAAAACTCAAAAATCCCTCTATTTCCCTTGGCGCTTCGTATACAGTAATGGTTAATGAGCTGGACTGTCAGACTACGGTTGGTAAGTTTGATTGAACCTAGATGCCTGATATTTCTGCACTTGTTACCAATAAATCATTTCTTGAAAACATGTGATGATAATAAAAAGACAATATTAAAAGATTGCTACATGATACATACCGGGACATTGGCCCAGCGGTTAGAGTGTTCGCCAATGGCCCGGGAGACCTGGGTTCAATCCCAGGTCGAGTCATACCAAAAACTTTAAAAATGGTACTTGATACCACCTTGCTTAACACTCAGCATTATAAGGTACGGTTCAAGGGTAAAGTGGAGCAATCCTGGGAATGGAGTAGCGCCCTCCCCTACACCTTGGTGTAGTAGCTATCGAAAAGGGAGCCTTCGGGTCACCCTCGACTATGGTCGCTAACTTTACTTAACTTTTACATGATACATCCTCCTTCACACACGTGTCTTAGTCGAGGTTTTAAGAGAAATTTTAAGTCAAAATTGTCGATAAGACTTTTAAGAGATAACTGTTTATTTTCATGTATGATGGAGGATATTTTTGCACCTGACATATAGAAGAAATACTGTTATATTACTATGACATTTTATTCTAATTCAGGATTTTAATAGAAATGAAAATTATTTTATGTTGAAGGGGTCCTTCTTAATGAGTAAATAATAAGAATAATTGATAAGATGCAGCAAAACAGCGGATGCAGGTTATGTGGTTATAAAGACGAAACCAACAATTACATAATAAGCGAATGCAGCGAATTAGCACAGAAAGAATATAAGATTTGGCACGACTGAGTGGGCAACGTGATCCACTGGAAGATGAGCAAGAAATTGAAGTTTGACCATACGAACAAATGGTATACAAACAACCCAGAATCTTTCCGGGAGAATAACGCACACAAACTCCTATGCGATTTTGAGACACAAACGGATCACTTAATCTTAGCCAGACGACCAGATCTTACAAAAATGAACAAAAAAGAGAGAACTTGAAGAATAGTGGACTTTGCTGTCTAAGCGGATAACTGAGTAAAACTGAAAGAGAGCGAAAAGAAGGATAAGTACCTTGACCTCGCTAGGGAATTGAAAAGACTGTGGAACATGAAAGTAACGATTATACCAATCGTAACTGGAGCTCTTGGTTCAAAAACCAAAGGATTGGTACAAGGAGTGGAGAAATTGGAAATAATGGGATAGGTGGAGACTTTCCAAACTATAGCATTATTAAGATCGGCCAGAATGCCGAGAAGAGTACTGAAGACTTGAAGAGATTTGCGGTCACTCAAACTCCAGTGAACAACCATCAGCTAAAACTGATGTGAAAACTCTCAAGGAGTAAAATAATAATAATAATAATAATAATAATAATAATAATAATTTCATTAAACAAGTGGAGATGAAAGAAAGTGAGGAAGGAGTAGCTTAGACGAACGGGAAAACTTCTCGAAACGAAGCCCTGCAGTAGAAAACTTATCAAAGAACTAAAAACCTTGTCAGTGTCTCTTGTAAGATACTCTGAGCCAATCGTAAAACAGGGAAGTGAGTAGCTAATGAAAAGAAAGTTGATGACGATTCACTAAGCTCTACATCCAAGAGATGACATAAACAAACTGTACGTGTCAAGAAAAGAAGGAGGAAGAATGTTGTGGCCTTGTTAGGGGCCAAAGATAAAGACACAAGAGAGGAATTGTGTTAATAAGATATATTTACAAAGAACAATAGTACAAACATATAGAAATGATAGGGTTACCTGTGAGACTGTTCGGTCCGACTCTCAGGGCTGTCCACTGGAATACTGACTTCCACCGAAGAGCAGCTCTTGCCCCAATGAGAAACCATCGGCTACCGCTGACATGAACATCTCAAAAAGGAGTAACAATAATCATAAAATTAATAATAAATTACCTAATGTACATGGAAGACATAGAACTGCTTGCCAAAAAGGAACCAGAATTTGAAATTTTAATACAGGGCGTAAGGATATAGAGTGACAATATAAGGACGGAATTTGACATAGAAAATGCGCAATACTAATAATGAAAAACGCAAAGGACACATAATGGAAGATATATATCTACCGAAACAAGAAAAATCAGATTGCTCGGAGAAAAATAAACTTACAATATGGAAGCTGAAACTATCAAACAAGTAGAGATGAAAGAAAGAATTAAAAAATAATATCTCAGGATAACAATGAAACTACTCAAAACCAAACTATATAGTAGAAATCTCTTCAAAGGAATAAACGCTGGGGGTGTTCCCTTTCTCAGATACTCGGAACCATTCTTGAAGTAAACTGGGGGAGAAACTTAAGTGAATGGACAAAAGAACACTAAAACTCATGACGATACATAAGGCCTTACATTTCAGAGATGACGTAGACAAACTGTAGGCGTCAAGAAAAGGAGGAAGAGGACCCACAAACATTGAAGATTGTTTCGATCCAACGACTCGAAGACTATATTACAAAATGCAGAGGAAGATCGACTACAGCAACCAGAAACAATAGACACAACATAAACATCAACAGGAAAAAGAAACAGAAAACAAAAATGGTAAAAAAAATGTATTGATATTTCAAGCGTCAAACAAGCAAAATCTCACACAGGAAAACTTCGACATGGCTAAGAAATGGAAGCCTTAAATGGAAAACTGAATCTCTTATGATAACAGCACAGAACAACGCCAAAAGGACTAATAATGTCAAAGCAAAAATTGACAAGACACAACAAAATTCCAGTTAAAATTACGTTATATGGTAATAGTGATGAGGCGATCAATTACATAAGAAGCGAATGTAGTAAGCAAGTGTAATATAATTGCCGATGGATTTCGTTTTATATATCTTGCCTTTGGGTTTAGTTAGGCTGAGAACCTTTCAGCTCAGCACATAGGTTAGTTCGGTGCAAACTTGAGCACTGGTTTTGACGCACGTGCGGGGAGGATGTGTCATTCACAGATGTCAAAATAAAATTCCCAGAGAAAGGTTGACCAGTGGATGTGAATGACGTCATGCACTGGAAGCGCATGCGGAGGATTTTGGGAGATTGGAAAAATTCAGGAGTTGAGAACTGGACACCGAATGAGAAGGGTCGACTTTCGGGGCTTGCAGAGGCCAGACGAATTTGCGCGCTACGGGCGCCGCACGAGATGGGGTGGGACAGATGGAAAAGCCAGAATAGACATAATGTGTATCTCTCTCCTTATGTCGAAGAACCTTTAAACTCAAAGGTAATAAAGAGTTTCGTACCTGAACTAAGAAGTGGTAAGTTTTTTTCGTATTTCGGGATTCCTATGTCCTATCTATATATGTTATGAACATTCTATGTACGTTTCGCATATCCGTATCATGGGTATGGAATACAAGTGCAAAAAGAGTAAAAGACTGCACACGACTGGGTGGGGAAGATGGTATACAGGAAATTGTGCCAGAAGTTTAAATTTGACCATCAGAACAAATGGTATATAGACAGCCCAGAATCCGTCCTGGCGAATGAGACGCACACACTTCTCTGGAAGTTTGATATACAGATTAATCACCCAATCTCGGCCAGACGTCCAAGCCAAGTGAAAGTCAACAACAAGAAAAGAGAACCTACCGAAATGTAGATTTTGCCGTTTCGGCTGACCATAGAGTAAAACTGAAAGCGAGTGAAAAGCAAGATAAGTACATAGACCTTGCGAGAGAAATGAAAAACTATGAAACATAAAAGTGACGGTAACACCTATAGTAATTGGTGCGCATGTAAAAGTCACCAAAAGGTTAGTAAAGGGATTGAAGGACTCGGGATTAAGAGGATAAGAGGAGACCATCCTTACTACAGCAACATTAAGATCGGCTAGAATACTAAGAAGAATCTTGGAGACATAAAGGAACTGGCTATCACTTAGACTTTAGTAAGAAACCATCAGTTAACGCTGATGTGAAAAACTGTCGCTGAGGAGTTAAGTAACGTTTGTAAACTTTAGTCTAAAACTTTGAGAAGAAAATATTTTTGAACAACACGTGGACTGAGATATAAATCTACCATTAATTCAATTATGACTTCACAGGTTAAAGATAGTCAAACATTTTTTTTAATTCAATTCATTGATTGAGTTTAAACGTATGTCAGGGTTTTCTTTTCAGGTTAATTTATGCCAAGAGGTTAGGGAATCGCGTTTATTATGCGTTTATATATTCATTTTTGTGTATTTCCTTCTTAATTTTTTTCCACACGATCCTGCAGGATCAACAAGGTAATTATCAAACTCACTTGGGTGGTTGATTGATTTTAACGGCATGTCAAACCATAAAGGGTTAATTCCTGGCTTAAGTTCAGGGAATCGTTCATTTTACATTCATTTTTATATTTTAATGTTTTTTAAGAGATTTTTTTCTTAACACGAACTTATTGAAAACGAATAATTCTTAAACAGATCTCGTTGATCAATAGATTGGATTCATATAAGTACATCCACTCTGCATCACAGTCGATCTGTAAGTAATAACAATGAAGGGTTACTCCACACTCATCAGATATCCAAAACTGGAGCCTCACCATTTGATACAATAAAGTATCATATCCACATAGTAAAAACAAGGTATTTAAAAGTAGATTTTAAAATGCTAGATTGATTTTAACGGCATGTCAACCCATTATTTTTTACATAGAGGTTAGGGAATCATGTACATTATATATTAATGTCTATATTTTTTGATTATTTCACACTTATATGATAGTAAGTATTCCCATCTAATCCAAATGATTAGCAAGCATATCTATTTAAATCATAGATGGAGCTCTCACAGGTACCGGGTACTACCCATTCCTCAGGTTTTCAGAATTGGAGCCTCATCATCAGATGCAAGTAATAGTCATAGTCAGCGAATTCTTAGTCCCGCCAACAGGTCAAGTAGACTTTAAAGGCCGGGGTTTTCTTAAGATGTAGAAAACGACTCGATGACTTACTGATTTAGAATCTTTTTCTTTTTACTTAAAAAATAAATTTTAGTGTATAATAAGAACCAATATCAGTAAACTGCGGCACATAAGTCGATCTGGCGTATTAGATTTTTTAGCTCTAAATTCTGGTTTACAGAAAAAAAAAACTGGTCTATTGATCAACCCCCGAACATATATTAGTCTGCTAGTGGAATACGTGAAACCTATAAATCTTACACATCAGAGCGTAAATAAATAAGAATTTACAATCAATTTCCCTATCATGAAATTGTGCAGATAAATAACATACCGTAGTTGTGTGTCCTGTCGTCTTGGTGCTGTAACGTTCCATTTGTTTACAGTCAGTACATCAATTGTTGAAAACAGTGCGTGATATAGCGTTAATATAATACTCAAATGATATCGTATTTTTATTTGTGTATTGTTAAATATGTTAACCAAACAAAGTTCAATCTAGTCGACTGGGGTTGTAAAACACACTGACAGCATTTCTGCAGAGAGGTAACCTCCCCATAACGTGTGTCCTGGATATGACGTTAAAACATCAGATGACGAGGCTCCTACTTAAGAGATTTCGGGAATGTGGATTATTCCTTCATTGCCATTACTTCCAGGTTCACTCTGACCCGGAGTGGTAGCATCTGATGGGGTCCTATGGGTCAAATAGAACAAACTGAGTGCAAACAAATGACATGTTAAATTTTCTGTTATATAGCAATACTTGAAGAATGTAATCTACAAAATGTGTTTACAAATCATATATGGATTTGATATATATGTTAAACAGGATTTGGCATTAAATAACCTACAAAGGTTGATATGCCATAAAACCCAACCCAACTAAACTGAACGAAACCAACCATGTACATGTTATCTGAATAATTCCTTTGCTAAAACTCTTTAAATCCTATATAGGCATTTTCTCTACATTTTCAAATCTCTTTTGATTGGTGTCTGATCGCGTGTTTGTTTTCATAATACAACTCAACTTAGTAGGCAATTAAGAGGTAGAAAGAAGATAGTTTTAGTACTAATTTTGATATATGTTAGAGCTGCTTTAAAATCCCCATTAGTAATCGTTGAGTTTACATTGGCCCAAAAGCTAAGCGATAGGTTTAGTGTTTAGGAAAAGGCATAAACATTTCAGCCACCAGGCAAGCTGAATGTCATAAATGTATCTATTAATATATATGAAAAAAGAGAATTTGGCATAAAATAACCTATAATGGTTGATATGTCATAAACCCAAATTTTCACTTGCCCAGTCGGCTGGGGCTGTAGAATACACCGACTGCTTCTCTGCAGAGGGGTAAGACCCCCCCACTAACGAGTGTCCTGATATGGCACTAAACAATCTGATGGTGAGGTTCCAGCAGTGCTGGAGCTTTGGGGAATGTGGAGTACCCCTTCATTGCCATCGCTCCCAGGTCCACTCTGGCTCGGAGTGGTAGCACCTGATAGGGCCCTATCTATGGGTTAAATAGAACTAACAGCATACTTATGCTAAAATGAATTGTTTCAGTAAACTGAATAGCTTGAAATAGAAATGATTTTTACAATTAAACTGTACTTACATTTAAACTGCGTGCTTATGCTTAACTGAATTATTTGAAATGGAACTGTTTTTCGACATTAAAACTGTATTTACACTTAACGGAATTGTTACATATAACTGCTTGAATAGTATGAAATGGAAATGTTTTTGACAATTAAACTGTGTACTTATGCTAAACTGAATTGTTTTAAATAGAACAGATTATTTACATAAAAATGGATTTGGCATTAAATAACCTACAATGGCTGATATGCCATAAAACCCAACCCAACCCAACCAAACTGTCACTGTCTCAAACACGATGTTAAGATGGCAATGTTTGTGACAGTCTTCGGAAGTTACAGTCTAAATCATTTGTTAAAGAGTACTGTTCCATCAGTTTAGCAATCTGTGGTAAAGGTTTGGATTTTAGTCTTACCACATTAGCTGTCCTCTAGTTTAGTAGGAATTATTCCAGTCTTAAAAAATCGATTAGTACAGAACAGTTTACGGTAAGCTAAAAGTATTTTGTTTTGCTTTTTTCATTGTGAATTTTGTGTACATAGATAACATTTTTATTAGGTAGCCCGGTCGACTGGGGCTGTAGAATACAACGACTGCCTCTCTACAGAGAAGTAAAAAAAAACCTAAATAATGTCCTGAATTGACATTAGACCACCTGATGGTGAGGTTCCAGTAATGCTGGAGCTTTGGGGAATGTGAATTACCCCTTCATTGTCTTCGCTCCCAGGTCCACTCTGGCTCGGGGTGGTAGCACCTGACATGTTCTTATATATGGGTCAAATAGAACTGTTTAAGATTAAAAACTGAGTCCAAACAAATAATAAAAACTAAATTGAATTGCTAGAAATAGAACTGTTTGGTCATTTAACTGTGTATAAACAAATGAATAACATTTAAATGAATTATTAGTCGCACATAGCAATACTAGGAATCTTTTAACTCTGTTGACTTATATTAAATTGAGTTGTTTGAAATAGAACTGTTGGATCATTTAACTCTGTGTGTCTACAAAAAGATTATTACAGATCATATATTTCAATATATAATAAAAACAGGACTTGGCATTAAATAATCAACGATGGTTAATATACCATAAAACCAAATAAAGCCAAACCAAACTAAACTAATCTTTTATTAGGTTTCTGCAAGGTTTCAGCTGATTTTTTATTGGAAAAAAAACTAGAAAAAATTAAATAGAAAAAAAAAAATAATGCGTTATCATTTTCCGATTTTCAAAGATCTTTTTAAAGTTTTCTTCTTGAAATCTTTTATTCATAGGTCTATTTGCATTGTATCTTATACCTGTTTACCAGTTCAAACCGTGTACAAATTCTACTGAGATTAGGATACTTAAGCTCTACGAGCCGTCACCAACTTCATATACACATTAATTAAAAGGGGGTCTTGGGAATTTCATAACTTGACATAAATTTTGCCATAAGGAAACAACATGATATATGGGAAATGAATAGAATTCTGTATAATTGAAACATTCAAAAGATCATAATAAAATTCCCGAGTCAAATAAAGCATTTCACACGACCTTGCCGGAACTTCAATTACATTGCCAACATTCCCATTTTTTTCCTCTTCGCCCTGTTATTTAAGTTGTAAGTCGCTCCTATTTTGGAGAATAAGAATTTGCCCCATATGTATATCATGACACTAATCGACAATGCACACTTACAACTATATATATATATATATATTTCACATACATGTATGTACATATGTATAATATGAATATGTGCGTATGCGTGTGTGCGCGCGCGCGCGTGTGTGTGTGTGTGTGTGTGTTTCTGTGTCAGTGTCTGTGTGCCTGTGTGTGCTAATACAATTTATCTCTGCATGTTTGAATTCTCTCAACAAATTATCTATCTTTCCATCTATCAATACGTATGGATATGAGTACTTTCTTATATATACATGTACGAATACTCTCTCTCTCTCTCTCTCTCTATATATATATATATATATTGGGATTTTGTGTGTGTGTGTATGAATGTAATCTATCTATCTATCGATCTATCAATCTATGTTTATGAATACTCTCTCTCTCATTTCCTCCCTCTCTCTTTGTATATATGCATATATATATATATATATATATACGTGGGGCATTCAATAGATTTCCTGACTGTTTTTGTACAGGCTTTTAAAATTGTCGTAGACTCTTGAAAATTCAGTCTGTTATTGCTATACATCTTCGGAGAAGACTGACTAATTTTTTAATTTCATGTTCAAATGCACAGCTACAGCAGTGATTGGAATACACCCTACTAAAGCCTGATTGTCAAAGCTGGGGAATTTCAAAATTGCAATCTGGACGTGAGGACACTTTAGAAGAACGATATGCAATAAAATTCTGTTTTAAACTTGGAAAAAATGATACCACAGAAACGTATGGAATGCTTCAGACTGCATTTGGAGCATCTTGCATGAATGGAGCATCAGTTTTTGAGTGGCATAAGAGATTCAAGGAAGGCAGGGAGTCTGTGAGGGATGATGAGAGGTGTGAAGAAATCAATACACTACAGTTGATTGGCCAAAGAGTTAGGGTTACTATGATGAGGTTTTAAGGGAGTTCAGGAAGATATGGCCAGTAGTCTTCAAATCGGGTCAGTGGCATTTCCACCAGGACAATGCACCAGTCCACAACTCCATTCTTGTAACAGACTATTTGACCAAGATGGGCATCAAGACAGTTCCTCAGCCTCCCTATAGTCCAGACCTTGCTCCCTGTGACTTTTGTTTATTCCCTAAGCTCAGAGGCTGTCGATATGAATGAGACAATTGAGGAGATGAAATAGGCGGTGATGAAGGTCATTGACACGCTCACACAAGAGGACTTCCATGGGGCCTTCCAGAAATTGTTGTAACGGTACAACAAGTGCATTGCAGCTGGAGGAGATTACTTCGAAGGGGACTAGAATTTCATGTGTGTACTATCAATAAAAGTGCCCAAACGAAAAAAGTCTGGAAACTTATTTAATGATCCTCGTATATATATATGTGTGTGTGTGTGTGTGTGTATCTGTGTATTGGTGTATATATAAATTCTCTCTATGACCTATGTATCTATCATTGTGTATGAATACTCTCTCTCTCTCTCTCTCTCTCTATATATATATATATATATATATATATATATGAGTGTTGTGCATGCGCGTGTGTGTGTGTGTGTGTGTGAATGCTATTTATCTACGCATGTATAAATTCTATCTATCTACCTATCTATCTATATGTGTGTATTAATACTTTCTACTATCTTTCTGTGTGTACGAATACTCTCTTTGTCGATCCCTCTTTTTTATCCGTCTTGCTCTCACTCTTCTTCCCACTTTCTCTGTCTGTCTGTTTCTGTCTGTCTGTCTGAATGTCGCTCTCGCTCTCTCTCTCTCTATATATATATATAACTGACTCTGGGAGACATTAATTTTTTTCTAATCATTTATTTTATGGTACAGTAGCTATATTTTTATTGTTATTATCATACGTTTCAGATCTCGAGTTCTTCTGACATTTTTTGCAGTGCATGTTACATACGGTGGTATTTTTCAAGATAAAAATAGAGTTTCGAAGTCTAAACGTTCATATATCATAGAAATGTAATTCTAAGGAAAACAAGACAAACATTCACATGATATATCTTATCAATCAATCTATCAATGGCATTCCCTTTTCTCCCGCATCTCTCTCTCTCTCTCTATATATATATATATATATGGGAAATAAACTGATTTCCATAATTAAAAAAAAGTGTTCATTTTTTGTGCCAAAATAGGTTTGCGAAGCTGTAATTTTTATATTTGTAATCTGTAACTTTTGAATTTATTAGCCAATCAGCGTTCATATGGCAGTTTTAAAAATTCTTTGTGGCTTCCTGACGAACACATTTTGCTCGCCAAAAATGTTTTGAAGGATCAAAACCCAGAATAATTTGAATAAACTTTTCTCACTAGATTGTTAAAAATAACTTTTTTAACTTATTAAAGTCATGGATATTTATCAACTTTTAAATTCAATTTCGAGCCAGCGTCAAACTCATAAATAGCGATAAAATAAAACTATAGCGGTGGTTTTTTGGATTTTCTTCTGTAATCTACCAAAAACTCTTTGGATTTTAAATCTTTTGAGTGAAACTCAAGTGGGAAATTCATTACAACATTGCTTAATCATCGTAAATTGAACGAATAAGCTCATTAATGAAAATATTTGATCTACTATTCTATCTGTCCCTCGCAGATAAAAAATTCAGTCGCAGCCGAATACATGTTTAACTTAAAAATATATTTTCTCTCTTACATATTGACATATTCACACAAATATCTTTTACACACATAAAATATATCCATTGAATTACGATAATGCAACCAGGTAAAAGAAACATTTTCTTTCTTAAAATATTTGAGCTATGTCTAATATTATCCTTTCTTACAATTAAAACTCTTTATAAGTTTTGTTTTTCAACAAATACAATTCAATGAAATTAAATTGATCAGTTTGCAGATCGACGCTTTATTCAATCGTCTACACCTTTGTTGACTGCATATATATATATATATAGAGAGAGAGAGAGACAGACAGACAGACAGAGAGAAAGAATGGGTGAGAGAGAGCGAAAAAGATATAGAGAGGGATGTGAGAGAGAGAGAGAGAGGGAGGGAGAGCAGGAGAGAGGTGAGAGAGAGAGAGAGAGAGTTGGGTGAGAGATAACTCCGAAAATCAAATTGACATGTTTCGCTAACTTCTTCAGAATCACTTTTCTTCTGTAAAAAAACAAATTTCCATATGACACGGAGAGCGAGTTGGGTCACTTTTTCAAAGAATGTCAACTGTCTTGGTCAGATTAACTGAGGAAAAGGGATATATAAAGTTGGTTTAGTGAAACTGAAAAAATTTTAAAACTAACAATTTCATTTTTTTTTTTTTTTTTGCCTTTCGTAATCCAGCTTTTGTTTGTTAATGCGAAGAAGGCATTAATAAATTGCCTGGTTAACAATTGTTAAATGAAATACCATGACATTACCGAGAAATATTTCATCATCATCATCATCATATCGTGCTGGCAGCACGGATATCCCTGACCCTCTCTCGCCACTCCTCCCTATCGTTCATTGCCCTAGGTAGGTCTTCAGGACAACAACCTGTATCCTCACATAGCTGCTGAATGTACGTTCGTGCTGGTCGTCCGGCTTTTGCGCGGCCATGTGTGGGGATCCATAAGAGTACATCTCTTATGAGTTCATCTCTGCTTCTCCAGCAATGTCCTGCATGTCTGGTTCGCCTAACTTGAATAGTTTTCGTGATAGGGGGCAGGTGGCCGTACAGTTGGTGTCTTGTGGGGTGTTGCTGCCAGGACTTGTTCAGGATTGCACGCAGCATTCTTGTGTAATTGCCATCTAGTTTCTTCTCCAGCCGTTTTGTTAGCGTCCATGTAGTGCATCCATATAGCAGTATCGATGTGACCGCTGCCTGGAAGAAACTGCGTTTCATTTTATCGGTTAGGTCTGATTTCCATATAGTCGATAGCCTATTGATAGCTGTCCATGCTTTCGTTAACCTCGTTTCGATGTCCTTTTCGGTTGATTCGACGCTGCTTCCTAGGTACGTGAATTTGTCTACTAGTTTAAGTGGGGTTCCTTTTAGAGTGGAGATGTCCCCCGTTTGGTTATAGCACATATATTCCGTTTTGTGTGCATTAACATGGAGGCCTATGCTTGCTGCTGCTCGTTCCAAACTATGCAGAAGTGTTTCGGCTTGGTCAGGTGTATTTGCCAGTATCGCTATGTCATCGGCTAAGTCGGCGTCGGTAATTGTTGTTGCGGGGTATCTTCTGCTTCTTTTCTTCGTCAGTTCGAAGCCATTCTCTTTGATTTTGTCAATCGATGTTCTAAGTACGTAGTCTAGACAAATGATAAAGAGATACGGAGCCAGCGTGTCCCCTTGTAGTACTCCTGCTACAATGTCGAAGTATTCTGTGTCTCCATCTGGTGATCGTACTTTAGTGTTTCTATAGAGAATCGTTATTGCCGCTACGGTTTCTTTAGGTATGCCGTACGCTAGTAGGATTTGTTCCATCTTTCCTCTGTGAATGGAGTCGAAAGCCTTGGTAAAGTCGACAAATATTAATGTCGCTTGTAGGTTCTTTGCCCGTACACCTTCAAGGATTCTGCGGATGGTTAATATTTGTGAGGTCGTGGATCTATTTCTTCGGAAGCCATTTTGGTTTTTTCTAAGTATGTTGTCGATTTTGGGTTCTATTCGGTTTCGCAGTAGGGCATTGTAGATTTTGGCAGCTATGGATGTAAGTGTTATGCCTCGGTAGTTTTTGGCTAATCCGAGGTCCCCCTTTTTAGGGAAGGGGAGTATGCATCCCTTCGTCCATCTATCTATCGGATTTTGATTGTATACTACGTTGCAGTGTCGGAGCAGTATGTCGTCGAATTGTCTGGTCTTCCATACTTCCGGGGGAATTTCGTCCAGCCCTGCAGCTTTCCTATTTTTAATTTTTCTGAGAACCGAGTCGAGTTCTTCTTGTGTGAACGGTCCAAGTTTAATGTCTAATTGTTTGCTAATTATTCTGGTGATTGGTTCATGTGTTATTTTTGGTGGATTTCCAAGTAAGTTTTCGAAGTGGTGTTTCCACAGTTTTATTCTTTCTTGTTGGTTTGCTGCTTTAAGTTTTGCTTTGGCTGTGTTCTTTCTTCTGCTTACTTCGTTTATTGTTTGCCAGGCAATTCTAGATTGTCTATCTTCCACCGAGTCTCTAATCTTATCTATCTGATTTTGAATGTATTCTGTCTGTTCCTTTATATATATGCCTGCTAATTGATATTGTGCCGTTTTTAGTTTTAAGGCATTTGTGTTTGTTGGGTTTTTTCGATAGTTTTTGGAGGCTGTTTTCACTAGTGCACGTTTTTCTCTCACCGCTAAAGTTTCCCATGGGACTCTATATTTAGTTTTAATTTTTGTTGGAATGTATTTTGCTGCTGCCTCGAGGTGTGCATTGACGAAATTTTCGTATTCGTCGTTTGGTGTACTTTTTTCCGTCTTATTTAAAATAGTTAATTATCGTTCATAACATAATATTCTAAATATCAGTCTTGTCACTGCTTCCTTCCAGTCTGGACAATTTTACATGCTCAATCAATGGTTCTAATTATTCAAAATAATATTCCAGAAAGTTGTTATACCATCTTATCGTACGTATTAAACAGTGTGGCGATCAGTTGACCTTTATGCCTTTTTTAAATCTACTTTGTATGCTAATTTTCGATGTAGTCAATCTTTTCAGGTTGGATATTGTGCAACCTAATAATCTAGTCTCACTCTGCTCAGATCATTTACTCGTAGATTTTTTTGTTGGATTAAATTCTGAAGATTCAACCTTATATATAGAAATAGCGCTGAGCGTAACGGTTATTGCTTGAGGAAATAGACTTAGCAGCAAGAGCTCAAATCCTGGTCGAAGCAGATTACATTTCACTTCACGCTAAACCATTGTGAAATGCATGAATCCGTTTGTTCTTCCTACAGGTATGATTAAAGAGTAGAGCAGACTGGGCTCTTTAGCCTTAGTATGGCTGCCAGTCTGGGAGAAGGAAAACATCAATTAAAACCAGCTTTCCTGTGCGTAGAATTTTAACGTTTGTCAAATCCTGTCTTTGTTAGATGGGTTGGTTAAATAGATACATAAGAATTTTAAAAACCTACCTAGTATAAATCAATAGTTGGAGGTGCCCGTGGTGTAATAGTTATCGTCGCAGGAAATGGACACGGCGATTCGAGTTCAAATCCTGGACGAGACTGATTGCATTTCACATAGCACTAATACCCTTGGGAAAGGTATGAATCCAATTATTCTCCCTGCAGCTCTGGGTAAATAGTAGGACAGACTAGGTTCTTCAGCCTTGGTGAGGCAACTAGTCTAGGAGAAGGAAAACTCTGAATTCAGACCTGTTAAACTCTGCTTAAAAATTGACCTTGTGTCATATCCTGCCCGAGTGGAGGGGTTGGGTAAATAAGATAAATCAATAGTTGCACTACTGTAGTTTCCTAAAATTCCGACACAGAGATTTTAAAAGCAAATAAAAATTATGAATTTTGAAAAAAAGTACATGGGTCTGGTTTGGTTTATATAATCGCATATCAGTACTTCATGTTTAATTCAAAGCCTAAATTTGATTAACATGAAAATGATTGCAATCATAGCAATTTATATTTCCAACATTCCATTATAATCTTTCTTTAATCATACTATCTCTATTTCTTTAATGATCATAATAATATTTTGTTCACAGGCAGATATATATGGTATCGAGTATTCCTCAAATTATGTACACTTACTTACATGGTTTTAAGCATTTCTTCTTATATGAATAATTCTCGAAGAGTTCTATTAGAGCTAAAGGGGGAACCCTAATAGCGACTATCAAAATCAGAGAAGAAAAGAGTTTAATGGCTTTGAAGGGATACTCCACAATCTCCCAAACTTCAGGATTGGAAGTTCACCATCAAGACATGCCTTTGTTTTTGGATGAGGGGTCTTACTCCTTTGCGGAGGATGCAGTTAGTGTATTCTAAACTCTGCCGAAATATTACCTTTGAGAACAATTTTCTTTACGTTGATCCCAGTCAAAAGCAATAAAAAATTATTTTTAAAATATAGTAGAATATAAGTAAGCATTTTTTTCCAATTACCATCATTTCCTTGTAATTAATCGATTGCTTGATTGATTGGGTGTTGTGGCATATCAACTATTGTTAGTTATTTAATGCCAAATCCTGTTTTGATGTTCATATAAGATATATATGATTTGTAAAGCCATTTTGTCGGTTCACATCTAAACGAACGTAAGCTCATTCTTTTGTACATTTTAAATGGTTTCAATATTCTATGTAACAGTAACAATCTAGCATCAGTCATTTGCTTGCACATAGTTATACATATATATATATATATATATATATATAATCATGAATGAGGAATGGAGGAATTGATATATTAAGTTATAAATAGTATTCCTTACAGCGGACACGGTCACCTCCGAAGCTACGTCTTCCCAAGTCGGAGTTACGAGTCCTCATAACATTAGCCTCATGGGCAGGAAATATAATTATAATTATGAATGGAGGAATTGATATATTAAGTTCTAAATTACCATGACAAGAAAATCCGGCACACACCTACATGTGACATACGGAGCACTGAACAGCTGTTTCGACCTTATTAGGTGTCATCAGCAGTGCACACCGTGATCCCCACCACTGAATATCGAACCAACAACCACAGTATGCAGAAGCTCTACCTCTGGACCACTGGTTCATGCCACGTATAAGCGATACCGAATTAACAAGTCATGGTAAATTGCGCGACCACTTGACCTAATGTGACTTTTATATATTACTCAACGCTGAATTCTCTTTATACATTTTATATATGCTTTCTAAGAGCATATATAACGATTTCAAACGAGCCAGAGATTAATTATTTTCTTCTAGCTAAATGGTCATAAATATAATTTGCAAGTCAGTAGTATGTAGGTAATCTTATTTTTCAACGAATCAGTGCTAATTTGTTTCCACACAAATATTACTATTGTTTACACGCAGTTACATTGCTCTAAATATTTTAAAAGGAATAATACTATTTAGTATGAATCATTTGTTGGCACACCGTTTAATGGTTTCAAATATTCCTTTGTGACTTAACAATCAAATTTTGACAGTCACCTAAAGAGTTTCGAGTATTGCTAATCAACACAAATAATTATTTTCAACATTACTCATTCGTTAGCACACAGTTAAATTGTTCCAAATCCTGTAAAGTATCACTAACAATTCATTTTATCTCTCTGTCTGTCTCTGTCTTTCTTTCGTTGATTATCTCTATCGACCATTTCTTTTGTTTTGTCATCTTGACTGTATCTAGTTTCTGCACAGACTAAATGATGGCAAGTTTTTCCTTGTCGGTTTACACAGGTGAATCCATGTGTCAAGCCACACGAGAACGTCCCTTTTGAGTTCGTAGTTTTTTCTTCAGCAGCACCTACCACATTTTACGTTGATGGTCTGTGAGATGGAAGGTTAGTCGCCGTATAGCTGGTGTTTTCTAAGGTGCTGCTTCCACGATTTATGTAAAACAGCTCACTATATCCTTGTATTGTTTCTGTCTAGCTTTTTTCTTCAAGCCTCAAACCCATTCTCTGTCAATATTTACTCTAAATCTTTCCCGGTTTATTTTCTGGAATATTTTTTCAAGACACACAGTATATAATTTATTTATAATGCCGTATCTCTAAGTATCACATTGTACATTTTGAGCAGGCAGAATTTATACGATCATTTTCATATATTTTTCATGATTTTACATTATTTTTATAAATACATTGAGCCACCTTGAATTACAATATTGCCTTCAAAAGAGTTATGTTTCTTTTCGGAATCAACAAAGTCTAAACAAAAAGGTTTATTGTATTCAATCGTTCTTGAAATCAGCTGATTTACTGTTTGTAGGATGTTTATTGTATTGTTACCACTGTTATTACTACAGATTATTTTTAATTCTATTCGTTTGTGCTCTAGAAAATAATTTATAAATGTTACGTAGAAGTGTGTTAGAGATAAAGCTGTTAATTTCTTTATTGTCTTCTCTTTAATACCATTTAATCACAATTCAATTCTCTACTTTGTATCATATTTTTTGTGTGAAATTATTCTCTTTCATTCAAAGGCTTTGTTTCCACGTCATCTCCTTTGAGGATTTTCGCGTTTCATATTCACAAGGGCATATACTACAAGCGTCATTCAATAAATCAGAGCGTATACTACCTGGGTCATTCAATAAGTTAAGACAGATACCACGATGGTCACTTAATACAACATAGGGAATGTTTTTAGATATATTACGTGGGCCTTTCAATAAATAATCTGAATATTAAAAAAAAAAGGGGGAAAAAATTAAAATTTATTTTCCTATAGAAGTATATTGCGCATTATTTAAAATCAATTGGCAGCAAACATTCTTTTAAATAGCGGAAACTTTGTTTAGAGGCTATTCAAAATGGCGGTAAATCAAATAGAATGCTTCAGGCTTTTTTAGAAGTATGTTCTCAGTTTTTTTTTTCCTGGTTGAGAAGTGCAAACCATGTGAAATGTACAGAGGAAGATGTCTTGTGTACAAAGAAGCATATTTTAATAAAAGAAAAAAATTTACAAATGAGATAAGCATGAGGTTGCCACGACGAGTCTGAGTGGAAAAAAACAATCCATGGAGAAGAACCACACTGACTCCCCGTTAAAGAAGAAGTTCTGAACAGAACTGTCACTAAGGGGATAATTGCAGACACACCCACTGGGACATAAATCTGGCAACTGTAAAACGTGCTTCTGATTTCCTGCTTCTTTGCCAAATTTCACCATATGAAGAGATTGTCAATGATTTTTTTGAAAAAATTATTTTATTGGTTGTTGGTTGATTAGTTGGGTTTAAAGCATATCAACCTTTGAAGGTTATTTAATGACAAATCAATTGTTATACATATAAACAGTTCTATTACAAATAATTTGGTATAGTATGTGTACGCTGTTTAGATGTCAAAACAGTTCTATTTCCAACAATTCAGTTATGCATAAGTACTCTGATTAGTTCTATTTAACCCATAGATAGGACCCAAAAAGGGTCCTATCTATGGATTAAATAGGGCCACTCTAGCTCGGAGGCTAGAGTGGACCTGGGATCAATGGCAATAAAGGGTTACTCCGCATTTCCCAAAGCTCCAGCATTACTGGAGCCACGCCATCAGTTTCTTTAATGCCATATCCAGGACACTCTTTGTGGGGTTTACTCCTCTGCAGAGATACAATCAGTGTATTCTGCTGTCCCAGCCGACTTTTCTCTTTCCGTATATATAATTTATCATAATGAATATAATGATTCCGATGATCAATCCTTCCTCTAAAGACACAGGTTTCATCATCATCATAATCATGATTTATTTTCACTTAGGCTTTTTCTTCTGTTATTTTTAAGATAACATTGAGTTTGGTATGGCACAACAATCATTGTATGTTATTGAATGCCAAATCCACTTAATACATACATATATATATGTAATTAACTTAAATCGCGAGTCGGAATTCTCCTACTAAAGTTTCACCTTAACGGATCATCAGGGAGTCTCACACCGACTCGCGATTTAAGTTAATTTTGTAATTAGCTCCACTCGTGTTGGGCACTCTTGTAATTGTAGCATTGCAGCGTTTACGGTGGGTTTTATTTTACTTTTGACCAACTGACTGCATATCTCTTGATTTTTTTCAACTGGTGTGACGGGGTTGGCCTTTTCTTTCTTTTTGTCTTATGATATTTTTTCTTTTTCCCCCGGACGGTGATTCGAGATATTTTCATCTCTTGTTCCTGGCGGTTTTTTTTCTTTTTTTCTGGTAACCGTGAATGCTGGTAGATAGTAGATTAGTAAACATATATATATATATATATATATATATATATATATATATATATATATTAAGTATAAGATTTGTTAACACGTTTGGTAGAAAGCACTTTTAAATGGTTCTGAGCTCATTTTTTTTTTGCGCATAGTTAAATAGTTCCAAGCATTTCTATCAAATATAAACAATTCTTTTTATTGTTTATCATTTGTTTTCGCATATTTAAATCGATATACAAAAACGATTTGGTCATGAAGAGTTTGCAGGTAATTTCATTTTTAAATGAGTCAGAACTAATTTGTTTACACACCTGTGTTGCTATTGTTTCAACAGTTAAATGGTTTTAATTATTGTTATCAAATTATTATAATTTTTTTCAGTAGAAATCATATGCTACCACACGGGGAAATGGATACATATATTGCTATTTAATTCTAATTATTCTATTCAAGCTTACCCAGTGATTTGAACACCGTTAAATGGTACCAAGTATTGCTATGAATAACAATTCAATTAAACGTCAGTCATTTGTTTATACACGGTTAAATGGTCAAAGGGTTCAGTTTCAAACAATTCAATTTCATATGTCATTTGTTTGCACTCAGTTTAAAAGTAAAACTGTTCTACTTGACCCATATATAGGACCTTATCAGGTGATACCACTCGGAAACAGAGTGGATCTGGGAGCGAAAATAATGAAGGAGTACTCTGCATTACCCACAGTTTCAACATTACTGAAAATTCACCAACAGATTGTTTAATATAATATCCAGGGCACTCATTAGGGGAGTCTTACCACTCTGCAGAAAGACAGTATTCCACTGCTCCTGACGACTGGGCTGTGACATCATTGATATTTTGAGCATCTACCATATGCTATAAAATAACTATTTTATCTTTGACTCTTCTGTCACATGGTTTTCGTACTGCTCTTATTATTTCTTGCACACTATTTCATTGGACTGTATCATCTGTTATCCTTCCTTGTTGCTATCTCTTCTGTCTGCTCAAATTTTATAATTTCTATGACATAATATATAATAATATTTTCTCAGGTCCATGTTCATTCCTTTTTATCTCTGATAATTATTCAGAGATCACGTGACACAGTAACTTGCGTGCTGGACTGTGACATCGTTGTAAGCGATTTCGTGCTCCAATCACGCTATTACGTACACTTTTGGCCAAATACACTGGCAGGTATGAACTCTAATATCCACCCCCAGCTATTTGTTATATTTCAGCACTGTTTTATTCTATTTTATTGTTATGTTTGTAATTAAATAACTCGCGAAGGTTGATATGCCATGAAACAAAGAAACTAAACCTTATATTTATTCCAAGCCCTTTCTATTATGTTTTCCATGATTCTGACTTTCTTTTCGAATGATTTAAGTCATCCCAATATATTGCAGTTATACCCAATATATGGTATTATGCAATGACTGCATACTTTACACTTTAAACACTGCTAAAATTCAAGTCATTCTGTCTCTATTCATATTAAATGCTTTTTATTCTATTGTGATACTGGGTCAAGGAGAATGATATCTGATATTTTCTCGATTAATATCTTAATATTTGCAGGTGAAATTTAAAACGAATCCCGATTGATATTCGTATATTCATATGTAATGCAAGGGTCATATTTTCTTTTGTATTTTCTAGGATTGTACCAGGACAAACAGAGATCTGTATCTTAACAGCGGAGGACAAAAAATTGTAAGTTGCTATTTAAATTTTTTTTAATTTAAAAATTTCTACTATTCATTTTTTTATGATTTGTTTCACTTATATATTCCATTAACTAAGACTTTAGCACATTTTCTTCACATCTATTCCATAAAAAAACACTCTATGATTGGAACATTTGAAGTCAGTTTATAATAATTAATTTTAACACATCTATTCATTTCGTATTTCTTCTGGGCCCTTTAAATGTGATTAATATTACCATTTTTAGTATCAGGACAAATTTATTCTGTGAAGCTAAAAGATGAGATATAGATGCCTACAATGTTCCAACACATCAGAGTCTTTACTATCTAAATTATATTCTATTAGAGATGTGTGGTATAATCTATAGGAGGTTGAATCACTCCAATACTATAAATAATGCCTGGTTATTTGGTTATAGATTGAAAGCTTTTAATAATTGATCGAGGTATTGATTGATTTTAATGATATATAAACTCTTCTCGGTTTTTATGCCTAGATGCTACGGTATTACGTACATATATATATATATATATATATATATATATATATATATATATATATATATATATATATATATATATATATATATATATATATATTTTGTGTTGCTGTTTTTTAATTGACCTTTGCACACAGTTATACGATATCAAGTATTCTAATCAAGAAAGTTAAGTGTGCAATCGTAGTCGAGGGGGACCCGATCGCTACCTTTTCAATAGTTATTACACCGAGGTCTATGTGAGAGTGCTACTCCTTTTCCTGGATTTCTCCTCTTAACCCGTGATACGTACCTCATAATGCAGAGAGTTAAGCAAGGAGGTACCAAATACAATTTTTGAGTCTTTGGTATGACTCGACTTGGGATTGAAACCCGTCTTCCGGGGCCTTAGCGAACACTCTATCCGCTAAATAAATCCTATCTAATGCTAATAATCTAAAGACAGAACTTTGCAATATATATATATATATATATATATATATATATATATATATATATATATATATATATATATATATATATATATATATATATATATATATATATATATATATATATATATATATATATATATATTGTTTTAAGGCCATTCAAAATGACGGAAAATCAAATAAAGTGCTCAAGGCTAGAGCAGAGTTCTGTTATCAAATTTTTGCTGGTAGGAAAATGGAAACCATGCAAAATTTACGGGAAACTGTCTCATGTATCGAGAGAAGTATGTTGTAGTAAAAAAAACTGTTTACGAGTAGATTAACAATATGTTTGTCGCAACAAACCTGAGTTGAAAAGCGGAAATATATTGAATCTCGGGTAAAGAAAAAGTTCCTTGTTCAGCGGTCAATAATGAAAGTCATACTGACAGTTTCTGGGATATATAAAAGAACAATCTCAATTGATATCCTTGAAAAAGGTTGAGCTGTAAATAATACTTCCTATTTCCAATTCCTTAGACTATATTGACCTTATTTATTGAATGACACTCGTACATATATATATGTATATATATATATATATATACGTATAAGTGTGTGTGATTGTATATGTGCGTATTTGTGTCTACATACACATACGCATATGTACACATGTGCATGTATGTGCGTATTTATATGCGTGTTGTTTATAAGTATATATGTCTGGGCGAAAACCCATCAATAAACGTTAGTATTATTTGATATTTTTAATTAAAATATACTATTAAACTAAGTGTATTTACGAAAGTATGCTTTTATATATATATATATATATATATATATATATATATATATATATATATATTGGAGGGTCGTTTGTTGTATGAAAAACTCATTAAAATTTGTCGTCTGAGTCGATAACACCGGAAACCTAAAACTGAGATTGAAAATCGATTGTCGGGATCCAATGTTAGGATTTTATCATTGTTCACAGAATTCTTTCGTCTGCACGAGTCATGAGTTTAACAAAAATAGTCGTTTGAACTTGAATTAGGGAGAACATTTTCCCGATTTTCCTGCTGAATACCACTTTGTCATCTCGTCAGGAAATTCAAATCATGGAATTAACGTTTCTTTGCCAGGATCATAAATATTGGCTGATGAGTCAACGAATACGACTATGGATTACACCAAAGGCTTGCATTTTCATTTGGCATTTTCAAAATGTGAATTAAAAACACCAAAATAATGATGTGTCTTAAGGTACTGACGATTAAGTGTCGAAACACTGCACGATGGAGGCTTTGTTGGCGTCACAGATGTTCTTTCTAGCAGCATAGGTTGGATATATCATCATCATCATCACCATCATCATCTTGTCGTTCCATCAGTACGGAAATCCCTGAACCTCTCTCGACACCCTTCCCTATCATTCATCGCCTCCGGCAGGTCCTCAGTGCTACACCCCGTATCCACACTGAGCTGCTGCATGTAGGTTCGAGCTGGTCGCCCTGCTTTTGCTCGGCCATGTGAAGGGGTCTATAGGAGTACATCACTT
>OY757916.1:71082782-71115282 GCA_963585895.1 Sepioteuthis lessoniana | reverse complement strand
CTTGGTTAATTTTTAAAATAATTTATCTTATAACAGAGTCATTTATATATATACTTTAATATTCCTAATTTTGCTTCCACACACCATATATACATATATATATATATATATCATCATGTCATGCCGCCAGCACGGATATCCCTGACCCTCTCTCACCACCCCTTCCTATCGTTCATCGCTGCTGGCAGGTCCTCAGGGCTACACCCCGTATCCTCACAGTGCTGCAGTATGTAGGTTCGAGCTGGTCGTCCTGCTTTTGCTCGGCCATATGAGGGAGTCCATAAGAGTACATCACTTAGGGGCTCGTCCCTGCTTCTCCAGCAGTGTCCTGCATTTCTGGTTCGTCTAACTTTGATAGTTTTCGTGATGGGGGGTAGGTGGCCGTACAGTTGGTGCTTTGTGGGGTGTTGCCTCTAGGACTTGTTCAATATTGCTTGCAGCATTCTTGTGTACTTGCCGTCTAGCTTTTTCTCCAGCCGTTTTGTTAGCATCCATGTAATGCATCCATATAGCAGTATCGAGAGGACTGCAGCGGGGAGAAATTGCGTTTCATTTTATCGGTCAGGTCTGACTTCCATATGACCGTATATATATATATATATATGTGTGTGTGTGTGTGTGTGTATCATTTATTGATGAAATTTACACTATATCTATAGACTAACTTCAAATGAAATGAGTGTTTATTCATTTCCTTTTCCCATAGTTTCAATGTTGAAAAGTTTAGTTATGATTAATACCTAATGATATCTGTCTTGATTGTTTCATATCATAAAAGAAATAATAAATCCTTATATGTCTATATTGGAAAAAGTTACTTGTTATAAAAGAATTAAGCTTGAGGTGTACTACTACGGCAAAGTTGATCATTATACATCAATATCCACATTCACAAACTCTCAAGCATAAACATGGGTATGAGAGTTTATGTAAGTATTAATAGTGTGTCTCTGTGTGTGTCTTTGTGTGTGTGTGTGTGTGTGTGTGTGTGTGAGAGAGAGAGAGAGAGAGAGAGAGAGAGATTAATAGATTGGTACGGTGAGGCTGATAAGTAATATAGTGCCACAAGGTTTTGGAAACGCAGATAGATAGATAGATAGATAGATAGATGCAAAAATGTAAACGCTACGACATGTGTACGACAATGCATTCATGCACATAGATAGATAGAATGATAGATAATGTCAAAATTGAGATAGATAGATAGATAGATAGATAGATAGATAGATAGATAGATTATCGTTGATTTATCTTTTTATAGTCGAGGCACATTGGGCTGTAAAATACACCGACTGCGTCTCTGCCGAAGGGTAAGACCCCACTCCAACAACTATGCTTGATACGGCGCAAAAGCATCTGATGGTGAGGCTTCAGTCTAGAAGATATGAGGAATGTGGAGTACCCTTTCATTTCCATTACTCCCAGGTCCACTCAAGCCCAAAGTGGCAGTACTTTTTAGGTCCCTATCAATGGGTTAGATAGAATAGTTTAATCATTTACAATACTTGAAACCATTTAACTGTGTGCAAACAAATGATTAATGTTGAATTGCTATATTAGCCTGAGATAGAAATGCTTGAAGCAGTTTAACTTAATGCAAATAAAACTATTAGCGCAAGCAAACAATACTTTAAACGATTTAATCGTTTACAAATATAACTATTAATGTTAGATAGTATTTATTGAAACCCTTTAACTGTGTGCAAGCAAATGAGATCTGTCGCGTTCAAAAAAAGATTAAGTATTAGTTATTCACATAAAATTATATATGATACATTTATAAACATTATTTGGCATTAAATAACCACAAAGAGTTGATATACCATGAAACTAAATAACCAAAACAAACCCAACTTTAACTCTTTACTGAAAATGACACTATGGCTACTTAACGATTGTTGCTAAATTGTTTCATTTTTTCATGGACTTCCCTATAAAAAAATTCGATTAATGCAAGCTACATGTCAAACCCTACGGGGTTATTTTATGCATATATATGAGGGAATCATATTCATTGTACGTTCATCTGAACACTTTTGCTTAGTCGTTTCTTAAAATATATATTTTTTTGCATATCGTCATTTCTAAAACGAATTAGTTGGACGGATCTTTTTAACTCGTTGATTAGACCCTGATAGGTACCACCACTTTGAGTCAGAGATGCCCAGTCGGCTGGTGCTGTAGAATATACCGACTACTTCTCTGCAAACAGGTAAGGCCTCTCAACGTGTGTCCTTGATAAGACACTAAACAATATGATGGTGAGGTTCTAGTAATGCTGGAACTTTGGGGAATGCGGAGTACCCCTTGATTACCATTACTTTCATGTGTACTCCAACCCGGAGTGGTAGCACCTGGTATGACCTTATCCATGGGTTAAACAGAACTAAACAGTTTACATATTCACACTGAATGGTTTGAAATTGAACAGCTTTTGACAGTTAAACTGTTTACTTCTGCTAAATGGAATTGTTCAAATAGAACTGTTTATATGTATAGAAATGGATTTGGCATGAAATAACGTACGCCATAAAATCAAACGAAAGCAAACCAATCAACCGGCCGTAATATCCATCCTTGTTCGAATGAGTTGGGATTAATGACAATGAAAAGGTATTCCACCCATCCCATAACTCTAAAAATGGAGCCTCACCATCTGATCCATTTCTAAGACAACCCGTTTTTTAGGAGTGAGGGGTCTTAGCCTTCTTTAGGGGGATAATAACAGGATATTTTACGCCCCGTCAACTGGGCTCCTTCTGAAGAAAATAAGCCCCTTTGATAAGACTATTTCCGACTGTGATAAGCGTACTTTTAGTAAAGATATAAACAAAACGATGCCGATATTAAAAAAACATATTACAGCAAAATCTGCGCACAAATGATTTAAAGCATTGGCACTGCGTCAAACTTAGAGGTGTAGATTTACGTCCATTTTAGCAACCCCGTAAAGATTGACACCGACCAGGGAACTAATCTCGAGAAAACAGAACCAGAACTTTACAAAAGGTTAAAATTTAAAATTTAAAAAAGTCTAAATTTAGCAACCAACTCCATTAATTGTTACTTGCAAACGATAGAGACGGTATCCCTTTTGGACGATGGAGGTGCTGAATGAATTATCGGAAGGCAGTCGCTAACACTAAACGAACATCTGCGCTCCTCTTCTGACTCATTATAACCAAAAAGTGACCGGCGAAGAAAAATGGCTCTTCAACGATGGCATTTTGAAGGAAATGACAGAGTGTAGATAAGAAGAAAGAACGAGGAGAGAGACAGAGAATGCAAGTATAGAACTGTAAACCACACCGGTCATCGTATCGGCTTAGTTAGATAAATTGGGGTCATTTATTTCCAAAATGATTACACGATAACTTGTGACGTGTCACTCTGCCATTCACTCAGCCGAAGTGAATAGGAAAAGGAAAAATATCATTGAACTGTAATTATAAAGTTGACACAAAAATTTCTACCATTTCTTTTTGTCAAAATATTTTGTTCATATAAATGCAAATACAATTTCGATCGTACGACTGTCAAAATGACTCTGATCGACACACACGCACACACACACACACACATATATATATGCATGTGTGTGTGTGTGTGTTTATACATAAGTACAAACACACGCACACAGACACACACACACACACACACACACACACATATATATATATATATAAATGTTCACTTTATAGACAGGGAGCTTATTCGGCCGGGACGGTAAAATACACCGACTACATCTCTGCAGAGGGGTAAGACTCTCCAACAAGTGTCAGAGATATCAGATGAAATAACCTGATGGTGAAACGCCAGTTTGGGAACTTTGGGGAATCTGGAGTAACCCTTCATTGCCATCACTAACCAGGTCCACTCTGGCCTGGAGTGGTAGCACCTTACTGAATCTTTTCTCTAGGTCAAATGGAATTGTTTGATATTTAAACTCTATGCAAACAAATGACTTCTGATAAATTGAACTGTTAGAAATAGAACAGTTTGACCATTTAACTATGTGAGAACAAATGACTGCTGTTTATTTGAATTGTTAATAATACATAGCAATACTTGGAACCATTTGACTGTGTGCAAATGAATGCATAATATTATCTAGAATATGTGCTAAATCTCAATAATCGTAACCATTTCACTGTTTGCAAACAAATGATTAATAGTAAATTGAATAAATTGCGTTTGACAGAAATGCAAAAAAACATTTTACTGTGTGCAAAAAAAATGAGTAAGGGTTCAGTTTTTTTTAATATTATCAACAATGTGTTTATTAATCATATATTTAATGTATATGCATGAAGAGGATTTTGCATAAAATGACCTACAGTGGTTGATTTGCCATAAAATCCAACCAAACCAAACCAAACCAAACATTATATATATATAATCTAGCCTGTCTAGACACACTGAACAGTTGTGATACAACGAAACAGTATGTCTGTGGATGACAATATATATATATATACATATATAGTGAAACTTTTTTAAATGTAGTTTTTAAAAAATTAATCAATAGTGCTTAATAATGCCCAGCAGAGTGGAAAAAAAGTCCAAAATAACCTAAATTTTCTTACCCCTTCTTGAAGGTCTTATCAATGTTAGATTCATGCTAAGGTTTTGATGGAAAAAAATTCCAATCTTTAGATGTGCACAGCGAATAAGAATGAGCATGGAGGCGAATAAGTTTTGAGAGTTTCTCGGAGATAGATATTTTATCGATACATATTTCAGCGGTATAAATTTCCGCAACGTGAAGGAAACGGAAGTAGAATGGTAGTGGTGGAAGGGAATTCATATTGTGCATAATAGCCAAAATTAAGTTCATACTGCCGCCTTCCAATAATATCAAGAGTCATATCGTAGACCAGTAATAATTCAACATATATATATATATATATATAGTCATCCACAGACACATCTGTTTCGTTCTATCAGAACTCATCATTATGGCTCAGCTTCCCGTATCGTTGACCGGTAATAATCCAATATATATATATATATATATATATATATATATATATATATATATATTGGATTATTACCGGTCAACGATATAACTCGTAATATTATATCTATATATACATATATGTTTAAAGAGATGAACGAAAGTGACTTGAAAATTAGAAATATTTCTTGTGTTATGTACTTTTTGATTGTCCTTAACTAGTTTTGATCAAAGGTCAAATTGTTTTAAAACGACTTTAATAGAATTTTCAATAGTTGATACGCAGTAAAAGAAGCGACAAATATGCTCTGGGAACGTAGTATTAATTTGTCCTCCATTGACCTCATCATTTGAGAGGTATATACTAAACATGAGAGGGTCTTTTTAAACTAGTCGTGACTGATTGATTTATTTAGATACTTATGCATCAACCCCAAATGTGTCCATCCTATTTCAAAGCAGCGTCATTCAATTTGATGTTAAATCCATTTGGAGTCATTGTTTGAAGACATTTTATCTGTTTGTGTCTCTGTGTTTATATCAACAGTATAATATCCAATGTCCTTTTTTGAGATTCTTTTTATGATGATGATCTTTCATCTTTGATAAATAATTACTGTTTTAACGGAAAAGTTTTTCAGTAAATCTTTGTTTGCAGTAATCTATAGACTCCATTCTGTATTTTATAGTTATTTCGTCTAAAATAAAATGGCAATTCTGACTTTCTAATATTTTGATCTTGCCACCGATTCAGGACACCATGTTCCCATAGTTAACAGCGGTTTCTTTTTTTTTTCTTTTTTTTTATTCAGAATTATGTTTGATAAACGTAAACTATGCATTATTTGGAATTGTTTTAAAAGCATAAATTATATTAATCTGACAAAAAAATGTGTATTGAGGCTATTCAAAAATCAAACAGAGTGCTCAAGGCTTACATAGGTTGTTATTAAATTCTTGATGGCTGAAAAGTGTAAACCATGTGAAATTTTACACAAGAATGTGTGATTAATACAAAGTATGTTTTAGTAAAAAAATATTTGCAAATCGGGTAAATATGGGTGTGGCACTACAAGATTTAGTCAAAAAGACAATCCATGGTGAGGAAATATGCTAACTCTTCGGTAAAGACAAAATCCTGCCTTTTGCGGTCTGTAAAGAAGGACAGTCTTCTTGAAAATGAAAGTATCATCACTATTGACTGCCCGTGGTGTAATGGTTATCGTCGTAGGAATTGGACACGGCGACACGAGTTCAAATCCTGGACCGGACTGATTGCATTTCACATAGCCCTAATACCCTTGGGAAAGGTATGAATCCAATTATTATCCCTGCAGCTATGGGTAAATAGTAGGACTGACTTGGTTCTTCAGCCTTGGTGAGGCAACTAGTCTAGGAGAAGGAAAACTCTGAATTCAAACCTGTTAAACTCCGCTTAAAAATTGACCTTGTGTCATATCCTGCTCAAGCGGAGGGGTTGGTAAATATGATTACTATTGACTTTTTGAAAAATGTGCAACTTTAAACAGCACTCCCAATAGCTAAGGGGATGTCTCCGTATTGTTATGGTTAAAGCGCTGGCTTACGGAAACGTTTTAAGCGAGTTCGAACTCCAATCGTATAATTACGTCCACTTTCGGGCAAATACTCTTGGGAAAGGTATGAATCCTCTAATCCTTCCATGTATTGGTTAAATAGTACCACTAATATCCTTCTAAAAAAGGATTGACTTGGTATTGGATAACAGGAATAGATTCATATGCTATTAACTAAGAAACTACACTATAGCCAACTCCTTATGCAAGTTTCACCTTATTTATTAAATGACCCGCGTAGTAACAACAGTTACTATAAGCAAGCTGAGGTTTGTGTACTATATTAAGCAAAGCTTTAAAATAACATGTTGAGTTGTGACTTTTCGTTTTTTAGCTACAGAATAAATCTCATTGGAAAAAAAAAACTAATTTTAATCTCTGGCGAAAAGATAGTTAACTATAAATCTATTTTTTACAAATTAATAGCAATATAAAGATTAGGTTTAACCATTATGACTGTCATAAAATGAAGTGTCGAATTTAGAATGTCGATTAAATTGTAATTCGAACGAATAACAAAAAAATTGTTTTTTTTTTGTTATTTAAAAATGAATACGACAATAAAAATTTGATAAACTTCAAACATTTTCAAGGGTCACAGGAAGTTTGATGACTTTATTTTTCGCTGTAATTGTGTTGTACATTATTGAAAAAAAAAGCACTTGATGAATAATAAAAAGTAGGTGAGTCCCCGTGGCGTAATTGCTACTGCGCTTGACTACGATTTTAAAATAAAGGTCTTCGAACTACAGTCATGCAATTACGTTCCCTTTTAGACTAATACCCTTCAGAAAGAGATGAAAGCTTTTATACAATCAGCTATAAGTTAAACAGGATCGCTATATACTGTATTTCTATGATGGCTTTGGTATTAAATAACCTCCGAAGAATGAATGATATGCCATTAAACAAAGAAACTTAAACTAATTTCAGAAATAATACCACTACACTGTCATTAATGTTTGAAATAACTTTTTAAAAGAATTACGGCAAATTATAATTACTGAGATTCAATTTATTCCTGTTTTCGATTTCCACAATATGAAATAAGTATTGGATCTGGGTAAAAATACTTTTTTGAATTAAAAATTCGTAGTTTATTCACCATTTACACCAGTGAAAACTATTTTTAGTGGAGCAAATAAACCCGAGGATAATGATAAAATACACATTTTTAAATTCAATAATATACCTACATACAATGTTGAGAGCAGTATTGAACAAGTCCTGGCGACAACACCCCACGAGACACCAACTATACGGACACTTGCCCCCCATCACGAAAACTATACAAGTTAGACGAACCAGACACGCGGGACACTGCTGGAGAAGCAAGGACGAGCTCATAAGCGATGTACTCCTGTGGACCCCCACATATGGATGTGCAAAAGCAGGACGACCAGCACGAACTTACATACAGCAACTATGTGAGGACACAGGATGTAACCGTGAAGACCTGCCGGAGGCGATGAATGATAGGGAGAAGTGGCGAGAGAGGGTCAGGGATATCCGTGCTGGCGGCGCGAAATGATGATGAATGATGATGACAAGTCAGTAAAGTTTGCGCCTGTTGTCGAAAGTGACCTTAAGGCTACCATTTTAATAGCTACTACACCGAAGTGTTTGGGGAGGGCACAAGTCCTTTTCCTGGATTGCTATACTTTACCCTTGAGTCCTGCCTTATAATGCAAGGAAGAATCAAGTATCATTTTTTGAGTCTTTGGTATGACTCGACCTGAGATTGGACTTCGGTTCCCGGTTCATTGGTGAACACTCTACCCACTAAGCCAATGACTTGTACCTACATATACAGAGTATATTGATATATTGTTTTTACTGTAATGTTACATATGTATTCAACGAAATCCTCCACACAAGCGTGATGTTACTCAAGGTCAATTTTAAACGATGTTTAACTGGTTTGAATTCATAGTTTTCATTCTCCTAGACTAGTTGTCATAGAAGTAAAGAGCTCTGTATTACCCATAGTTGTAGGGAGGATAATTGAATTCTTACCTTTTTGCAAAGTTTTACCCCTGTGTGAAAGGCAATCGGACTTGTCCAGGATTTGGACTCATCTCACTGAGTTCATTTCCAACGACGAAACCCATTTTTATATATGTATGTAATAACCAATTCCTCCGCACATGAAGGATGAGACCCCAGGTGAGATTTTTTTTATGCTGAGTTTCCTTCTAGACCGGTTGCCATGCCAAGGTTAAAGAACCCAGTCTGGCCATAGCTGGATGGAGAATAGTTAGATTCACACCTTTCCCGTTGCATGGTAGGAAATGCAGACATTTGAACTTGGATGTTTTGTATATTTCTTACGAGCGTAACCATTACAGGCATCTCCATCCCGTTATATATCTTATGCTAAGCGTGAATTAACGTTTTCATCAATTTATTTAATAAATACTACACGTGACATTAGTATAAATAGTAAGGCATTAGATAATGTCTATTTTTCAAATTAATCAATTCATTCATCTATCTTTCCTTCTGTTCCCAACTCCTGATTCTCACCCTTTTTTCTTTTCTTTCCTTCACGAATTAGTCTCAGTGTTCTTTCTTTATTTTCATTTCTTTACATGGGACTTGTTCTCAACTGCGGTCTTCATCTTTGCAAATGTACTTTTCTTTTTTTACTCATAGGTCAGCATTTTTTTTTCTTATTTCATATTTTCCTATATAAGTTCTGCTTCTTTGACCATTTTTTCCATGAAATTTAAGCCATGAATAATTTCAGAAAATTATAGAGAAGAACAGTATTTAACCAAGATAAAGCATCAAATAGTCCACAAGGCTTGATATGCCACGACCCACCACCAAATCAAACTGAATATAAGAACGGAAATATTTCTATAAAATATTGTCCAACGAAAAAAAGAAAAAAAAATGGTTGATGCATTATAAAAAAAAAAGATAAAATTCGCTTTTGGTTTAAATTGGTTTCGTTGTTTACTGACACATCAATCTTACTTGAGGAGTGAGGAGTGCTCTTCAGCGTCCTTGAAGAAAGCAGGTTTGAACTCCAGCCGTGCTCTTACGTACTCTTTTGTAACACCTCGAGAAAAGAATGAACCACCTAATTCACTTAAAGTTACATGTAAAATAATATCACAACAGTTCTTCAACAAGAAGCATTAAATAACCCACAGAGTTTGATAATCTATCAAACAAAAGAAATAAACAGAATATTCGTGGGTTATTTCAATTCCATAATATACTTGCATATACGAACTCCTTTCTCAATTGTATTTGTCCCTAAATGAACGTAATTGCTTGATGTAGCAATAGCTACTACATCACGACGAATCCCTAAGATTCGCTCAAACTTTTTCCATAATCATTATCATTATCAACGCTGAGATATATGAATACGATTCAATTTTTTGGTATAAATTTCTGAGATGGAGCTTGATAATTGTAATTACTGAGAATTTTCCGGAAATGACTCATGGTGTAGTGGATAATGCGTTTGGTTGGAAGGTACTTCTGACTGAATTTATCTGAAGGTTACAAGTTCGAATCCCAACTAACAGGTAGGATTAACAAGGAATACTTATAACTTAAAACTTGTAACTAGTCCTCGTTAACAGAATTGAAACAGTCTACTTCCCGTGGTTCAAAGTGCTCAGTTTGAGATCAAAAAGTTACCCTTTTTTGTTTTCGATAGGACAATATGCCGTAAAAAAAAGATAAACTATTAAGAAAGAACAACAAAAACGTGTAAATGCAAATATATGATGAACATGATTCTCTCACCTCGAGGAGTAAAATAATCCTATACAGGTTGAGATGTTATTAAAATCAATTCAAACGACTAACATTAAGATAGTTTTGAAAACGCGTTAAATGTTAATAAAAATATCTCGATTTCTAACAATTTTTCCTTCAGTTTTTGTAAAACCCATTTTACATCAAAAAGTCAGATTAACTTATATATATATATATATATATATATATAGTCATCTACAGACAGACTGTTTCATTGTTTCACAACTCTTCAGTGTGGCTAGACGCGTAGGATGTTTGAAGCTGGGATCGAAACCCGCCCAACTTTACGTTAGAATTAGTGTCATACCACTCAGCCGACAAGCGAACAACGTCAACTCAGGAATTATAAGGCATTATGTAGTAGCTTTCGTTTGTTTACATTTTTGCCTTACCGGATACCAGAGTGCTCAATTCATTCGAAGTGGTTTGCATTATGCGCGTGGCAGCCATAAATTCCTTCGCCAGAGTGCTCACCCCACCGTGGTGGAGCGTATATATATATATATATATATATATATATATATATATATATATATATATGCATGTGTGTGTGCGTCTGTGTGTGTTTGGGAGTCTAACCAAAGCTAACGAACCTTGTCTGTTTTCCCGTTGCTGTATTCATGCTTTTCTCAGGAGTAGAAAATAAAAAGCAATCAACTTCGTCTAGGATTTGAACTCAGGTCAATGAATCTTATTCTCAAAATGAAAACAGTTACAGCGCATATGTTTGTGTGTGTGTGTGTGTGTGTGTGTATGTGTGTGTGTGTGTGTGTGTGTGTGAATTCGAAATGCTTGGACAATCTACCGTGTCTCATAACCCAGGAAATTTAGATATATCATCGAATTATATAACCTTTATAACGAAGAAACACTGACGTCACATCTGAGCGTAAACCAAATTATATGTATACTGATACAATAGGGCGCACTCAGTTAACAGTTATTGTCACGGGAAAATGGTATCGTTGACCCTTGTTCAAACCCTGGACGGAGCTGTTCATGTTCAATTTAATGCTTAGAAGGTATTAATAGGGCAGACGGAGTTCTTTAGCTTTCGTTAGGGAGCCACCCCTGGAGAAGGAAAACGTTAAACTCAAAACTGCGGTATTCCGCTTAAAATTGACCCCGTTTCACATCCAGCTCCAGACAGAGGAGTTTGGTAAATACATATGTATACTGAATCAATTCGGTTACTCATGGACATATACACATTTAAACAATCAAGCTGCTTTAAGATAATTTCACCGCTTCATGCTTTTTCAGAACGCATTTGGTTATCAATTCTTAAAACTACACATGTTTGATAATTAAACAATATATTTTGTCTAAGAGACAAACAGATAAATAGACGTTTCGGAAAAAAGCAGACGAGTCTGATCCAGCGTTTTAGATTATATAAAGGGGGCAGCCAAATTTTGTCAAATGTGGTTAATCATATTTCAATTTTCCAAGTTCAAGGATCTCACGCCAGACTTGAGCCGCCCAATTGAAACCGTTCGATCCCTATCCCCGCTCAACACCGAGTAACAAACGCTGTGTGATTTCTCGTTAGAAATTTGTCACTTGTCCTGACAATCTTTTCAATAGATGCAATGGTTTGTAGGGAGCATCCTCTCAAATGGATTATCGTTTCTGGCGGGAAAGACATTCATCAAATTATGGCGCTTGATTGGAAAATGAAGGAAAATGTCGCGGAAAAACTGAGGGACGCAGAAAAATACTGGGGTGGGGGGAAGTAGAGAAGAAATAGAGTTGAGGAGAGAGAAAGAAAGAAAGTAAGAAAGAAAGAAAGAAAGAGAGAAAGAAACTGGTAACAGAAAACGACAGAATCAGAAAGATTAAATCTCATTACAAGATATATTACATTAGTTAAAATATAATCTAAAAACTAGGATAGTATTTTAAAATAGAATTAAAAAGAAATAAAATTATTTTAATGGATAAAATAGATCTCATTGTCGATATAAGATCACTGCAATTTTTACAAATATATTTCTTAATGTAGGCAATATTTTCCATCTCATTGAAAGGATTAATTGATTGATAGATTGATTTTAACGGCATGTTATTTTGTCTAGGGTAATTTTATGCCAAGAGGTCAGGACATCGTCTTCCTCTCTCGTCCCTGTTTACATTTTCTATGTTGTTTTCTAGCATTGTTTGTTTATTTTTTGGGTTGTTTTTTTTTTCACATGCTCCTATCAAATACGAAAATTCTTAGGCCAACTGTATTCCTGGTGCAGCAGATACAGTCAGTTTATTCTAAACAGCGCTGACAGGGCGATTGAATATATATCTAATTGGATTGATTAAATTATTCATGACCCCGTGGCATAATGCCTAGCGTGCCTCACTGAGACATTGTTGTAAGCGAGTTCGGACTCCAGTCGCGCTATTAAATTCGCTTTCGGGGCCATACCCGATGGAAAGGAATTCTCCCGGTGGTGGGTTAAATGGTACCACTATTGTTCTTCTAAAAATTAGGCTTTGACATTAAATAACCCATGAAGATTGATACTATTTACCAACCCCTCCGCTCGGGCAGGATATGACACATGGTCAATTTTTAAGCGGAGTTTAACAGGTTTGAATTCAGAGTTTTCCTTCTCCTAGACTAGTTGCCTCACCAAGGCTGAAGAACCAAGTCATTCCTACTATTTACCCATAGCTGGAGGGAGAATAATTGGATTCATACCTTTCCCAAGGGTATTGGTGCTATGTGAAATGCAATCAGTCTCGTCCAGGATTTGAACTCGTGTCGCCGTGTCCATTCCTACGACTACACCACGGGCACCTCCATGAAGGTTGATATGCCATTAAAAACAAAGAACATATTCAACACGTCAGACAACTTTTCTTGCAGCATCAAAAAACATTTTTGTCGCTAGTGTTTAATAGAATGAATAGAATCAAAGCTGAAATAAATGTTGATTAAAAAAGGTAAAATACGAGACATGTTTTAGCCGATAAGAATATGTAAATTCATAACAGATAAAAGGAAATATGTTCCAAATAAAATAAAATAATCATATTAGTTAAAAACAATTTTCTTATCTGTGTAACTTTTTTTAAAAATCAAAATTATTCGAAATGTCCAATTTGATGTCCAAGTATCATTTGGTAGAATATAGTTTTATATCTTATATATGTTTACATCAACAACGGCAATTATAATTCAAGGGAAAATAGATAGATTAATTCATTGTTATAGCATTTCAACCCGTCAAGGGTTATTTTATGAAATGGCTTTTATTGTACGTTTATATTTACAGTTTTGATATAGTTGTTTCTTAAGATATTTTGCACAGGTATATATTATAGAACATTCCTATCTAATTCAATAATTTACTTATAGTTAAATACTTTCAAGTATTTTCGAGTGTTCGTCAATGGCCTTGGTTTGGTTTCTTTGTTTAATGGCATATCAACTCTTTTTAGGTTATTTAATGCCAAATTCATTCTCCTAGAAGAACAGTAGTGGTACTATTTAACCCATAGCTGGGAGGATAAGGGGGTTCATATCTTTCCCAAGGGTATTTGCCCGAAAGTGAACGTAATAGCGCGACTGGAGTACGAACTCGCGTACTACGATTCCGCAGACCATCGCTTTAACCATTACACCACGAGGACACCCCCAATGGCCTTGGAGACCTGGGTTCAATCCCAGGTCAAGACATACCAAAGACTCAAAACATGGTATTGATGCTACCTTGTGTAACACTTAGCATTATAAGGGTAAAGTGAAGTAATCTAGGGAAAGGAGTAGCGCCTTCTCCTGCACCTCGGTGTTGTAGCTATCGAAAAGGGTCCCATCGGGTCACCCTCGACTACGATCGCCTACTTTACTTTTACTATATGGCTTCAAATTTTTATTTCTATTTAATTATAGTCATTTATTCGCACAAAAATATGTTTCAATTAACTAATTATAATTCTTTGTAAACAATTACAGCTTTAAGTGATATTTTTTTATTCAAATAATTAACAATTATACGGCACCAATAATCCATCTCTAATTCTAATCAACAGATCAATTTGATTTATAAAAGGGACCCTAACAGGTACGACCATTTCGTATCACAGTAGACCTGAGAGTAATGGTAATGGAGGGGTACTCCACACTCCTCAGATCTCAGTAACTATAGCCTCACCATCAGATGTTATTTAGTGTCATACCCAGGACACCCCTTGTACATTTGGTTTGGTTTGGTTTTGTGGCATAGCAACCATTGTTGGTTATTTAATGTCAAATCCTTTTTATAAATATATATCAAATACATTTTGTGGATAAGATTTTTAATTGAGCCTGAGCTCAATTTTTACTCGGTTAAACGGTTTCACTTATCTCTATCCAATACTAATATTCTATTTCCAGTTAATCATTTGCTTGTACACAGTTTAATGCTTTCAAGTATTTCTATGTATCACAAACAATCCATTTATTTGCACACAGTTAAATGATAAAACAGTTCTATTTCAAAAGATTTAGTTTAGCATGAGTAAATTTTTTTGTTTACACACAGTTAAAGTTAAAAAAGCAGTTCTGTTTCAAGCGATTTAATTTAGCATGAATACAGTGTTTTGTTTATACACTTAAATGTAAAAACTGTTCTCTTTCAAACAATTCAGTTTAGCATAAGTACTCAGTTTAAATGTCAAACTGTTCTATTTGACCCATTGATAGTTTCACCATATTTTAAGCCCGACTGAAAGGCTGTGATGACGATGAACAAGGAGGCTGAATTGTCGTAAGGTTTAAACAAGTACGAATTCATTATAAAACACATTTTAATAAGCTATTTTTTAACGAATTTTGATGGCAGTAACCCTGTGTTCTGTTGTCACATGCACTAATCTATGTATTAACCCCTCTGTTAGGAGGAATATGTGAAACAATGTCATTTTTAAGTGGAGCACAGTTGGTTTCAATTCAGAATTTTACTTCTTCTAGACCAGTTTTCGTAACAAGTATAAAAGTCCTGCCCTATTACTTACCCATAATTGGGAGAATAAATAGATTCCTACTTTTTCCAAAAGGATTGACGTGAAGTAAAATGGAAATAGTCTCATCCAGGTTTCGAACATGGCTCAACTATTTCATTTTTCAACTTTGATAACCGTGACGTCATCGCATCTCCTTCATTCATGTATGTATTTTTTCATCAATTTTTCTAAATTAACGATCAAAATATAGTCATGATTTTATACAACTAATGATAATCCAATGTATGTAATTTCAACCGAAAAGAAAGCATTGATGAAAATATCCAAGAGAAATATATGCCACTGATATACAGTTTTTTGGGGTTTTTTTTTATCGTAATGCATGTTATATGCAGTTATTTCAGCAAGTAGACGAGTTCGGTACGATAAAAGGAAAACATCAAATGAAGTGTTTATTAGAGAGACATTATTTAGAAAGCAGAGCTTTTTATTGATTGGTCTGACATACGAGATTTTTTGCGGTACTCGTGTAAGGAATTGATATATATCTACATTCTGAATATCAGTGTCATGATTCAGTTTATCGAATCAATCCCATTCAATACAGCAATTACATCTTAGAGTAAAGTGATTGGTCTATATTTCAAATTCTTTATTATTATTATTATTATTATTATTATTATTATTATTATTATTATTATTATTATTAATACTACTACTATTATTATTATTATTATTATTTTACTCCTTGAGATTTTTCACATCTGCGTTAGCTGATGGTTTTTCACTGGAGTTTGCCTGACAACAAGTCTCCTCAAATCCCCAGGACTCTTCACAGTATTCTGGCAGATCTCAACAATGCTTGTTTCCTCTCGTCGTCTTATTTCCAAGTCCACTAGTCCTTTTACTAATTATTTCGTAACTGTACCGAGAACATCAATTACAATTGATATAACCGTCACTTTCATATTCCAATTTTTTTTCAATTCCCTTGCAAGGTCGAAGTACTTTACCTTCTTTTCGTTTTCTTTGAATATTGAATGTTGTCAGCTGGGACAGTAAAGTTTACAATTATGCAAGTTCTCTTTTTTTTCTTTTTTTTTTCCTAGATTAGGTAATCTCAAAACA
The DNA here is from genome assembly GCA_963585895.1 of Sepioteuthis lessoniana. Classification (NCBI taxonomy): domain Eukaryota; kingdom Metazoa; phylum Mollusca; class Cephalopoda; order Myopsida; family Loliginidae; genus Sepioteuthis; species Sepioteuthis lessoniana. The sequence continues at coordinate 71,098,878 of OY757916.1, read as the reverse complement.
TTCTTATATTTTTACTCATTTTAGTTTTTCACAGCAGCGTTAGCAGATGGTTTTCTACTGGAGTGTGAGTGGCAGAAAATCTCCTTAAGTCTCCAGGACTCTTCTCAGTATTCTGGCTGATCTCAACAATACTGTAGTGTCCCCCCGTCCCGAAATTTCCAAGTCTTCCAGGCTTTGTATCAATCCCTTGGTGATTGTACCAAGAGCACCGATTAAAATTCGTATAATCGTCACTTTCATGTTGCACATTTTTCAATTCTCTAGCAAGGTCCAGGTACTAATCCCTCTCTTCAGATTCTTTCAACTCTACTCTGTGGTCAGCCAGGACAGCAAAATCCTCAATTTTGCGAGGTCTCTCTTTTTTGTTGATTATGGCATGATCTGGTCGCCTGGCCGAGATCAGGTGATCCATTTGTATCTCAAAATACCAGTGTAGTTTGTGCGTGTCATTCTCCAGGACAGATTCTGGGTTTTGCATATACCATTTGTTCGTATGGCCAAACTTCAATTTCTTCCACAATACCCTGTGGATAACTTTGCCTTTCCAGTCATGGCTAATCTATGCTCTCTCTGTGCTAATTTGCAGCCTTCGCTTACCCTGTAAGTGATCGTTTCGTTTCTCTAATCCCATAACCTACATTTGCTGTTTTGTTGCGTCTTATCTATTCTCTCTTTCATATGCTTAGTCCTTATGGCGTTGTTTTGTGCGGCTGTTTGAAGAGATTCAGTTTCTCTCTTAAAGCTTCCTTTTCTTAGCTACGTTCACGTTTTCTCGTATGAAATGTCACTTGTTAATCACTTAAAAGGTCCTTAGAGTTGTCTTTCTTTCCTCTTTTGTTTTCTAGTTATTGTCGTTTCACTGGTCCTCGTGTTGTTAGTATTGTTTCTGATGACTGCGATCAGTTTTCCTATGCGCTTTTCTATGCAGTCTTTGAGTCGACGTATCGATGTGTCAACGTTGTCTTCAATGGTGGCAAATCCTCTTCCTCCCTCTCTTCTTGACATATATAACCTGTCAACGTCATCTCTGGGATGCAAGGCCTAATGCATGGTCATTAGTTTTCTTGTTCTCTGGTCTATTTGTTGAAGTTCTTTTCGGGTCCACTTCAAGAACGGTCCCGAGTATCTTACGAAGGGACAGTCATGGTATTTATCCCTTAGACAAGATTCCTACAATAGAGTTTTGCCACGAGTAATTTTCTGGTTCTTCTGAGATACTCTTTTTAATTTTTTTTTTTTTTCATTTCCACTTGTTTGTTGGTGCCAGGTTCCAAGATGCACAAGTATTTGTAGGTTTCCTTTCTCCGAGCGTTCTGATGACTACTTGATTCGGTAGTTCGACTCCTTCCGTCATGTATAGTTTGCCACTTTTCTTGAATTTTTCTATGCCTTATCCCATTCCAATATCTTGACTGTATAGTCTCACAGTTTGTATTAGGTCTTCCAATTCTTTTTCGCTCGTAGCAAAAAGTTCGATGTCTATGTACATTAATTGGTTGATGTTTTCCTTCGATTTACTGAGTTTGTAAACGGCTGTGCATTTCCTAAGGATGTAGTTGTGTGGCATCTTGAGTATCACAAATAGTAATGGTGATAATGCATCTGAAATATGCCTCTTTGGATTATTATTATTATTATTGTTATTATCATGGATGTGCCGGTGGTGTAATGGTTATCGTCGTAGGAAATGGACACGGCGACACGAGTTCAAATCTTGGACGAGAATGATTGCATTTCACATAGCACTAATACCCTTGGGAAAGGTATCAATCCAATTATTCTCCCTCCAGCTATGGGTAAATAGTAGGACAGACTAAGTTCTTCAGCCTTGGTAAGGCAACTAGTCTAGGAGAAGGAAAACTCTGAATTCAAACCTGTTAAACTCCGCTAAAAAATTGACCTTGAGTCATATCCTGCCCGAGCGGAAGGGTTGCTAAATAGGATTATTGTTATTATCATTATTCTTTTACTCTTTGAGAGTTTTTCTATATCACATTAGCTGATGGTCTTTCACTGAAGTTTAAGTGACTGCAAGTCTTCTCTTATCTTCAGAAATCTTCTAAGTATTCTTCCGATTTTTAGGAATAATGTGCTCTCTGTGGTCTATATTCTTCCTATGACCTTGTCCAGATTATCGAGGCCTGTTCCATGGGGTACAAACTTTAATACGTATATCAATCGCCTTTATGTTCATCAGCTTTTTCAGCTCTCTGGTGGATTTGAATCATTTATCTAACTTTCACTTTCACTTTTATTTTATCTGTGTTCTACTAAAATAGCAATATTCAATAATTGACTATTTCTTTCCTTCTTAACTAATACAAGGTGTGGTCTACTTGAAGTGATTAGATTATCTGTTTGAAATATGATGATTCTGAGGATAATATTGCCCAGTATGCTGGGGATGTAGAATACAATGACTGCACCACTGCAGAGGGGTAAGACCCCCCCCCAACGAGTGTCCTGGATATGACACTAAACAATCTAATGGTGAGGTTCCAGCAGTGCTGGAGCTTTGGGGAATGCGGAGTACCCCTTCATTGCCATCGCACCCAGGTCCACTCTGGCCCGGAGTGGTTACACCTGATAGGGCCCTATCTATGGGTTAAATAGAACTAACAACACACTTATGCTAAACTGAATTGTTTGAGTAAACTGAAATGCTTGAAATAGAAATTTTTTTGACAATTAAACTGTGTACTTATGCTAAACTGAATTGCTTTAAATAGAACAGATTATTTACATAAAAGTGGATTTGGCATTAAATAAGCTACAAAGGTTGACATGCCATAAAGCCCACCAAACCAAACCAAACCAAAGGATAATATGCATATCATTTTCTTGGATAGATTCGGTTTGTCCTGTATACTATTTGTCAATATGATTAAATGTCTATTAAATAATGCTTTGTACAGTAAAGATCCAACAAACTATCCTTTTTTTTTCAAAACTTTACTAAAAAGCGGTAACTATAGGCACTAAGTATTCTCAGAATATGTAAAATTCCAAGAACTACAGATATTTCGAGGATTCCAATATCTTATGAAATGCCTAGCTTCTCTAAAAACATAATGAATCTATCTGAATATGCATATAACTTACGGATTCCATTCTTCGCGCTGCCAACCGTTAGGTCACCTGAAATCTGAAGAATCTTAATTCAAATTCTGATTTTACCTTCAACTTTCTACTTGAAATAGCTTTTGGAACCGTTCCCTGTGCTCTAATTATTATGGATACGACCCTCACCTTCATGTTTCATAATTTCAGCAGCTGTTTGGCATGTTCCTGATATTCATATACCTTCTTAGTTTTCTTTCAATTTCACCCTAGACTTGCTTGTGACGTCTCTTTATTTGATTTGGCACATTTCTCTTTCTTTGTTTACACGAATTATATCAGGTCTCTAGTTCTGTAAAGAGTGATTTGTTTGAATTTTATAATGCTAAATAAGTTTTCGTTTTCATTTCACAGTATGATTACTTCTGTTATATTATTCTATTTAGTTGTGTTAACGAACAATTCATTTTAACATAATTCTCAGTGAATCATTAATTATTATTTTATTGTTGGAAGAGCTAAGTATACGCACATTCTATCTCCTGCAAAGGGGTAAGACTTCCTCCACCTGGGTATGATACTAAATTGAATCTGCTGATATGGCTTTAGTTCTGGAAATCTGAAGTGTATGGAGTATTCCTTCGCTGACATTACTTCCAGGTTGACTCTGATGTGATAATACCTGTTATCATCCTACCTAAGTAGCAGATAGGTATATTCAAAAATCATTTGTATTTGATTGAAATACTTGAAATTATATAACTGTAAGGATTACTTTTTGTTACTTGAAAGCATATAACTGTGCAAACAAATGATTAATATTAAATAGAAATAATAACTTTTATAATTATTACTATTTGATAGGAATACTTAAAAACATTCAGTTGGGTGCAAATTATTTGTATTAGACAGGAACACCGATATTATATAACTGTGAGAAAAAAACTCTCTCGAAACAATGCAAATATAAATGTACAAGATTCCCTACCTTGCAGGCATCAAATAATCTTAGCGGAATTGCCATGAATCAATCAATACTAATTAAAAGAATTATTATTTTCTCGATCTCAGAAAATGAAACTTGATAATTATCATTACTTAGAATATTCAGGCAATTGAACTCATCTTTATTATCAAAATCACAATATTTCGGCGAAATGCCGAATTTGGGTGTCCACACGGAATCTCGAACTGAACCCTTTATTTGAACCAAAAAGGATAGACTATTCCTATTCTGTCAACGATGACCGGATACAAGTGCTAAGTTATTGTGGGTATTCCTGGTTAGTCTCACCTATTTTAGAAGTGAACATACAACCTCCAGATTATTTTACTCAGAAGCATTTTCTGACGAAACGCCAAATTCACTGCGCCATCTTTCCAAGCGGGAATTGTAGTCACTTTATAAAGTTCATCTATTGGTAGCCTTTAAAATCTTCGGCATTTTTCTCAGTCTTTATAACTTCATATCTTCATAGTAGAAGTAATATGTTAATATGTATCGGGGTATTTTAATTGCTCACTATTTAAGCCGATCGTAACCCAAATGTGATCTTCTTCAAATTTATCTTTGCCCGACTTCTTTTTGGCCTTTATAAGCACGCCATTCAATGTGCGCACGTCATTGGTTTGGTTTCTTTGTTTAATGGCATACCAAACTTCGTGGTAGATTTAATGCCAAAAACATCCTTGTATAAGAACAGCAGTGATACTATTTAACCCATAGCCGATGGGATTAGAAGGTTCACAACTTTTCTGGGGGTATCAATCCAAAAGTGATTTTAATATTTTGACGGGAGTTCAAAGTCGCTTACTTCGTGGCTACAGTCCAACACTTTAGCCATTAACCCACAGGTTCTTTCCTAAGTATATCTTTTATTTTCCTTTTTCTTATCTTCTTTGTTCAGGCTGGGCCTTAGAATTTATCCATAAAACATTTATTTTGCCGTCATCTTTGATTTTTCTGGTCAGTTTAATATTCCCTTTTTTTGTGGGGTGGTATCCGCTAATTTGTGTTCATTGATTATGTCTACGGGGTCGAACATTTTTTTTTTCTTTTTGACGTTTCTCTTTATATTATTATTCCTATTCCTTTGTAATTGATTTTATATTGGATCCCAGGATTGCATTCATTTATGGCGTTTACAAACTCGTTTAGTTCTCTTTAAGAATAATTTCTTATTAAGAGGTAAAACGATTACGTAAAAGAATAAAGAAAATATTTCCATAACATCCAATCGCATGTATTGCATATGATTCTGCAGACAGTGAACTAATCTTACAACGAAACTCCACCTCAGCCATCGAGCTCAACTGACGTCGATTCGGCCGAAAACCATTACTTTAAGTATCTGCATAAAACCATGTACAATCGGTCTTCAAGAACCAAGCTACATTATATTTGTAAGTTCCACGACTCCAGATTTATATGTTATATGGATAGATATACTTGTTCATATTTGAGAACAATGATGGAATTCTAATGATTTTAATGTCTGTTAAGAGACTTCATTCTTCCCAGAGATTAACAACTTTAAGTTTAATGGTTAAAATCTCGAATATCTTACGCCAACTAATCTTTGTAATTTTACTCATTTAAATTTTACAAAAACTATAACCAACGTGCTTCGCTGGGTTTAAGTGACTAGTGGTCTTATTAATATATCAACACATGATCCCTTTCTGAGTGTTATAGTTCCTTCTCTTCTGTCATGGTTTTCGTCATTCTTTCTACTGTGTTTCTTTCTTTTGGGTTAAATTTGCCATTGAAGAGATGGCGCTGGTTTCCATTATGTTGTGGCTATTTTAAAATATGGCGATTCAGCTCATTTTGGAAGCTCTTTTTATGTGTTTTTCACAATTTACCTATGAATATTTTTAAAGAATTTCAAGCACCGAGAATCTCCATATTCTTAGAACCATTCTTGTTTCTCTTGTATTAAACTTGGTAGATTCCTCTAATATTTTAACGATCCGTTTTCTAAAGTCTATTTATGTGCGCTTCCTTTTAAAGTTGTAATATAGAACTTATTTTTGCAATTTCTACTCTAATTCTTTGGTATCCTATGATGATATTTAGTAAGCAATCGATGGGATTGAAGAGAAAGTGCCGATCATGACTCTCAAATCTGTCATTTAAATTTCATGTTTACTTGTTTTAATATGAAGTATTTCTAAAGATAGTTTACTGTGGCTACACCAGACCCAGGCATTGTTCACTAGGCTCTTGATTCTTCTTCTGATTTCAAATTCCTCCAGTTTTTTACACGCTTTTGGAGACCGTTCCAAAGGTATCAACCGCACTTGTTATCACTGTCAACAGCATGTTCTACCGTCTTTTATTTTCTAGTTCTTAGACAAATTCTAAGTATTTTTTTCGCTTTATTCTATTTTTTCAGACTGATGGCAAGTTATTTTTTCTTGTACGTTAACTCTAAGTCAAGTCTCCAAGATAGGATTAGATAATCTGTTTGAATCTGAAAATTCCAAAGATTTTTTTTAGCTTTATTTTCTATGACGGTTTCTTGTTTACAAAAATAATATTTGGAAGTGAAGTCGAATTTCATTTTCTTACACAATTCACAATAAATCATCTTTCCCGCCCAGTCATGTTTTGTCTTGTACTCATTTTGTACTATTTTAATGCATTCATCGCATCTTTTTCTCCACAAAACAAACGCTAACTTTTCTGTTGCCTATTATCGATTTTCCTTTTAACAAAATTGATCCTGATGGCATTGCTTCTTCTTTTTTTGCTACTATTCGTTGAGATTCAGTTCTTCTATTTAGATTTCCCTAGGTTTTTCTTGTATGCACTCTCGTTAGTTTCTCGCTTGAAATAGCCTTTCAGTGCATTTTCTTATTCCTATTTACGAATTTTTGTTGTTTTTTTCTGTCTGTACTTATATCACTAATGTTGCTATTGGCTGCTACAGTTAATCTTTCTTTGCTTTTTTTAAAATCTGGTTTTCAAGTCTTTGTGCTGATAGATCAACGCAACCTTAAAAGCCAGAGAGTTCATAGCTTCCTTGTCTATGTGAGCTTTCGGTTGTAAAGCCTTGTGCTGGCATCATTTTGTGCTGCCTCGAGGTAAAGTGTTCGTCAATGGCCTTGGAGACTGATGTTCAATCTCAGGTCGAGTTATACCAAAGACTTAAAAAATGGTACTTGATACCTCCTTGCTTAACACACAGCATTATTAGGTACGTTTCAAAGGTAAAGTGGAGCAATCCAGGGAAAAGAGTAGCGCCCTCCCTTACACCTCAGTGTTGTAGCTATTGAAAAGGGAGCCTTCGGAATGCCCTCGATCACAGACGCCAACTTTTCTTTACTTACCTATTAGAAGAGATTCATCGATCTCAAAAGGGTTTCATTTCTTAGCTATGTCCAAGTTGTCTCGTATGCAATTCCGTTAGTGTTACTTAATATATCCATACAGTATATTTTCCTTACATTTCTGTTTCCTCGGTTTTTGTTTTCTTTTTCTGGTATTATTTTTCCAATGTTGTTACTTGCTGCAGTGATTAGTATTTCTTTGCTTTTTCTAAAGTAGTTTTCAAATCCTTGTATTACTGCGTCAACGCAGTTCCCAATGCTTGCAAGTTCTCTCTCTACTTCTTTTCTTGATATAATAGAGACTATGTCATCATTCGGACATAAGACGTTGAGCATAGTCGTCAATTTCCTGAATTCTTGCCTAATTTTCTGAATTCCTCCCTTGTCTACTTTAAGAATGGTTCCAAGTACCTTAGAAAGAGACTTGCCCTGGTATTTACGTCTTTGATAAGATTTTGGTTGCAGAGTTTGGTTTCCATGTGTTTGCCCACTCTTCGGTTCCATAGTAATAATAATTATTATTATTTTACTCCGTGAGAGTTTTTACATCAGCGTTGCTGATGTCTCTCCACTGAAGTTTGAGTGACAACAAGTCTCCTCAAGTCTCCAGGACTCTTCTTAATATTCTGGTCGATCTCAATAATGCTGTAGTTTGGACAGCGTCCACCCGTCCCGTTATATCCAAGTCCTCCAGTCCTTGTACCAATCCCATGGTGACTGAACAAAGAGCATCAATTACAATTGGTATAATCGTCACGATCAGGTTCCATATTTTTTCAATTCCCTAGCAAGGTCGAGGTACTTATTTCTCTTTTTGCATTCCTTCAATTTTACTCCGCGGTCCGCCGGGACAGTAAAGTCCACAATCCTGCAAGTTCCGACTTTTTTGTTGATTATTATTAGGTCTGATCATTATTATTATTATTATTCTTATCCTTATTATTATTTACTCCTTTAGAGTTTTTCACATCAGCGCCAGTTGATAGTTTTTCACTGGAGTTTGAGTGACAGCAAGTCTCCTGAAGTCTCCTGGACTCTTATCAGTATTCTAGCCGTTCTCAGTAATGCTGTTATTTGGATGGTATCCACTCGTCCACCAACTTCCAAATCCTCCAGGCCCTTTAATAATCCGTTAGTTACTGTACCAAAAGCACCAATTACAGTGGGTATAATTGTCACCTGCATGTTCCACAGTTTTTCAATTCTCTGGCAAGGTCGAGGTACTTATCCTTCTTTTCACATTCTTTCATTATTATTGTTATTATTATTTACTCCATCAGAGTTTTTCACATCAGTGTTAACTGATGGTTTTTCATTAGAGTTTGAGTGACAGCAAGTCTCCTCAAGTCTCTACAATTACACGATTTCCTCGCTGTTCCACTACCCAGAGAATTAAAGTAAAAGACATCTATCACAATAAAAGACGTAATCAAGGCAAAGTAAGAAAATACTGTTTTATGCTAATCGCTTCAATAGCACCGGCTTGACTGCAGTCTTATAGAAAAACGAAATAAGGAAACATATTCCACGTAATTTGGAATTCGTCTACCTTGTATATTCTGCATTTTTTTTTTTGTTTCTCTTTATCGCAACTAACTCAGTGAGTACGGATCTGAATTAAAGAATAAAACTAACTGGCATAAAATCTCTTGTTTTTCGTGGATTTTAGCTGTGAAACAAAATTGCTATATCGATTGTGCTAACAGAGATTTTAATATTAATATTACTAATAATTTGAATACGATTGTGCGTAACATCAATATGAAACCGAAAGATTGATGGAAATCTATGCGGGACGATAAGACGAGCTCTCGTGTTGACCATAAAAATTCATCCCTCTCTGTTGATAAATGGTTTGGTTTGGTTTAGTTTGGTTTGGTTAATGGCACATCAACCATTGTAAGTTATTAATACCAAATCCATTTTTATACTTATAAACAGTTCTATTTCAAACAATTCAGTTTAGCATAAGTACACAGTTCAGTTCACTTTGACCCATTATGAATACTTTATCAGGTACTACTCTCCAGGTTTGATTGGACCTGGGAGCAACGTCAATGAAGGGTTACTCCGCATTCCCCAAAGTTCCAGCATTATTGGAACTTCACCATCAAATTGTTTAGAGCCATATCGAGGACACTTGATGGATGGGATTTTACCTCTCTGCAGAGAAGGAGTCGGTGTATTCTACAGCCCAGGCGACTGGGCAATAGATAAATAGATACACAGTCACACAAACACACACACACACACACACACACACACACACACATAGTTATAAATAAAGATGGTAGTTGTAGGTAAAAAAATAAGTATAAGGAAATATTTAAAAAGAGAAGGTCCACGAAGAGATTTGAATTTTTTTTTTTTTAAATTGTTGTTAAATCCAAAATAAACCTTTGTCTTCTCAGTCCGCGGAAGAGATAAAACTGATAATTGTGATTTGTCCTCTTGAAGATGAAAATTAAAAAAATAATGATAATATTGGAGCTGGTTCCTTCAAATCTGTCTTGACAGTCTTGAAGGGTTTATTGTATTCCTGGCATGAATTGTGAATTAAAATATATTGGTGAAACATCTCGGAATCTTCACGTGCGTTTCAAAGAACACAAAAGAGACATAAGGATTGATAACTTAAACAATGCACTACTTCAATGTATTTCTCAATCTAATCACAACTTCGATTTCAATTCTGCAAAGATGTTCGTTTACATTTATGGTAAAAGACTAAGACAAATTTTCGAAGCCGCTGCAATTTAATTCTCTAATTCCCTGAATACTCGTCCGGGCTTTTATACTATTTCTCCTTGCTTTAGCAAATCCATTTTAAATAGCTACAATATATTCCATCTTTAGTTAATATATTCCACATCTATCATAGTTTTATAATTTCTCTTTTTCTTTTTGTCTTTCTTTTTCTTTCTACCTTTTATTTGAAATCTTTCTCGATAAACAAACGGAACATAAATTCTACACAATATTTCTAATAAGTTATAATTGACGTAATTTAAAACAAACACAGGCTGATTCACAAATTAAACGGCCCACTTTTTCTTATTAAGCAAATTTCCCCAAGGTTTTTGTATTTTGAACTTTTAAACATCCATCGTTGATTTAACATCACTAATACCATCCCTCATAGTCATGATGATGGTTCATTTGAACTGAAACGCTATGGTGTCGACTTTGCTTCTTAATAAATCTCTCTTACTTGGATTAACTTGTTATCAATTTTTCTTTATATATTGTCAGATTACACTCCATTATTTACTTCCGTATATATATATATATATATATATATATATATATATATATATATATATACTATCTCTCTCATCTTTCCTCCTTTTTCTCTTTCTCTTTCTCTCTCTCTCTCTCTCATTCACACACTCATCTCTCCTCCCACTCGTTTTCTCTCACTCTCTCTTACTCTCTCTCTCTCTCTCTCTCTCTCTCTCTTAATATATACATATATATGTAAGTGAGTAATGTACAAATATCCGCCCTATATCTGTATGTGTATCCTTACTTGTATATCATATCATGAATATGGTATACTCTAAGTATTTGGACGCTAATCTTATTATTTTAGACACAAATGAATCTGAATTTGTTATTCACGTTTTTATTATTTCATATATTTGGGCTCTATACGTGCTGACACTTTCTTTTTTTCAGGAGATGGATTATATATATATATATATATATATATATATATATATATATGTGTGTGTGTGTGTGTGTGTGTGTGTGTGTGTGTATTCATAAATGTGCGTGTGTACATGTGTATTAATATTATATATTTAAGTGTGTGATGTTTGTATATATTCGAATGTTCGTCTAAGTATTAACACTTCCGTATATTATGAATATGGTTTCCTATATATATATATATATATACATATATAGGTGCATATTTTCTCAAATTCTAACAGAAACTCATCCGTGACAAAATGAAAATATGACCATTTGTATCTACAAATACGTGTGTGTGTGTTTGTGTGTGTGTGTGTGTATCTGCAATTTTGCAATGTTATGCATTTTTATTCACTTGCGCATGTATTCATACGTGCTATATATGTGTGTACATGTGCAATTTTACAGGTTTGTGTATGCATGTCTGTATGTGTGCGTTATTAGTCTTAGAATGTGAATGAAGCTCTATGTGTTCGTGTAGGTGAGACAAAGAGAACAAGAATCACACAGCTGTGTATGTGCATCTACACTGTATTATGTGTAATTGTGTAAGTGTGTGTGTGTGTGTGTGTGTGTGTGTGTGTGTGTGTGTGTGTGTGTGTGTACCCATCTGCCTTCTTTTTTTTCTCGCTCATTTCCCTTGGCAGGGCGTTTCGAGCCAGGAGTGTCATCGTCCACTCGACCCAACCAGCTGAGGTGTTTTGAATTATAGGCACTGGTCAGACCCCGGGCTTTGTTACTCGTGACAGCTGGAGAGGGGGTAGTGGATCCCACGCCTTGCTTAGGGGGCATCCGGTCGTTTCTCGAGAGACTCGGGGAACAGGGGATTGGGGTTTGCATACGGCTGATGTTTTTAGGAATAAGGAGAAGAAAGCAAACGTTTGGTGGAGCGAAAATGGGAAGTAACCATTGGTGGAGGGTATGACGAGGAAGTTGTTTTCAGATGAATGATTAAGAAACACGATGACCAGTCAGGTGACTGGCGCAAAGTACGAATGAACGTCGGGATAACTATAGATATAATAAAGAGATTAGATTATAAATAAAAAGTGCATATATAAGCATATTAAATAAAGGAAGAAAAAAGAAGATAGATAGATAGATAGAGAGATACATACATACATACATACAAACGAAACAATTAAGAATGATAAATCAAAAAGACATGACTGCAATGCGATTGTCAGATAGATATAAATGTATAATATTCCAGTTGTAATCATTATATCCTGTTATCTTTGTTTTAGAAACGAATACTTTTAATTGAATAATCTTTGCTCGTATGGCTGGTGTATTTCCCTATGGAAGATATATATATATATATATATATATATATATATATATATATATATATATATATATGTGTGTGTGTGTGTGTGTGTGTGTGTGTGTGTGTGTGTGTGTGTGTGTGTATAGATAGATAGATAGATACCAAAGTAACCGATAAAGAAAAATAGATAAAAAAGACATTTACAGATCGATATGAATTTATCATATTTACCACCCCTCCGCTCGGGCAGGATATGACACAAGGTCAATTTTTTAAGTGGAGTTTAACAGGTTTGAATTCAGAGTTTTCCTTCTCCTAAACCATTTGCCTCACCAAGGCTGAATAACCTAGACTGTCCTACTATTTTACCCATAGCTGGAGGAGGAATAACCGGATTCATACCTTTCCCAAGGGTATTGGTGCTATGTGAAATGTAATCAGTCTCGTCCAGGATTTGAACTCGTGTTGCCGTGTCCATTTCTTGCGACAATAACCATTACACCACAGGCACCTCCTCGATATGAATTTATAATTTTCCACTAAAAATAATAAAATCCTTCAGTCAGCATATTCTAAGCTCACCGACAGGGCATCGTAATGATAGAAACTGACCGGGCTTAAGAAAAGTCATACATTCGTCAAGTTTCCGCGTGTAGTCACAGAATTTGACTGAAGAATTATATTTAAGATTTATATATTAAACATTACGTTGTTTTCTTTCTGATTTTCTTTGGCAGTATATCTTAAGAAATTTGAAGGAATAATCAAAAATCTTGACCAAATACTGAAAAGGAGCTTTAATTCGAATGTTTCGAATAGATTGTTCAAAGTATTTTCCCTTTTGAATCTGTAAACGACGACTGTGTTCTAATGATGGAGAAAAGTAGTTTAATGCTTTTGTTTGATGAAAAAAAAAAAAACTTTTTTTAATAAAAAAGAATATGTTGGTAAACGTCTTTACATAGATAGATAGATAGATAGATAGAAATTCACCCATTGAAAAGTTTACAATGTCTCCATAAACAAAATCAAAGAATAAATATTTAGAAGTGTACTTATTTTTGGACAGTAAAATATTCATAATTTTACAGCAAAGATTAAATGCTGTAGAGTTTGGTGATCAATGATGCTAGATAATATATGTTTTGATTGCCAAATGTTCCAGTAGAGAGAATAAAATCCTGAAATTTTTGATGAAGAAAATGATTTTTTTATTGATTTTTATTAAGAAAATAAACTAGAGGTGTACTTTTCTGGAAGATAGATAGATAGATAGATAGATAGATAGATAGATCAGGTTCAGATATTAGGAAGTAGATTGATTAAGAATGATAAATACAATTAAAAAAAACTTGGGCAGAATAAGATTTATAGATAGGTATGAATATATAACTCTCAGTAATCTAAGGACTGTGCACAAAACTAAGCAAGACTTAACAAATTTTTATGAAAGAAAAACAAAAAAGATCATCGGAGATGATCCTAATGATATGGTTAAACTTCACTGAAAATAGACATTTAAATGACAACTATGTACTGTAATCTTTTGTGTATAACACGCACTCATGTATAAAATGCCCCACTATCTTTGGTAAACGAGATGTAATGAAAAATGTCATGTATAACACGCACTGGATTCCAAAATTTGTAGCAACTCAATCTAACCAATTTTTAGGATTTGTTTAACTTTTTATCGGTTCGTACTGACAAGAATAATCGTCGATATTATTTACATTATTTCGAGAAAATAGACAGTCCGTCATATTCACACAAAAATGCTACAAACTTGCGGCGAATATAGGCACACATTAGGAGAAAAAAATTATGAAAGAACACACGTCTCAGTAGATATATCTTTGTAACGGCGTAAATATATAGGTTTGGACTATTGATCTCGTGCGTAGAGTGTTCGCCAGTGGTCCGAAAGACCTGGGTTCAATCCCTGGTCGAGTCATACCAAAGACTTTAAAAATGGTACTTGATACTCAGCAATATAAGGTACGTATCAAGGGTAAAGTGGAACAATCCAGGGAAAGGAGTAGCGCCCTCCCCTACACCTCGGTGTTGTAGCTATTGAAAAGAGAGCCTTCTAGTCGCCTACGACTATGGTCTATAGACTATAGACATAACTTAATTTCGGTAATTTCATGCCGAATATGGTGAGGCATGTGGCTGGAAAAACTTTGATTATATTGTTCTTGTGTATTATACGCTCCTAAAATAGTTGGCCAAGAAAATCTGGAGAAAGCGTAGATTTTATTCACGTAAAATTACAGTAGCTATTGAATCTATGGACAATAAAGTGTAAAAAATATCTATGTTTAAAAAAAAGTGACATCAGTTTTCTGAGAGTTAGATAGGGAGATAATCCTAAACTAAAAAAATATTGTCAGTTTTGCAGGGAGGGCAAAACAGGTACATTGAAAACATATAGTGAGTGAGACTAACAAGAAGAACAAATATGAAAAAAAATCCAGATAAATTGATGGACGCATAGATAATAAAATAGCTAGAAACTAAAATAGAGAAATTAAGATAGATAAGTATTTAGAAAGTAAATGAAATAGGTAGAAACAAATATATATATATATATATATATAATATATATATATATATATATATATATATATAATATATATACACGTATGTATGTGTGTATGTATGTATGTGTCAGAAAATATTAATTGATGAACAAGAAATCCATTACTTTGAGTTTCATGTGGTATGCACTATCATCAAATGGACAAAATTTTTAGATAAATACATCGATAGATTAAAAAAAAATATTTCCGTCCGATGATTATATTCACCGTGTGAGACTTAAAGCAACGAATTTCGTGTTCATAATTTGTTTTTGCCTGTGTTTGATACCAACTATACTTTAATGACGTTGGGCAAATTTTCTTACAAACTTTTATCTATCTATCTATCTATCTATCTATATATATATATATATATATATATATATATATATATATATATATATATAGAGAGAGAGAGAGAGAGAGAGATTAGAGTGTCATTCCTAAACTTCTAAGCCTCACTTAGATTTTAGATTTGTGGTACACTTCTCTCTTTGTATGAGGCTCATCTACACAGAAATTAAGACTGGAATGCGAAATTAGTTTTTTTTTTTTCTTGTTTTATAAGATGTTGTCGTTTTTCTTCACAAAAATATTTAACTTCGGCTTTTCTTTCGATATTGAACGATCCTGAGATAGATAGATAGATAGATAGATAAAATACGTGACTTAAAGACAATGAAAATGACAGAAAATTTAAAGAAAGAAAGAAAAAAACACACACTCAAGTTAAATACTAAAACGCAGTTGGGAGTTGGGTGAAATCGCCGCGGTTATCCGAAGAAGTTTGCAGCATTCGGCTGTCCCTGGTTTGGAAGTGGGGTGCGATGAAGACCTGGAGAGTCAGGGGATAAAAACAGTTGAAACAGAGGAAAAATGAGGGGTTTGGAAGATGCAGGGGCGAGATGGGATAAATGGAGGCGGGAAATATGTCAGAAGAGTTTTAGCGAGTTTGATAGGTGAGTCCACCAAAGGGGTATCACTACGTCAAGCGATTAGACGGTGAACGAGAGTGACTTGTGGGAGGATTAGGAACAGTGAGATGAACAGAGGAGAGTGGGAATAACAGTGAGTGAGGTGGTAGGTGAGCTAGACAAAGAAGAATTGAAGGGGGAGGGCGTCAGTTGATCCTTTCATTTGTCCGTGCGTAGAT
>OY757916.1:70970282-71077782 GCA_963585895.1 Sepioteuthis lessoniana | reverse complement strand
GTGTCACATCTAGGACACTCATTGGAGGAGTCTTACCTTCAGCAGATATGCAGTATTCTACATTCCCCCAGTATTCTACATTCCTTCATAAAGAAGCGTCATCGATAAAATAAGAGATTTTGTGCACATAAAATGGTCTCTGAGTTGTTTGTTATAGCAAAGATAATAAGGATAATAAAGCATGAACAAGACTTACCGTTATACAATTGGCCAATGAGTACAGAAGTCGACCATGGATGAATCAAACAGGATCAAGAGACTTTTGTAGAAGAATCACACACCTGTATTGGAAAATAACCACTTATAGAGAGCTGTGTAGGTTAATCAGTAGGTTGATACAGACTGAAAATGTTAATAATAACTTTAGTCAGTTGGGTCTGAGATATCAAGGGGACTGAATCCATCTTAAGAAACAAGACGCAGAAAATAATATGTGATTTTGAGATACAAACGGTTCATCTAATCTCAGCCAGACGACCTGACCAAGAGATAGTCAACAAAAAACGAGAACTTTCCGAATAATTGACTTTGCCGTTCCGAATGATCAGACTGTAAATCTTAAAGAAAGCAAAAAGGGATATATATACCTGGACCTTGCTAGAGAACTAAAAAAAACTATGGAACATGAAAGTGACAGTGATACCAGTGGAAATTAGTGTACTTGGTACAGTCACTGAAGAAATGCTACTGGGACTGGAAAACTTGGAAATAAGTGGACGAGTAGAGACCATCCAAACAACAGCATTACTGAGATCGGCCAGAATACTGAGAAAAGTCCTGGAGACGTGAGGAGACTAGCTGTCACTCAGAATCCATTGAGAAACAATCAGTTAGTGCTGGAGTGAAAAAAACTTTCAAATATGTAAAATAATGCTTCAAAGAAAATTTACAGCAGCTCGTGACATCAATAGCAGCTTATAGACAGAAAACCAACGGAAACTGGAAAATGGATATTTCAAACGACAATCTAAGTAAATTACACACTAGAAAGACTGAACATGAATAATATCATTATCCTGTGATGAGTTGATATGTAATATGTAGGTATGTGATATATAATGGTAAGTAAAAATATCATATTTTTTTATCGAGACGGTAAAAATGAATTGCTCTGTTTTCAGAACAATATAAGTTGATTAGAAGACATATTTATTTAATATCTTTTAAGCCACTCAAAGAAAATTATTCACAAGTAACCACTCACGAATATTTTGTAAAAACTTCCAAATGGCTAAATTAATATCATATATAAATATTACAAGTCTTGAATTTGTATGCACAGTTTTATAAACAAATTCTGAACTTCATAAATCATTTCAAAATACAACAATTGCTTCTCTAATTCTAATTCTATGACATTTCAATATACATGTTGTCCTTTAGAAAAATCATAGTATAAATCAGTATGAGAAAGACCACAAATTTACTTAGTAAAACTCATTATGTTTTTATAATAAAAAGAAATTCACCGGGCAGTTTCCATTAAAAATTTCAAGTATTTAAATTACGAGAGTCGAATATGTCAAGGAGATCAAAACAAAAACTATTCTAACTTTGCTAAAAGCTTATATTTCAAATAACATCGAAAATCTTTCATTTATTTTTAGAAAAATAGGAAAATGGTAAAGATTCTTTTTAGATCTTTTCTTTTTTTTTTTTCATGAGATATTGTCAAAGCAATTACAAAAAGTGTCCGGTCAGCAAAAGTCCGTTTACATCTCCGTGATGCTATTAGGACAACGTTTCAGTGAATCGATTTCTCGGACTTCTTCAGCTTTAGTATCTGTAAGAGAAATGGGAAAAAATCTATTACTTCAGCTTTCGAGTTTCTCGCTCGTTTTTTTTTTTTTTTTTTTTTCACAAATGATTTACATGAGTCTGACAGATGTAAGAATCGATTATATATTGTCATGACATCAAAAGCAAGAAGTTGGCTTCCAATAGTCCAAACAAATTTAAAATTTTAATTACTCTTCTGAATATCATATATATATATATATCACTGTGTGAGTTTACCGAGAAGAGTGACTTATTGAAGAGCCGTTACGATATATATATAGTCATCCACAGACAGATCTGTTTCGTTCTATCAGAACTCATCAGTGTGGCTAGACGTACTAGATTCCCGTAGCTGGGATCGAAACCCGGTTGACTCAAACGCTAATACAAGACTCTACCCCTCAGCCACGAGGAAACCAGCAGCAGCGAAATTCTTCAATCCAGTAAATTCTGAGAAGGTAACAATTCCGCCAGCACAATTAAATTATTCAAAATTCGAATATTTAAATATTCCTGGTAAAGAGCTCAATGTAAATGATATCACAGAGCAAATATTTAAGCGTATATATACATATATATACACTACCCCTAGAAAATATATTTCATGGGAATTGGCACTCTAGGAGAATATTCAACTTGTTTTGACTTTTTTTATGAAGCAATGAATAAACTAATTACAGCATCGTATTAATACATATATATTTTCCTCTGCTTGGGTTGGGAAAATGCAAATCATCAATTCAAATAATTTACTCTACTTTGTTTAAATAATATTTTTTATGAAGACAGATTGTTCAGCTATAGAATGTAATATATATTGCAACTTATCTACATCTTATTTGTATTACCAAATAAAGTACCTGAGTGAACATCCGCTAAATGTGGTGATTACCAGGTGAATTATATATATATCAACGATGGGTTTCCTAACTATATTGTTGATGAACAAATTAAACGTATGATCAAAAATGTTAACCAACAAAATAAACAGTGTACTACTCCATCCAGCCAACAAACATATATCAAACTTTTTTATCGTAACCAAATGCACTACAATTACAAATCCGATGAAAAAATCTTGAAAACATTGATTCACAAAAACATACTCCCCACTGATCCTAATAAAAAAAAAAAACTTGTTATATATTATAATAAGTTTAAAACCTCGAATCTAGTCATTAGAAATAATTCCTCTCCCTCGATTGGAGTTTTGCAAAAAAACAACGTTATATATAAATTTAAATGTCCTTTAGGAGATTGTATCTCTGATAATAATAATATATATCTTGGTTTAACCTCAACTACCCTGTCGAGGAGACTTACAATGCACCTTTCAGACACAAGTTCAATAGCTCAGCATTTAAAAAAACATTCATGCCCAACAACACAACTACGGAAAATTCTCACCGACAACACAACAATATTAGAACATCAAAACAATAAACAAAAACTTCAGATTCTCGAAGCATTACATATCAGAAACCTGCAGCCGACACTTAATAGAATTAATTTTCAAACCAGTGCTAATGTACTTAAATGTCTTTAGCTACTGGCACTAAATATAGAATCACATTCAAAAACAAACGCCAAAACCTTCAACGGCAAAGACGCCCTTACACAGTAGTAATATGCTAAAACAAAAGTTACATCACTTTTGTAGTAGATCCTCTCCTGATGATGGCCCAAAGTCGGGCAGAAAGTACTAGGGATACATGCAACTATGGACAATACATAAATCAATTCCCCCACAATACAATAAAAGTAATACGGGAATTCGAACGGATCCAAAAGAAAATATGTAGACATAAAATGTCTATTATGTTTAATGAAATTTGCATATATATATATATATATATATATATATATAAAGTTGGCGACCGTAGTCAAGGGTGACCAGAAGACTCTCTTTTCAATAGCTACGACACTGAGGTGTAGAGGAGGGAGCAACTCCTTTTTCTGGTTTTCTGCACTTTACCCTTGACACGTACCTTATATTGCTCAGTATTAAGCAAGGAGGTATCAAGTACCATTTTTAAAGTCTTTGATACAACGCTACCTGGTATATATATATATAGGTGCTAAGGTTTCATGCACCCAAAATCTAAGAAAGCGGGTCCTTTTACATGCCAATTTTCTTAAAGTAGTGTTAGTATATAATAAAATTGTCATGTACCCTCATTATGTTTTCCCAGTCAGCTGGGGCTGTAGAATACACTGACTGCACCTCTGCCGAGGGGTAAGACCCCCACTAACGAGTGTCCTGGATATGACACTAAACAATCTGATGGTGAGGTTCCAGCAGTGCTGGAGCTTTGGGGAATGTGGAGTACGCCTTCATTGCCATCGCTCCCAGGTCCACTCTGGCCCGGAGTGTTGGCACCTGATAGGGCCCTATCTATGGGTTAAATAGAGCTAACAGCATACTTATGCTAAACTGAATTGAGTAAACTGAATAGCTTAAAATAGAAACGTTTTTGACATTGGCCCAGCGGTTAGAGTGTTCGCCAATGGCCCGGGAGACCTGGGTTCAATCCCAGGTCGAGTCATACCAAAGACTTTAAAAATGGAACTTGATACCACCTTGCTTAACACTCAGCATTATAAGGTACGGTTCAAGGGTAAAGTGGAGCAATCCTGGGAATGGAGTAGCGCCCTCCCCTACACCTTGGTGTAGTAGCTATCGAAAAGGGAGCCTTCGGGTCACCCTCGACTATGGTCGCTAACTTTACTTTACTTACTTATACTTAAACTGCGTGCTTATGCTAAACTGAATTATTTCAAATAGAACTGTTTTTCGACATTAAAACTGTATTTACACGTAACTGAATTATTACATATCACTGCTTAAATAGTTTGAAATGGAAATGTTTTTGATAGTTAAACTGTGTACTTTTGCTAAACTGAACTGTTTTCAATAGAACAGATAATTTACAAAAAAATGGATTTGGCGTTAAATAACCTACAAAGGTTGATATGCCATAAAACCAAACAAACCAAACCAAACCTCATTGTGTACAATAATGCATCGTTCCATCCTTCAAAAATCTACAAATGATTTAAAATTCCCCGGAAGTTTTTCTCTCTTTAGTCATCAGCTTCATTTTATTTATTTTCTTAAAATCTACTCTCCCGAAGGGATATCCTTGACCCCCTATCTAGGAAACTTGGTGGCCCTATCAATACTCTATTATCCCCGGGATAATAGTTGGCCGTCAATCTCGGGCTGCACACAAAGCACTGGTTAAACCCACCCTTTTCAGAGTCCCTATGTAGACTTATCACCTATCTGATACCAGGGGTAGTTAGCGTGGGTCTATATATCCTTTTATTTCTTTGTGTAGGCGGTTCTATGTGCACACCTTCATAAAGCCAACGAATCGTACAGATAAGAAAATGAAAGCGCTGCTCGTGAGGATACATATGCATGTGATTGTATTTAACAAGTGCATTCCCGTTAAAAAAGAACAATTTGTATCTAGTAACCTGATTCATTTGTTTTACTTTTTTGTTGATATTGCTTTTTTTTTAGTCTCCCTTCAGAGAACGTTCGCTTTATGTTAATAGTCAGACCTTAGGTGGTGAACAGTTGAAAGAACCAATTCGTCTGCTTCGAGGGATAAAAAAATTCAAGGAACAATCCTTAGACTTCCGGTGCTTAGTTTATACAGAAAATTTCCACAATAGTCGTAGCCGTTTCGCAAAGTCATTAAACCCGTGGAACAAAAACAAAAATAGGTTTACTACCTTAGTTTCAATCGGGGAAATAAATGAGACTGGACGTTTTGTCTTCGCGCCAGTGATTTTGTAGCAAGTCATGGCTAGAAAGGGCGTAACTGGACAGCCGGGTTTAATATGATGTATTGTGTATAGAGATTTATATTATAAAGGCATCTGGGGTTTACAAAGCGTTTTCAATTTATCTGTCGATAACATCAAGTAGTTAGTGTAAATCTAGTTGTTGGATGTAAATTTTATTTACCTCTAAGAAATCCTCAAATATCTATCTATTTATCTATCAATCTATCTATCTATTTCAACAATTTTAATCTATATTCATATAACTCTTTGGTTCATTTTTCGTATCCATAAATGAATATATATATATATATATATATATATATATATATATATATATATATATATATATATAACATTTTGTATCCATATATCTCATGCACATAAACAATTACTTTACTTACATTTTTATTAGAGAACAAATTTAGTTCACTTTCATACCAACGATATCCGGATCTTATTATTTCCCCTTGTATTTTAAGAAAAGCAAACGGGCATTTTTAAGTATTATTTTTACCAATCTCTACAGAATTAAAGCTCCGTAATCATGTATGTGAATAGGTAGCAGTCCAAAAAAAAAAGTAAGCACCTTCAAAAAGTTCTACAGAAAAAAGATACTTTCAAATCAAAAGAGAGTATTTCTCGGTTAAACAGGCCAGTGTTATAGAGTTTGAAATATATATTACCTAATGATAACCATTTTGACTGAATTATTTCCTTTAAATAACAAAACATTCCAGGTGTTATTAATTAAGAAGGGAATTAACTTTTATTTTTTAAAAAGAATTGGTATTTATGTACCTATTGGTTGACAAAAATCTACCGACTAATTTGTCTTTTTGGTAGGATGTTGCACCGTGATGTAATGGCTTAAGTGCTGGACTGTTGTTTAGAAGTAAGTGAGTTCGAACTCCAGTCGTGCTCTTACTTTCACTTTCAGATTAAAACATTCAGGAAAGTCTGAACTCCTCTATCCTTGCAGCTATAGATTAAATAGTATTACTGCTGGATGCTTTTGGCTTTAAATAGCCCATGAAGGTTGATATGCGATTTAACAGCAAAATAATCAAACGAAACCAATTTATTTATATGTGTCAGTAAGATATTACGCAAATAATAATATATATATATATCCTCCAGTTTATCCCATTTATTGCCCAGTCGGCTGGGGCAATACACTGACAGCACCTCTTCAGAGGGGTAAGACCCCCCCACCAATAAGTGCCCTCGATATGACACTAAACGATCTGATGGTGAGGCTCCAGTGATGTTGGAGCTTTGGGGAAAACGGAGCACCCCTTCATTGCCATTGCTCCCAGGTCCACTCTGGCCCGGAATGGTAGCACCTGATAAGGCCCTATCTATGGATTAAATAGAACTAACTGCATATTTATGCTAAACTGAATTGATTGAATTAAAACTGTTTGACTAAACTGAATAGCTGTACCTAATTACTTAAACTGTACTTACATTTAAACTGCGTGTTTATGCTAAACTGGATTGTTTGAAATGGAACTGTTTTTGACATTGAAATTGTACTTACACTAAACTGAATTGTTTAATATAGAACTGTTTTTGAGATTTAACTATGTGTTAATAAAACCTGTACTTATACCAAACTGAATTAGATCTGTTTGAATAAACTGAATAACTTGAAGTATAAATGTGTTTGACATATAAACTGAGTACTCATGCTAAATTGAATTGTTTGAAATGGAACGATTTGCATAAAAATGGATTTGGCATAAAATAACCTACAAAGGTTGATATGCCATAAAAGCTAACCAGTCAACCAATTAACCAAACAACTTATCCCATCTATGATGATCATTCAAAAACTTTAAAGCCTCAGCTATAATTTAGATTTGCAGTACACGTCTCACATTTATAAGGGCCCACCAGCTTAAAATTTAGACAGAAATCTGAATTAGTTTTTTTTCTAGTTTTATAATAAGTTGCTGTGTGTTGTCATAACAAAAATGTTCAGCTATGTCTCTTCTTTCAGGGTGAGGTTCAGAACTTTTTGAATGACTCTGGTAGGTTCTGGTGGTGTAATGGTTAGCATGTTAGACTAGCAAACCTACACGAGTGAGTTCGATTCTCATTGGGTGCCCCATTCATGCGGCCTTCTAAGCAAAAGACTCTGGTAGGTTCTTCTTTTACTCTCTGTGCGGTTATCTCTGTGTTAGTCATATGTAAGCGAGTCCAACCTTACATATATTCATTCTATCCGTTACGCTGTGTCCTTTCTATCTTTCTCCGACTCTTTTTATTTTCTTTTGTCCTCCTCCTCCTCCTCCTCCTCCTTTTCTTCAAGACATTGATTATCAATCAGATTGACATTACTCATATCCATCGAACTTGTCCATGGTCGACGAACCCACTCATCATCCGTCTGACAAGAAAATTGTGCCAGAAGCCATCCCATAGGCATTGCTTCTATACATCTACACCTATTCATTCAAGCAGAGTAACGAAATATTTCGGGGAGTCACAGTTGTCTCACATGAATGGTTCTACACAAAAGATGGTCACCTGGTAGCCTTGTATATTGCCAAGAAAATTAGCATCATAAAATTTACCAAATCTAATACTAACACATCAAAGAGTAAATTTGCTGAAAGTTATTTCATTTGAGTCTAACTTATAGAAAAAAAAATGTTAGTTTGTGAAATAGATTTTTTTCTTATTATAACTAGAACTACTTTGGAGGTGCCCGTGGTGTAATGGTTATCGTTGTAGGAAATGGACACGGCAACACGAGTTCAAACCCTGGACGAGACTGATTGCATTTCACATAACACTAATACCCTTGGGAAAGGTATGAATCCAATTATTCTCCCTCTAGCTATGTGTAAATAGTAGGACAGACTGAGTTCTTCAGCCTTGGCGAGGCAACTAGTCTAGGAGAAGGAAAACTCTGAATTGAAACCTGTTAAACTCCGCTTCAAAATTGACCTTATGTCATATCCTGCCCGAGCGTAGGGGTTGGTAAATATGATAAGTAAAACTACTTATCCATATTACATACGAGCTTTAATATGGTAATCGTTAGAAATAAAAGAAGTACTATCACAGTTATTAAAGCTGTTGATGTTTATTCGTATTTGAATGCCACTTGGTTTGATGTTATCGTTTATTTACACCAGCTGAACTGCGCTTAAAAATTGACCTTTTGCCTTATTCTCTTCGTGGTGGAAGGTTTGGTTGATTGATTCATTGATTTTAACGGCACGTCAACCCTTCCATTGTGTATTCTGGGTATGATACTAAACTGCACCTGATGGGGTGGTTACAGTCCTGGAGCTTTGAGGAATGTGGGGTACCCCTTCATTAATGATTACACATTAATGATTAATGATGACTGTGTTAAATTGAATTCTTTATGCTAAATAGCAATACTTGAAACCATTCAACTGTGTGTAAACAGATAATTGAATGTAAATGGAATTATTAGTGTTTGAGAGCAATGCATGAAAGTTTTTAACTGTATGGAAATAAATGAGTAATACTATATAGAATAATTAGTGTCAGATAGCAATACTTGAAAATATTTCATGTGTGGAAACACATGAGTAATACTGGATAGAATTATTAGTGTTAGATTGCAATAAATTAAATTATTTAACTGTATGCACACAAGTCAGTTATGGCTCGTTTAAAAATATTACCGACAAGTTATTTTTTTACTAATCATATTTATAAGTATTAACATGATTTGGCATTAAATAACCTGAAAGGTTTGATATACCAGAAACACAACCAACCAAGCAACTTAGCAACCGTCTAGGGTTTTTTAATGTCAAGAGTTTAGGTAATCGCGTTCACTGAACTTGGTATTCACATTTTTATGTTGGTATTTCAGAGTTTTTGCTTGTTTGTTTTTTATTGTTTTTATTGCACATGTTCTTATCAAATACGAACATTTGGAGGGGCCCGTGGTGTAATGGTTATCGTCGTCGGAAATGGACACGGCGACACGAGTTCAAATCCTGGACGAGACTGATAGCATTTCACATAGCACTAATACCCTTGGGAAAGGTATGAATCCAATTATTCTCCCTCCAGCTATGGGTAAATAGTAGGACAGACTGAGTTCTTCAGCCTTGGTGAGGCAACTAGTCTAGGAGAAGGAAAACTCTTAATTGAAACCTGTTAAACTTTGCTTTACCTGCCCGAGCGGAGGGGTTGGTAAATAGGATCAAATACGAATATTTTTTAAACAGAGCTATTTGACCTATAGATGGCACCCTAATTGCGACTATCATGGCGAGTTAGAATGGAAGTAAGAGTAATGGTGGTGAAGGACTACTTTACACTTCCAATATTTTTTTAAACTACAGCCTCACAATCAGATGCAGTAAAATGTTTTACCAAACACACTCTTTTTTAGAAGGGTGCAGAGAATCTTCTATGCAGGGGATACAGTCAACGTTTTCTAATTCCTAATGACAAGACGTTGGAGGGATCGTTTAAATGCCTCTTGCCACTGGAAAGGAAACCTAAATTCAGGTCCTTTTTCAGTAGATGAGATAAGTAGTCATTTATTTTTCCTACTCAAAACGAACTTTAGAAGCAATGCAAATAATATCATCCACTTACATTATAAATACTAAAATTGTATTTATTGAAGATACGTAAATAAGAATATTGAAATTTGCAGAATATTTTTTGACATTATTTTCTCATTCAGTCCTATAAACGTAGTTTTCTATGAGTAATATGGGATTCATGTTTTTGGTGACGTTCCCTGTGTTTTCCACAAGAAATTCCAGCTCTCATTTCTTTTTCTGTGCGCATGTGTACATTTTTGCGCATGTGTACATTTTTGCCTTTTTGCATGTGTACATTTCTTTTTCTGTGTACATTTCTTTTTGCATGTGTACATTTCTTTTTCTGTGCGCATGTGTACATTTTTGCGCATCTGTACATTTCTTTTTGCACATCTGTGTACATTTCATCAGTGTACATTTCTTTTTGCGCATCTGTACATTTTTGCCTTTTTGCATGTGTACATTTTTGCGCATCTGTACATTTTTGCCTTCAACGGAAAAAAATTTCACATGAACGTCAAGTAGAAAACAGAAAATAACTAATTAAATACACGCTTCTTTAAAACAGAAGTCGTAAAAGCAACTATAGATAACATTTCAGGTAACCTTCCTGGTTTACACGACGTAGGGGAGATGATTTGGGGTTTGTTCAGTTATCTCGAATAACCTTGGATCATGCCGAAAAAAGTATTTCGAATAGATTTTTTTTTCTGATTTGGAGGAGAATAATTAAACCTTATTGTTGAAAAATTGTGTTTTAAAACTTTTTTTCTTTTAGCCTTCTGTTGCTTCAGATGCAAGTGATTTCCTCTTAGCACGATACCTTGCAGATATAGAAAGGGTCTGAGAGCATATAGGTAGGAAGAGCGGCATCGAACCATCGTAAGAATTATGAAAAGAAAGTGGGGTCAATGAAACTGGGCACGATTCGAATACCCTTTCACAGGGAAGTACAGAGTTCGACCTATATAATGAGAGACGGATCCAACCTGAAAAAGAAAAAGATAACAAAGAAAGAAAAAGAAAAACACTTCTGATTTCATGGCACTCTTTAAAATCCGTTCAGCCATGAATCTAACGTAGGTTATTTAATGCCAAAGACACCCATATAAAAAAAAAAAAAACTGAAGTGTTACAATCCAACCCATATCTGCAGGCAGAAGAGGGTTCATACCATTCATAGGAATATTTTTCCAAAGAGAACACAATAGCGTGACTGAAATTTGAACTCGCTTACTAAGATGTGAAAGTCCAGCTCGTTAGATACTACACCACCAGGACTTCCTTCCCCTAGGTGATTTATATTGAGGTAATGTTTACATTGAATTATGATATAACCCCGGTCTGGATCTAAGAAAATCAGTAGACGAATAAACTCTGTTTTTCAGGTAGATACGTTTTCTCTTACCTCTGTATTAGTATATAGCTTCATCTCTACTTTCCTTGGTTTTTGGTTGGTTGGTTGAAACCAACCAACCAACCAACCATAGTATAGTATATCCTTTTTACCAACCCCTCCGCTCGGGCAGGATATGACACAAGGTCAATTTTTAAGCGGAGTTTAACAGGTTTGAATTCAGAGTTTTTCTTTCTCCTAGACTAGTTGTCTAACCAAGGCTGAAGAACCTAGTCTGTCCTAGTATATCAAACCTCATGGGGTATTTGATATCAAATCCTGTTAACACACACACACACACACACACACACACACACACATATATATATATATATATATATATATATATATTAAGGATATATGATTTCTAAACGAATAGTTCGTAGGTAACATTGTAAATGAGACAGGGCTCCTTTGTTTGCACATTTAAATGTTTTTTAGTATTCTTAACATTAATAATTCTATTTTGTACTAATCTTTTTTTACACTGCGTTAAATGGGTTCAACTATTGCTTTCTAACACAAATAATTTTATTTGCAAACGGTTAAATAGTTTCAACGATTTCGACGTAGCACTAATGATTCAACTTCAATCATTCAATCATGGTTAAACTGTTCTATTTGATTTATAGACGGGACCCTAAAATAACAACTCCGGATGTAATTTTACTAGAGGTTTGGTTTGGTTTCTTTGTTTAATGGCATATCAACCTGTGTAGGTTATTTAATGTCAAAGCCATCCTTCTAGAACAGTAGTGGTACTATAAAGCCCATAGCTGGGAGGATAAGTGGATTCATACTTCTCCCAAGAGTATTTAGCTGAAAGTGAACGCAATAGTACGCCTGGAGTTCAAACTCGCTTATTACGATTCTGCAGTCCATCGTTTTAACTATTTCATCACGAGGACATCCCCTGGTACTCAAGGAGTACTCAACATTACCCGAAGCTCCATGTCTGAAGCCTCACAATCACGTATATTTCAGAGTCATATCTAGGAGGTCCTTACAGAAATGCAGTCAACGTATTCTTCATCACCAATCGACTGCGCTCATTTTTATTAGAGGTGCCCGACCGAGGGTCTGTATTTAGTTAGCTCTTCAAGAAGACTGTTTCTGCAGAGAAGTATGCCTGACATTTACAAGGTAACTCATAGTTCTAGCAACCATTCTACATGATGACGAACTAAAGTTAGTTTAATTAATATTCGTAACATATCTCGAATGTTTCTACCTTCGTTTTCAGCGTCCATAGCTTTCTACTTATGCATTACCTATTTCACATGTCATTTTTTAGTCATCCTTTTCTTTCATTGTATAATTTTTTTTCCTCTTTCTGCATTTTTCAAATCTTATACAACTGTCCACTAATTACCCTAATTGAGCACTGCTCATTCAGCAATATTTATAGAGTTTAGTTTCTTTGTTTCATGGCTCAACATTTTTACTGGGTAATTAAATGCTAAAGCTATTACTATGTGAAGGGATGAGGGTTTTATACCTTTTCCAACGATATTAGTTTGATAATGAACGTAATAGCCTGATTGGAGATTGAACTCGCATACTACAATTTCACAGTCAAGCACTTTAGCCATTACGCCACATAGAAACAGCAAATATTCCATTTTAAAATATATAAAAATTGATGGTTGATATCGGTTATTTCTAAACAACAACAATATCATACCAATTAATTCATCCAATCTGAACCGGTATTTACCGAGGCAGAAAGGTAGCTTGAATTAAACGTTTATTTTATTCAAATTAATCTTCTTGGCTTCAACTCATTTATCCCTAGCGAATTTTCATTTGATCGAAAGAACTCTATAACTTCTCTTTCCATATGGTGTGAAGTCGAACGGTTGCATTCTTAAATGTCCTCCACATCATCAAATAATTCATCGGGGAGAAAATTTCAATTTATGAAAGAAGAAAATATCACACGGATCTAGCTCACATAGTTTTAAGTGACCTAAGTCACACAGAGCCAGGTCGTAATGAGCAAGGTCACACAGACCAAGGTCGTACGTAGTGAGGTCAGGTGATTTCGGAGGGTGCTACAATACAGTTGTTTTTTTCATAAAAAGAAAAAATAACGATCAAAAAGAAGGGAGAATATTTTTGAAATATACCGAGAATGCATACAGGAATATATATATATATATATATATATATATATAACGGACTCTCTGGACTCCCTCTTACTATATATGCCTGCCGGTCATCCTTCTTCCCATGGCCTAGTCAATCATCTCATTTCTGCACCGAGCGGAAATACTATGTAAAAAATTCCTTTTTTTTTTTGCTTCCGTTAAAGCATATAAAATCTTTTAAAAACTAAAAAAAATAACCTCTCTAAAATCAATGAAAAAAGATTTTATGATGACCTGAGGTCGAAAATCGTTGAGAAAGATAAAAACAAATGATATAAAAAAATACTATCATTCGTCTTATCAATATATTCATCTTATATATATATATATATATATATATATATATATATATATATATATATATATATATATATATATTCGTGTTTGTGTATATATATCTATGTGTATTAAAAAAAACAAATACACGTATTTACAGCTTAATGAAAATGTTCAGCCTCAAAAAAACACTTCCTCTGTTCATATATTTTTGCTAGCATTTTCCCGACTTCGGATAAACGTTCTGGTAGTATTTTTGAGACATAGTTTGCTTTTGTTACGGCTTTCCAAGCATCGTCTGAAATCGATTAGCTTTCAAGATAAATTTCAGCTTTCGGAAGAAAAAATATGCAAGAGCGAACACCGGGGATTTGAGTATCCAGATTTGGAAAATTCTGCAGTGTTCTTCCCCACTTTAATATATCAATGCACATGGCTCAAACAGTCCTCTGTGTCGGCCTCTTGCACCACAAAGCTTGGTTTGTTTAGAAGTTTTTATGTAATGACATATCAACTTCTGTGGGTTATTAAATGCCAAAGTCGCCATTGTAAAAGGAGAGTAGTGGCAGTATGTAAACCATAGCTTGGTGTTAAAGGGCAATCAAACCGTTCTCAAAGCTACCAGTCGGAAAGTGAATGCAAATGTGTGAGCCGAATTCGAACTTGCTAATTGTTATGTCATATTTCAACAGATTAGTCTCGACACAACAGAAACTCACCCTTTGCATCATTAGAGAAGTTTTCATTGTCCTTTATTTTTACATATTTGAGACAGAATTTAACACAAATACGTTGATTATTCTGTCGGAGAGTCATAGAATCTTCTGAAAAGGACTTATACTCCACAACAAAAATTGGGAAATATGCGTATAACACTAAACTGCATCTGATGGTGAGGCTCTACATTTAGAAATCCGGTGGGTGTGGAGTAAGTGTTCATTACCTTTTCTCTCAGGTTCATCTTAGTAGTATTTGATAGAAAAACTTGAAACCATAAACTATTTGTAAACGATTAGTATTAGATGGGAATAATTGATACCTTATAACTGTACATTATTTGTCTTAAGAATTGTTACTTGAAACTATAATTCTTTATGAACACTTATTGAGGGTGTCTTCGTGGTGTAATGGTTAAAGCTATTGAATCGTGATAAACGCGTTCGGACTCCAATTGCGCTTTTATGTTCACTTTCTGACAAATACGCTGTGGAAATGTATGAACCCTCTGTTCATCCCAGCTGTGAGTTAAATAGTACCACTACTGTTCTTTTAGGAGAATGGCTTGGCATTAAATAACCTGTCAGGTTGATATGTCACTAAATTAAGAAATTAAACCTCTAAATGAAAGAATAATTTTAAGTTACTTGCAACCGTACAACCGCGTTATAATTATTTGTATTAGATAGCAATACTTTAAATCATATAAATGTGTGCAAAAAACTCTTAAGAAACAAGTACACAAAAATGTAAATACAAATTAACAATAAACACATCTGATCAAAGTGTAGACATGAAATAACCTTATAGAGGTTGGCATGCCGTTAAAATCAATCTAAGAATACTTTCCTCATCATGGTTCAAATTTAGGAAAAAACGACAATAGTGCGCTACACTGACGTTCACTCCGCATTCTATATATATATATATATATATATATATATATTTAAAATAAAGTACTTATAATAGATAGGTTAGTCCCGGTGATATATTGGTAAAAGTGTTGTACTGCACCCTTTAAGTGAGAGAGTTCGAACTCTAGTCGTGCTATTTCATTCACTTTTTTGAAAATACCTTAAAGAAAAACACGAACCATCTTCTACTCCTTGCTGTGGCTTGAATAGTACCACTGTTGTCCCTTTACTCAGATGTCGATGGCATTACATAACCAACGAAGGTCGATATACCATTAAACACAGAAGC
Organism: Sepioteuthis lessoniana; assembly: GCA_963585895.1. Taxonomy (NCBI): domain Eukaryota; kingdom Metazoa; phylum Mollusca; class Cephalopoda; order Myopsida; family Loliginidae; genus Sepioteuthis; species Sepioteuthis lessoniana. Next base: position 71,061,913 of record OY757916.1, on the reverse strand, counting down.
TGCAACCAATAATTTACAGCTACCCGCTTTGTTTTTTCTTATATGAAGGGTATTTATAACAATACAAAAATTGTTTTCAATAACTTGAAAGTAGGCACATCTGTTTTTAGTTACATTATCACTTACTTGATGCTTTAAGGTAAATTCAATGTGACCTTATAATCTTCCTTCTCACTAAACATCTCCCTGAGGATAAATATTTGAATTTTGTGGCATAACACTTACCAATTGGCATTATTCAGGCTTCTTTTTTTTTTTACAAAAATACCAGGTCACTGTTGCACAACATCTCAATCGCTATCACGCTGAAGCATTTAGAAAGTTCGATTTGTTTTCGAACTCACCTCGTATTTATCACTCTATTCATTCATGCATCTATCTTAATATTTTTCTGCCTATCGAATGTAATACTCTTCCATTCATTGGATTCAGTCATGTTGCATTGGAGTATTATTAAGAATCATCGAAGCATTAAAAAGATTTTTCAGTTCTATCGATCAGAAAATGCTCATTCAACCTTATCTTTTTTCCTTCATCATCAACACCACACTGTTGTTGTTGTTGTTGTTGTTGTTGTTGTTGTTGTTGTTGTTGTTCTTCTTCTTCTTCTTCTTCTTCTTCTTCTTCTTCTACTGCAAAGTTTGCTAGTGGCCTTTCCTAGGAGTCTGAGTGACAGCAAATCCTTAGGTCTCTTGTACTATTCTCAGTATTCTATCTAATCTTAATAAAGCTGTGGTCTAGATGGTCATGGTCCTTCTAATTTTCAATTCCTGTAGTTTTTTTTTAAGTCTTTGGGAATAGTTTAAAGAGCACCAAAAAACAATTGTATCAACTGTATCATCCCCTGCACGTTCTAGAGTTTATTGAGATCTTTGTCTAACTTGCTGCTTTATTTCATGTTCACAACGTGATTCACCGGAATAGCAAAATGCATTAGATTAAAAACTTTTTGTTACTGGATCTGGTTTTCTGGCGGAAGTTGATTGATCCATTTCTATCTCAAGGTCCCATAGAATTTCATGGCTCTCATTAATATCATTATTATCATTAGAGTTGCATTAGCTGATGGTTTTTCTCTGTTTGAGTGATAGCAAGTCTCTTCATATCTCCAGGACTCTTCTCAGTATTCTGTTTGAATACTCTTGTCTGGATGGTCTCCCATGTTTCTCAATTTTTCATGTCTACCAGTTCCTTTACCAATCCTTTGGGTATTGTTCCAAATGGATCCCTTACAATTGGTATCACCGTCACCTTCATATTCAATTTTTTTTAGTTATCTTGTGAGATCTAGATAATGATCTCTCTTTTCGCTTTCTTTTAAATTTACTCTGCAGCCTGCCGGGTCAGTAAAGTCTAATATTCAGCAGGTTCTCTTTTTTTTTTGTTGACTATCACTAGGTCTGGTCGTCTGGACGAGATTATGTCACAAAATCCCAGAGAATTTTGTGTGTCTCATTCTCCAGGATGGATTGTGGATATACCACTTGTTCCTATGATCAAATTAAAATTTATTGTACAATTCCTTGTGGATCACAGTCCCTACACAATCATGTCTAGTCATATACACTTTCTTCGATAGGTTTCTGCCTTCGCTTATTATATGGTTTATCGTTTCGTCAATATCACCGCATAACGTACATTTACGATTCTATTTCGTCTTTTCCAGTTTTGCTTTAAGGTTGTTTGTCCTTATAGTGTTGTTTTGTGCTGCTATCCGAAGAGATTCGGTTTCTCGTTTAAGGTTTCTCTTTCTTAGCCATGTCCATGTGAGACTTTGCTTGTTTGTCGCTTGAAGTTTCCATACTCCAGACAATTACTTTTCTTCCCATTTTTGTTTTTTAGTTGTTGTTGTTCTGTTAATCCTTATATTATCATTATTATTTACTCCTTTAGAGTCTTCCACATCAGTTTTAGCTGATGGTCTTTCAGTGGAATTTGGGTGACAGCAAGTTTCCTCAAGTCTCCAGTACTCTTCTCAGTATTCTGGTCGTTCTCAATAATGTTGTAGTTTGGATGGTCCCCACTCGTCTGCCAACTTCCCAGTCCTCCACTCCCTTTACTGTATACCGAAAGCACCAATTACAATTGGTATAATTGTCACCTTCACGTTCCATAGTTTGTTCAATTCCCTAGCAAGGTCGAGGTACTTATCCTTCTTTTCACATTCTTTCAGTTTAATTCTGTGGTCAACTGGGATAGCAAAGTCGACAATTTTGCAAATTCTCTCTTTTGAGGGGAGGGTGATTATTATAAGGTCTGGTTTTCTAGCCGTAATTACGTTATCCGTCTTTATGTCAAAGTTTTATAGAAGTTTATGTGTGTCATTTTGTAGGACTGCTGCTCGGATACTCGCTTTGATATGATTGGTTCTTATGACGTTGTTTTGTGCTGCTATTAGGAGAGATTCTGTTTCTCTCTTGAAGTTTCCTTTCTTACCAGGTTCAGGTTTTCTCGCGTGAGATGTTGTTTATTGGTCGTTTCAAACGCCCATAGAATTGTTTTTCTTCCCATTTTTATTTCCTAGTTTTCATTCTGTTGTCCATCGTGTTGTCAGTTTTTTTTCTGATGGCTGTAATCAGTCCTCCTTCGTGTTTTTCGATGTAGTCCTCGAGTTTTTGTATCGATGACTCAACGCTGTCTTCAACGCTGGCAAGTCCTCTCCTCTCTCTTTTCTTGATATATATAGTCTGTCAACGTCGTCTCTGGGATGTATTGCCTTATGCATGGTCATTAGTTTTCTTGTTCTTTGGTACATTTGCATAAGTTTGTCTCTGGCCTACTTCAGAAAGGGTCCTGAATATCTAACGAGGGATACAGCCCAGGTATTTATTCCTTTGATAAGATTTCAACTAGACAGTTTTGTCTCGAGTAGTTTTCTAGTTCTCCTGAGATATTCTTTTTGAATTTTGTCTTTCATTTGTTTGATGGTGTCAGCCTCAATGATACTCAAGTATTTGTTGGTTTCCTTTTCTCCGAGCGTTCTAATCTTGACTTGATTTGATAGTTTCCATTTCGTTAGTTATATGTCGTTTGCCACTTTTCATTACAAGCATGACTTTTTTTCTATGGCAAATTCCATTCCTATGTCCTGACTGTTTATTCTAACTGCGTGTATTAGATTGTCCTGTTATTTTTCATTTTCTCTCTCTTCTTACAAATACATTATATAGGGGCTTGTCTCACAATATCCTCGAACAACAAAGTTTTGGCGAATTAGAAAAAAATGCTCGTTTCAAATTCAACCGAATGGCCCAAATCTGAATCAGTGCAAATAATTATTCTGTCAAGTCAGAATTTTGTAAATTCTTCATTATATATATACATATATATATATATATATATATATATATATATATATATATATATATATATAACTTGTAATCGGTCCTTTTTTCCTACCAATTGCATAAAAAACTGACCCATTAAAACTTTGTAGAAGCATTGATATAATTATTTACCCAACCCCTCTGCTCGAGCAGGATGTGGCACAAGGTCAATTTTTAGCTGAGTTTTTCAGATTTGAATTCAAATCTTTTCTTCTCTTAGACCAGTTGCCATACCAAGTTTAAAGCGCCTACTTTCCCTAACCAGTTACCCATAGAAGGATGAAAATATTTGGATTCATACCTTTCCTAAGGATATTATCGCTACGTGAAACACAAACAGCTGCGTGTAAGATTTTAACTCAGGAAGCCGTGTCCATTTACGACGATGAACATAATTATTACACCACCATCGCCGCTTCGTTAAAGCAATGATATGCGATCGTGAAAAATCTGACCCCTTTAAATAAGAATTGGCACATAGAAAAGTGATATAAAACTGAAAGCATGCGTTTTCTTTGGACCTGAGACTAGAGAACTGAAGTTTATCGGTAAATTTAGAGATAAACTGAATCTCCTTGAACTGGTATAGTATCTTTGCCTAATGACATTTCAATATACTTGTGTTATTCAATGCCAAATTCATTTTTGTAGAAGAATAGCAGTGATAATATTTAACCTATTCCTGGGAGGAAGAGTTTTCATGCCTTTCCATAAAGTATTAGTCTGAAAGTGATGCTGCAGTCCAGCACTTTAGCCATTATTCTACGGTGACTCCTTTCAACTTGATCTGGTGACTTTTGATTCATTGGTATTAATAATACACATCTTATTTGGTTCACGTTGAGCTAAAAATAATACTGGGTTATTAAACAAGAAACAGTGGAACAAAGACTAGAATGGAATCACATTTTCACCTTTATTTTTTTCACCTAAACCAGGTGAGTTCGGTGATGATCATTGAGAAAGATTCCAATGAGATTTCGGTGATAGAAATTAAATGCCAAAAATGCTTCAATACAAGTAGAATGGTTTATTACAACTGGTTTCAGCATCAGAAGACTAAGACCTCTTTCAAGCGCAAGGAACAAATATCTCAAACATTTTTGAGCGCAATTGATTAAAGCTTAATTTAAAAATATGGAGGAAATATTTTCTATTACCTACAAAGATACATTTTTCTTTCAAAAAATTCTCATTTTATTAATCATTTATGAAATAAGTGTGTTTGTTTGTTTGTTTGATTGTTTTTTATGAAATATCAACCTGTGTATATTATTTAATGCTAATCATTTTTCAGTGGGGTGTCCTCGTGGTGTAATGGTTAAAACAATGGACGACGGACTTGTAGTAAGCGAGTTCGTACTCCAGTCGCGCTATTACGTTTACTTTCTGGCAAATACCATTGGGAAAGGTATGAACCCACTTAACCTCCCAGCTATGGGTTGAATAGAGCCACTGCTGTTCTTCTAGGAGAATGACTTTGGCATTAAATAACCTGCAAAGGTTGATATGCCATCAATAAAAACAAAACAAACGAACCCATCAATTTTCAGTCAAATCAAATGGTTCTTCCGAGGAACTTTGCCAATATCGTAATATTTTTAGATGTGTCATATGGTCTGTCCCTAATTCAATGCTCAGTAGAATTTCTATTTACATTTATGGTTCTATATTACACCAATATAGATGCAAATATCAGATTGATATGAAATAGAATATTTTACTCCTTGTGAGTTTTAAAAAATGAATAAATAAATAAATGATTATAATAATGAGAAAAAATGTCTGTAATTTGTATTATCATTATTGTTAATGTTATTATTGTTTTTATTTGAATTTTTAATCCTTGTATATAGAATGGTTAAAATTAGCAGTGTGAAAGCTGGGTTATTGTCGGATCTATATCTGATATATATATTAATTTGTTAAAGTCACGTGAACAAGTCTCGGAACAAATTAAGGTACCAACTCGGTAAGGAACGAAAATGACGTTGTTAATAATTTAGTGGTGATAAAAATATTTTTTAAAAAACATCAAATAATTGGAATTCATCTAAGTTAAACCTTAAGAAACATAAGAGAGTTTTTTTTTAAATAAGTATCCACAAGTTATTCCTCAGAAGCCATGGGAAGCAGTAGGGTGAGTGTGAAATAAGGTGAACGACGGCTCAACGGTGTACTTCACCTGGTGCTGGTTGGAAGAACCCCCATAGGTCAATGGACAGGATCAAATAGTTCAGTCAAGAAACTACTGCTAGTCATCTATAAGGGTGGCGTCTATTGATAAGGTAAATTCATCCTTCGGAATTTTTTGTGAGCTATTTTTAGTTCTATTATATTACAAAAACAGGTCACATCTGTGTCAAGAGCGCAGATAATAAACAACCCCTAGTTCCAGGTCTGCTATAGCCACAATATCATCATCATTATCTCGTGCTGCTTTCACGGATCTCTCTCTCTCTCTCTCTCTCTCTCTCTCTCTCTTTCTTTCTCTATTGTACATCACTTCCGCCAGGTCTTCCAGACTACATCGTTTGTCCGTACAGAGCTGTTGCAGATAAGTTCCAGTTGGTAGTTCTACACTTGCGGGTCCGTGAGAAGAAGTCCCCGGGAGCATATTGCTTATTAATTCGTCCTTGCTCCCCCAACAGTGTACCTCATGTCTTGTTCGTCTAATTTGGATGGTCTTCGAGATGGGTGGTCGGTGGCCGTACAGCTGCTGTTTTGTTGGATGTTGCTTCCAGAATTTGTTTAATATAGCTCGTGGCATCCTTGTGTAATTGACGTCAAGCTTATTTCTCTATATGCTTAGTCAGTATCAAAGTGTTGTATCCTTACAGTGATATGGACAGAACCACTGCTTGGAAAAAATACCTTTTATTTTATCTGATAGGTGGGACTTCTATATCATTGATAACCAATCGACAGATGTCCATGTCTTCACCAGTCACGTATTGATGTCATTTTCGGTAGATGAGACGCTGCTTGCAGGATAGGTGGACTTGTCCATTAGTTTCAGAGAGCCATCATTTAGTGTGAAAATAATGCCACTTTGATTAAAGCAGACACTATCCATGAAAAAATGTTGAATCAAAATATAACGAAACATGGGACCAAAACAATAGGCCTGGGTGTAATAATCAGGAAGTACTCCCCTGATTGCTAATATGGGGTTGCCCAACGTTATGCTGGCTGCGAATGTTGGCTGTTCTTTTTTCAGGTACACAAACGATGATATAAGTAACCATTCAAATCAGGGTCACCAACACAAAACATGAACCACCTTGCACTGCAATGCTACTTCAGGAACAACCCTACTCTAAGGGCATATAGGAAAAGGATGATAGTGGTATAGCAAGAATATGCTAGGTTTCAGACAACAAACCAAAGACTCGCTGACCAAGTTAGGACAATAATAAAGGAAGGTTCGTTGTCTGATTTTGAAATTCTAGAAATACGCCAGAAAAAAAAATAGCCAATCTAAACGAGACACAAATACAATATCATACACACCGAGTATTGACAAATAAAAACAGTCTAACCGAAATGAACCGCAAACTAATAAAAATAGAAACACCACACACTCAAACAGCACAGAGCAAACACTAACACATGAAAAAGAAATGAAGTTAGAAAATTTAAAGGGAATTATGGATGACAAAAGACTACCTTACCATTAATTAGAAACATAGACTGGAGAACAGTTAAGGCGGAGACGGAAAAATAAATGAAGTATTAATATATATCTCAACGAAAAACATAATCGAATTCAATGAACTAATCTACGCACTAGCGAAATTAGTTTGTGAAAAAAATCAGGATTCCCTTAATGAAGACGAACAGAAAATCAACACCTGAATGGGAAATTCTACTGGAGATATGATAAGAAACTTACAACAGGCAAACATGATGAAACAAAGAAAAAACGCTGGAACATGTTGGAACAAAAAGGAAAAGCATCACAAGAAAAAATGACGATTCAACTCGAGGAAATAAGCTACAAAGCACTGGCAAAAGAAGAAATACTAAAAAGATAATGATAAGGGGTAAAACAATACAGACAAAACATGATATACCAAAACAAAGAAAGAAAAATTTACCAACAAGTAGAGGGAGATTGCACGACGGCATACCAAGAACCGGATGTAAGGGAAGCTAAGAAATATTGGAGTTAAATATGGCAACCAAGAGAACATAAAAAAGCCGAACGGATAAGCAAATTAGGGAAATAATTTGAATGACTCGAAGAAGGACGGAAAACGAAAATACACATATATTCACTCAAAAAAACATTAAAAATATCAAAGTGTAAAAGCCCTGGCCATGATGGCATTCATGGATTCTGATTATAAAAATTCACCCCCGTCCTTCACAGATTAGCACTCGAAAGGAAGATTCCTCAAAGAATCAGATATACCTGAATGGATAACCAAAGGAAAGACCACGTTGATCCAAAGAGACCCCCTCAAAGGAACCGTCCCAAACAACTATAGACCTATAAAGTGTCTACCTATGATGTGGAAAATACTAACTGAATAAATAAGGGAAGAGATTTATAACTCGCTAATAAGCCGCGGATTGTTTGCCGAGGAATAGAAAGGATGCTGCAAAGGATCAATAGATAGAAGAGAGCTACATTACATTGATCAACACATCCTCAACGAGAACAAGCCAAGACGGAAAAATTCAGTTATAGCCTGGATTGCCTACAAAGATGTATATGATTGGGTCCCACTAAGCTAGATAATAAACTGTCTCAAAATCAACTAGGTATCAGATGAAGTCATAAACTTTATTGGGAAAACCACGAAAGCCTGGTGAATGGAATTGATAACAGGAGGGAAAAGCTTGGCTGAAATGAGGATCCAGAGAGGTATATTTCAGGGAGATGCCCAATCACGATTACTATTGGTAACCACATACTCAGGATACGCACAGTCACATACAAACTTTGTAAATCGCAAGAAAAGATCAATCACCTGTTTGCAAAAACGGAAAAAGATTTGGAAACTCTCATTCATGCATCGAGAATATATACAGTCAAGACATAGGGATGGATATGGCATGGAAAAATACACAATTCAAGTAATGAACAGCGGCAAACGACACTCGACGGCCGGAATGGAATTACCAAATCAAGACAAGATTAGGATGCTTTCAGAAAAGAAAACATACACGTATTTGGACATCTTGGAAGTTGACACTATCAAACAAGTGGAGATTTTTAAAAAATGAATAGAGAATATCTCAGGAGAACTAGAAAGCTACACGAGAAAAAAACTATGTTGCAGAAACGTTATCAAAGGACACCTCCTTAGATACTCGGGACCATTTTTGAAGTGGAGCAGAGAAGAACTTAAGCAAATGGACAAAAAAACAAGAAAACTAATGACCATGCATAAGGCATTACATCCCAAAAACGACGTTGAAAGATATATGTTTCAAGAAAAGAAGGAGGAAGAGGAGTTGACAACACTGATGACAGCGTCGATGCATCGATACAACTACTCGAAAACTACTTAGAAAAGCGAGAAGGGTGACTGATTACAACCATCAGAAACAATACTGATAACACAAGAACCAACTGGACAGAAATAACCAGAAAACAAAATAGGAATAAAAACAACTCCATTTATATTTTAGCGACTAATAAATAACATCTTCCACGAGAAAACGTAGATATGGCCAAGAAAAGAAAACCTTAAGACAGAAACTGAATCTCTCCTAACAGCAATAAAAACAATGACATTAAGTTCAATCATATCGAATCAAGAATTGATAAGACGTAATAAAACAGCAGACGGAGAGTATATGGAGACAGAAACGAAACGTTCAATCACATAATAAACGAATGTTGTAAATTAGCACAGAAAGAGTATAAGACTAGACACGACTCTGTGGGCAAGGTGATCCAGTAGGAATTGTGTAAGAAATTGAAATTTAGCAATAGGAACAAATGTTACATGCACAACTCAGTATCCGCCCCGGAAAATGAGATACACAAACTGTTTGAGATTTTAAGATACAAACGGATCACCTAATCATGGTCAGACAACCAGACCTTATGACAAAAAAAAAGTTGCATAATTGTGGACTTTGCTGTCCCGACTGTCCTTATGGTTAAATTGAAAGAAAGTGAAAAGAAAGATAAAAACCGTGGAACATGAAAGTGATGATTATCCCAATTTTAATTGGTGTTCTTGGTACTGTCAACAAAGGATTGATACAAGGACTGAAGGACTTGGAAATAATGGAACGATTTGATACCATCCAAACAATTGCATTTTTAAGATTGGCCAGAATACTGAGAAGATTACTGGAAACTTGAGAAGATTGCTGACACTCAAACTCCAGTGAAAGACCATCAACAAACAATGACGTGAAAATTTCTCAAAAAATAACTCTAACAGAAAAACTTTTAAATCTTGCTTAAGTAAGCTTTAAAAAAGCCGTAGGAAATTGGGACGCTTAAACCACTGGCTGTTTATTTGAAACAGTCCCCATTACTTTGAAAAACGAAACTTTGAAATCAGAAGAAGAATCAAGACCATCAAGACTGTACCATTTTGGAGATCAGCTTGAATAGTAAAAAGAGTCCTGGTGAGCAGAAGAGATTTGCTCTCACTGATATTCACTAAAACTGGTGTGAAAAATCGCAAGATGTGAAGGAATATTAATAATAACGATGTTATTATGTTTACTCCTTTTGTGTTTTTTTCGCATCAGTTTTAGCTGATGGTCTTTCACTGGAGTTTGAGTGACAGCAAGTCTCTTCAAGTCTTCAGGACTCTTCTCAGTATTCTGGCCGTTCTCAATCATTCTACCATTTGGATGGTCTCTACTCGTCCGCTAACTTCCAAGTCCTCCAGTCCTTTTAAGAATCCTTTAGTTACTGTACCAAAAGCACCAATCACAATTGGTATAATTGTCACCAACATGTTCCATAGTTTTTTCAATTACCTTGCAAGGTCGAGGTATTTATCCCTCTTTTAACATTATTTCAGTTTTATTCTGTGGTCAGCCGGGACAGCAAAGTCGACAATTTTGCAAATTCTCTTTCTTTTTTTTTTGTTATTAGGTCTGGTCTACTGACCGAGATTAAGTAATCCGTCGGTACGTCAAAGTCACATAGTGTTATTTTTTATTATTAATATTATTATTGCTATTTGAGAGTTTTCCCATGACTACTACAAAGTGGTCTACATTTGATTTAATTAAGCCGCGAGTTGACTTAATTGTTTAAGACTTCACAGTATTCGAGCCAATTTTAACGGTGTGATTGTCAGGACGATCTCATTACTGCCACAGATCTCATGTTATACCAGTTTCATTTCAAAGTTCTCTGGGATTGTGCCAAGCGTTAAGACTATCATTGATATTATTGTTACCTTCACGTTCCAATCACGTTTCCATTTGATGACAAGTTCCATTTTTTGGACCAATTTCCCACTTTCCATATTGTATGTACAAAGTACATGTATATATACGTAAGTGGTGTACATATATTTTCCCTGCTACATATTCTTATAAATATGTAGTAGTTAAAAGATAATTATGCCCTCACCATTATATTATAATTTTTCTTACTGAGTAGAAATTATGTCGTGTTTGGTACCTGATAATGTCTATTGATAACTTTATATATGAATTTAAAATAAATTTTAGGAATGTGTTTGAATGTTTGATATATCAAAGATCAATGCAGAGATTGAAAAATGTAATCCCATAAACGATTATCTAGTCCCCAGTCAATAAATATCGTACAAATCGTGTTGGTGAAGTCCCCCATGGAATCTTGGCTAAAGTAGTGGACGATGGCCTTGAAGTAAACGAGTTTGATCTCAAATTGTGCTTATATGTTCACATTCGGACTAATACAGTTGCAAAAAGCATGAACACTCTTATTCCGCGATTAAATAGTATCACAAGGATGGCTTTTTTGTTAAAAAAGAAACTCACGAAGGTTGAAATATCATTCAACAAAGAAACCAAAGCAAACACACAAAATCAAATTGACTTTTCAGCTATTAACCATATTTACCCAACCCCACCGCTCGGGCTGGATATGACACAAGGTCATTTTTAGCAGAGTTTAACAGGTTTCAATTCAGAGTTTTCCTTCTCCTAGACTAGTTGCCTCACCAAGGCTGAAGAACATAGTCTGTCCTACTATTTACCCATAGCTGGAGGGAGAATAATTGGATTCATACCTTTCCCAAGAGTATTAGTGCTATGGGAAATGCAATCAGTCTCGTCCAGGATCTGAACTCGTGCCGCCGTGTACAATTCCTACGACGATAACCATTACACCACGGACACTTCCTTTTCAGTTATTTACAGTTATCAATGGATATTTTATGCGTTAAAACTTGGTGGAGGGTGTCCTCTTGGTGTAATGGTTAAAGCAATGGACAGCAGAATCGTAGTAAGCGTACTATTATGTTCACTTTCGGACAAATAACCTTGGGAAAGGTATGAAACCTCTTATCTTCCCTTATCTTAAATAGTACCACTACATTTCTAGGAGAATGGTTTTGGCATTAAAAAACCTAGGGAGGTTGATATGCCATTTAAAACAAATAAACCAAACCAAAGCTTGGAAATAAATTGCCCTCATGTATTTTATAGTCAGTTGAAGATTTATTTTTCCCAGAATACTACATCAAATTGCTTTATATTTCCGAGTGACTATTGTCAATGGCTTATGCCAAAAGGATAAAAACAACAACAGAGCCCAGTCATCTCTGCAGAGAGCTAGGACCATTAAACTATCTGATGGCGAGGCTCTAGCCTTGAAGATTGGGGGATGCGGAGTACCTCTTCTTTGCTACTGCTCCCAGGTTCATCTGACCCGGAGTGGTTGCATCTGATTGGATCATATCTATGGGTCAAATAGAAAAAAACAAATGAGTGATGTTGAATTTTGACTGTTCAATACTTCAATAAGTGTGCGCAAAAAAGAGTTCAGGATCGTTAAAAATATAATCTACAAAATGTGATTACAACTCATACATATATTTAATATATATGCATAAACATGAGTTGGCATTAAATAACCTACAATGGTTGATGTGCCATAAAACGAAACCAAACCTGTCCTGTCCCTCATTATTTTTTTTCCGACTATAACATTGCTTCTATTTAGATAGGCTTCTATTTAGATAGATGGTTGTCCCCATGACTTAGGGTCAAAAGTGATAAACCTTGACCTCATAGTAAGTAGGTTCGAACTCCAGACCCGCTACTACGGTTACTTTCAAACTAATCCAGCTGCGAAAAGTATGAAGTCAATTATCCCCTCAGCTATAAGTTAAATAGTATCTTCGCTGTTTTTCAGCAATGATGACTTTTATAATCAATGATCCATTAAGGTCGATACGCCGTTAAACAAAAAACAGAAGGAACAAAATTAAATACATTTAGTTAACTACTTAACTACCCCTTTTTCCTTTTTATTTCCTTTTTTTTATTTCCCTTTTATTGCTCTTTTTTTAATTTTTATATCATTACTACGGTTTCATTGGGTAAATGACTAGAGTGTTCGCCAGTGGTCCGGAAGACCGGGTTTCAGTCCGGGTTGAGCATTATCAAAGACTTAAAAAATGGTACTTGATGCTGCTTCGCTTAACGCTCATAGGGTAAGGATCAAGGGTAAAATGGAGCAGGGAATGGATTTGCGCCCTCGCCTACACCTCGGTGTTGAAGCAATTGAAAAGGGAGCTTTCAGGTCACAGTCAACCAAGGTCGCCACCTTTACTTACTGTTTTTTCTTCACCGAATTTATGTGCTCCAAACAGTGCCTTTAACATTTATTAATAGAATTTTTAATTCATGCAAATATTTTGCTCGTGTTTCCGGTGTATGTTTACATTTTTCATAAATACTAGTAAGCACTTGATATTTTATGAGCCTCTCATCCTCTTTCACTTTTACTCTCAGATCAGATTTAAAAGAATCAACAGTGTTTCTTATTTCCTTTTTTTTTTCGGTTTTCTTTTTGTTTTGTTTTTGTTTTTTTGAGCTTGGGATAACCGTGGTCTCCTGGAATGAATAAGATGATCCATTTGAATCTCAATATCTCACTGTCTTTGTCTTGTTTGCATGGATAAGCAAGATTCATTTGCACAATTCCCTGTGAATCACTGTCCTAACTCAGGCTTGACTTTTTTGTTTTTGCGTTCATTTTGAGATGGGTTCCTGCATTCTCTTACAGGATGATTTACGCAGAGAACAGGCCTCAGAGAATATATTCTGTCAAATCGTTCTAACTGCTACGGCAAATCACAGACGGTGGCGAAAGGATGTGGAAAATATAGGAACAATATCTAGACTCAGCGCGAATAAGCATTGGGGAATATAGAATTTGGAGCAATAACCATAATCAGTGGAACAAAAAAAAAGCAGTTCCAGGGATGATTTCAAAGAGAGTGAAAAGCGTTAAAGATAAGTAAAAAAAAAAAACAAGAAAAAAAACAAACAAAAACTTGAGCCAGAGTTCACTGCGGAAAAATAGAGAGAATGCTAACGGAAGTTAAGAAAAACTTGTGCTCTTGGCATCTACAAATATAACTTCCCAACAATTACAAAACCATATCATACTACTACAACAACTACTTTTACTATAATAATAATAATTATTATTATTATTATTATTAAATTAACGAGCAGAAGAATTCAAAATTTATTCGTCCAAAGGATGACAACAACTACTTCTACTACTACTAGAACTGATAATAATAATAATAATAATAATAATAATAATAATAATAATAATAACATGCACAACCCAGCACCTATCCTAGAAAATGACACACATAAACTCCTATGGGGCTTTGACATACAGACGGATCACCTAATCTCGGCCAGAAGACCAGACCTTAAAAGAGAATTTGCAAAATTGTCGACTTTGCTGTCCCGGCTGACCACAGAATAAAATTGGAAGAATGTGAAAAGAAAGATAAGTACCTCGACCTTACTAGAGAATTGAAAAAAACTATGGAGCATGAAAGTGACGATTGTACCAATTGTGATTAGTGCATTTGGCACAATAACTAAAGGATTATTATCGGGCCTGGAGGATTTGGAAGTTGGCGGACGATTGAAGAACATCCAAACGACAGCATTATAGAAGAAGACCAGAATACTGAGAAGAGTTCTTGAGATTTAAGGAGACTTGCTGTCACTCAAACTCCTGTGAAAAACCATCAGCTGATGCAGATGTGAAAAACTCTAAAAGAGTATATGATAATAATAATAATAGACAATAGAATGTCAATAACTAGGAAACAAAAATGGGAAGAAAAACAAATCTATGGGCGTTTTAAACGACTAACAAACAACATGTCACGGCAGAAAACCTAGACCTGGCTAAGAAAAGGAAATTTTAGGAAAGAAACAAAATATCTCCTAATAGCAGCACAAAACAACGCCATAAGAACCAATCATATCAAAATGAGAATAGATAAGACGTAACAAAATAGCAAATGTAGGCTATGCGATGACAGAGATGAAACCATTAATCACATAATAAGCGAATGTTGTAAATTAGCACAGAAGGAGTATAAGACTAGACACCACTGTGTAGGCAAGGTGATCCACTTGGAGATGTGCAATGAATTTAAATTTGACCATACGAATAAATGGTATATACACAACCCAGCACCTGTCCTAGAAAATGACACACTCCGATGGGACTTTGACGTACAGACGGATCACCTAATCTCTGCCAGAAGACCAGACCATAAAAAAAAAAGATAGTTTGAAAAATTGTCGACTTTGCTGTCCCGGCTGATCACAGACTAAAACTGAAAGTATATGAAAAGAAGAATAAATACCTCAACCTTGATAGGGAATTGAAAAAAACTATGGAACATGATGGTGACAATTATCCCAATTGTGATGGGTGGTTTTGGTACAGTAACAAAAGGATTATTAAAGGGACTGGATGATTTGGAATTTGGCACATGAGTGGAGACCATCCAAACGGCAACATTATTGAGAACGACCAGAATACTGAGATGAGTCCTGGAATCTTGCTGTCACTCAAACTCCAATGAAAGACCCTCAGCTAACGCTGATGTGAAAAATTCTAGTGAGGAAATATTAATAATAATAAAAATTATGGCACATGAAGGTGACGATAATGCCAAATGTAATTGATGTGCTCGTTACAGTCAACAAAAGTTTTGTGTAGGGACTGGAAGAATTGGAAACAAGAGGACAAGTAAAGACCATCCAAACTACGGCGTTATTAAGATCTGCGAGAATACTGAGAAGAGTCCTGGAGACCTGAGGAGATTTGTAGCCACGCAAACTCCAATGGAAGACCTTCAGCTCACACACTCAATACACACTGAACAACGCTAACAAAAGAAGAAAAATGAATATAGAAAATTTACAGAGAATTGTGTTTGAAAAGATGACGAGATAACCATCGCTAATAAACCAAAACTGGAAAAAAAGTCAAGGCAGAAACGGAAAAATAAATGGATTGTTAACACATATCTCAACAAAAAGCATCATTGAATTTAAAGAACTAATTTATGCCAGAGCGTAATATGTCAGCGAAAAAATCGAAAAAGCACGAACAGACCCTCAAAACCTGGATGGGAAATTCTACTGAAAATACAAATAAGCAATCTAAGACAACAACCAAAAATGATAAAACAGAGGAGGAATGGTGTAACAGGTTGATACGACAAGGGAAAAGTAACACAATTAAAACAAAAGATTAAACTCGAAGAAGGAATACTAAAACGATATCGAGACAGAATAAAACAATACAGACAAAATTGTACATTCCAAAACAACGAAACAAAATTCTACCAGCAAATACTGGGTGAATGCACCAACGCATAACAATAACTGGATGACAAAAAAGCAAAACAATTTTGGAGAACAATTTGGGAACAAAGAGAACATAACAGAAAAAGCTAAATGGATTAGCAACATAGAAAAAATTAGAAGGACTCGAAGAAGCACCGAAGCCAAAAGTACTTCTTAAATCACTAAGAGCAACACTTAAAAAAGTACCAAACTGAAAACGTCAGGCCACAATGGCATACATTGATACTGCTTTTTTTTTAAAAAATCACTTCCATCCACGACAGACTGTCTATCGGAATTAATTAATGCCTAGAAGAAACAGATATACCTGAATGGATGGCAATAGGAAATACCACCCTGATCCAAAAGGATCACCAAAAAGGAACCACCTCCATCAACTATCAACTCTATAACATACCTAGCGATGATGGTTTGGTTGATTGGTCGGTTAGGTTTTTTGATATATCAGAATTTGTAGATTATTTAACGCCAAATCCATTTTTATGCAAATAGTCAGTTCTATTTCAAACAATTCAGTTTAGCATGACTACACGGTTTGTCAAAAATATTTCTGTTTCAAGCAATTCGATTTTGTCAAAGTTCTAACTAAAGAAATCACTTCAGCATAAGTACGAAGTTTAGTTCTATTTAAATCCATTTTTATACAAATAATCAGTTCTATTTCAAACAATTTAGTTTAACATGAGTACACATTTTAATTGTCAAAAACATTTTTATTTTAAGCTATTCAACTTATTCAAACAGTTGTAATTCAGCCAATTCAGTTTAGTATAAATATAGATTTTGTTTATACACAGTTAAATGTCAAAACAGTTCTCTATTAAACAATTCAGTTTAGCATAAGTATGCAGTTTGTCAAAAACATTTCTATTTCAAGCTATTCAGTATAGTCAAGCAGTTCTAAATCAAACAATTCAGTTTAGCATATATATGCATTTTCGTTCTATTTAACACATCCATTGGGCCCTATCAGGTGCTACCATTCCGGGCCATAGTGGATCTGGGAGCCATGACAATGAAGGGATGCTCCGCATTCCCCAAAGCCCCAGCATCACTGGAACCTCATCATTAGATTGTTTAGTGTCATATCAGGACACTCGGTGGGTGGGTGGGATCTTATCCATCTGCTGAAGTGCCGTATGTGTAATCAACAGCCCCAGCCGACTGGGCAAGGTGATGATGGGAAAAGTTTAAATGGCCCAAATTGGTGAAGAGATTTACGATTTGCTAATATACCGCGGACTGTTCTCCGAGGAACGGAAAGGATCCTGCAAGTGGACAAAACGAAATAGAAAAATCTCTGTATGGCATAGATTAACAACACAAAAGCATATGATATGATCCAGCAGACTGAGTAATAAACTGTTTAAAAATTTAAAAGAAATTCGGCGAAGTCATAAAGTTTATCTAAAATACCATCTGGAGAATCGAACCGAGCACAGGAGGTTAACTGAGGCAAAAGTCCAGCGAGGTATCTTCAAGGAATATCTGCTATCAACATTATTATTTGTAATTGCGGTGATGCCACTAAATCACATACTTAGAAAATGCACAGGTGGATGCAAGCTTCATAAATCGCTGGAAAAAAAACCAACCACCCCTGTACATTGACGATATCAAATTGTTTGCAAAAAAAAAAAAAGAAAAAAATTGAAAATCCTAATACAGGCAATGAGGATATACAGTCAAGATATACGGCTGTAATTTGCTGTAAAAAATGCGCAATGCTCATAATGAAAAGCGGAAACGACAAATGACGAAAGGAATAGAACTACCAAATCAAAAAAAATCAGAACACTTGGAGAAAAGGCAACTTACAAATACTTTGAAATATTGGAAACGGACATCATTAAACATGGCTAAGAAAGAGAAGCCTTAAGAGAGAAACTGACTATTTTACGATAGTACCTCAGAACACCGCCATTATGACAAACTATATCACAGCAAAATAGATAAGACGCAACAAAATAGCACGTATAGGTTATGTGGTGATAGAGATAGAGTGATCAATCACATGGTAATTGATTACTGCAAATTAGCGCAAAGATAGTATAATTCTAGCTACGACTGGGGGAAGAAGATGTTCCAGTGGGAACTGTGCAATAAAATGAAATTTAGCCATGCGAACAAATAGTATATGCACAAACCAGAATCCGTCCTGGAGTACGAGACGCATAAACTTCTTCGGGATTTCGAGATACAACCAGATCACCTAAACTCTGCAAGACGATCAGACCTAGTGATTGCCAAAAAAAACCCCAGAGAACTTGCCAAACTTTGCTGTCATAGGTGACTACAGAGTAAAAGGAAGGATAAAAGAGAGATAAATTCCTGGATTTTGCTAAGAAACTAAAAATACTATGGAACATGAAAGTGACGGTGTTACCAATTGTAATCGGTCCGCTTGGTACAGTCACCAAAGGACTGGTGAAGGGACTGGAAGAATTGGAAATAAGAAGACGAGTGGAGACCATGCAAAAGACAGCACTGTTAAGATCAACCAGAATACTGAGAAGAGTCCTGGAGACTTGAGAAGACTTGCTGTCATTCAAACTCCAGTGAAATACCATCAGTTAATGCTGGCGTGAAAAATTCTCAAAGAAATAATAATAATAATAATAATAATAATAATAATAATAATAATAATAATAATAAGAAGAAGAAGAAGAAGAAGAAGAAGAAGATTATTATATTATTGGAATAAGAAGATTTGCTATGACTTGGACTCCAGCAACAGACAACAGATATCTGATCAAAATAAATAGAGCCTAGTTTTATTTAGTATTTTTCGTTTTTTGCTTAACTTATTTCTTTTTTTTTTACCAATGAATTTTATGCATTCTCTTTTTTATGAACTTTAATCCTTTCCTCTGAATTTTACCCTCCTTAGTAATTTCTTCAATTAATATCGCCTCGTCCAACTTCTACAACCCATTCGCTTTCTTCGTTGTTTTATTTTTCGTTCTGTTTTTTCAGAATTTTCAAATTATTGTGAAGGCATTTTAATTACTTCTGTTACTGACTCACTTTGTCTCATTCCTCCTCCTCCTCCTCCTCCTCCTCCTCCTCCTCCTCCTTCTCCTCCTCTTTGTCCTATATGTTTTCTTCCTCCTCTTGATTACTATGTTTCCTTAAACCAATTTTGGCTTGCATGATGGATTTGAATTTTGCAATGTCAAATCGATCTTTGCATATCGATAAAGCTTTCGTTCTTCTCGCTTGTCCTTTCATAACTTCTTTATTTCCCCTAACCTCACTGATGCATAAAATCAACGTTTTCTTTTTAGTTTTGTTTTTTATTATTTATATCATGTTTTATACTATAGCTGAAGCAAATGTTCTTCCATTATATTTGAAACTTTCTAAAAGAAAAAACATTTTAATAATATGTCATTTGAGTCTCAGGGTTGCTTTTTTTATATAACTAACTCAATGTTGGAGAATACATAATTAAGCAAAAGATATACTACTACTACGACTACTACTACTACTCTTACGGCTGCTTCTGATAATGATATTAATAATAATAATAATAATAATAATAATAATAATAATAATAATAATAAGAAGAAGAAGAAGAAGAAGAAGAAGAAGAAGAAGAGAATCTTAAGAGATTATAAGAGCAAAAGAACTTGATCAGATTGAATTGAAAATAATACGCAAAATTCCATAAATACTGAGACATTGCCACAGTACTGAAAAGATGTGAAACTTGAAGTTGTCAGTGCTACTAATAGCAATCAGAACCTTTACTTCTGAAGACATGAGAGTAGTTGTCCTTTTTTCAGAGTTCAGTTAATTAAACATTATCTAAAACGGATGTGAAAAACTTGTAAGGAAAATATTATTATTATTATTATTATTATTATTGTTATTATTATTATTATTATTATTAATAATAATAATAATAATAATAATAGAAGTACTATCAAGGTGGCGAAAGAATCATCACACTAAAGAAGCAGTCAAAAACATTAATAAATAAAATGATCAAAATCAGTATGTTCACTCACCCAAGGTCTTGTAGAATGCTTGTAAGAAACCGAAAATAAAACTGAATATTAAAGATAATAAAATAATATTGTAGAATCATTGGAAGTCTTAAATGTATAATCAGAATAAGCTTTGGAATGAAAGAATCTAAAAAGAATGAAAATACTTTTCATACCCCCGATTCTAGAAAATGAGACTCAGAAAGTTCTTTGGGATTTTGAAATACAAACGGATCACATAATTCCGACCAGAAGACCCGACCTTGCGGTATTTAATTAAAAAAAAAGAGATCTTGTCATCGAGTGGATTTTGCCGTACCGGCCAACTTCAAAGAGAAAATAAAAGAAAGCTAGCAGATAGAGAAATATTTAGTGCTTGCCACAGAAGTAAAAATAAAAAAAAACGTTGTGGAACATGACAGTGGCAGTGGTAATTAGTTCGCTTGGAACGGTCTCCAAAGCAAGGAAAGAAGACTGGAAGAATTGGAAGTCAAAGGAGAAATCAAATCAAGAGTCCTGAAAAACTGAGGAGACTTTTTATCTCTCGAACTCCAGTAAATGATCTGCTAACGCTAGTTGGGAAAATTAAAAGAATACTATTCAACCATACTAATGGCATATACACAAACCGGAATTCGTTTTTGAGAATCAGAGGAATAAAATTCTCTGAGATTTTGAGATACAAACGAATCACCTAATCTTCACCAGAAGACCAGGTTTAATGTTTATTAACAAGAAAAAACGAACACACCGTCTATTAGATCTTGTCGTTCCTTTGGAAAAGAAAGTAAATGATAGCAAAATTTTGAAATACTTTAATCTGGCCAGAGAAGTAAAAAATTGTGAACATGAGTGACGGTAATGCCAGTTGTAATTGGTTTTCTGGCAACAGTCTTCAAAAGTATGTCAAAAAAGACTTGAGGAATTAGAAATCCGAGGAAGAAACGAGACTATCCAGACCACAACATTGGTAAAATTAGCTAGAACACTTAGAATAATCATAAAGACCTGAAGAGATTTGATGTCCCGCAAACTTCCGAGAAAGACCACTAACATTAGCTGGTATGAAATAAATGTATACGGACGACATGAAAATATTTTTCAAAAATGAGAAAGAATTGGACTCCCTAATAGATTCATATTAGTATACTGTCAACAAATAGGGATGAAATTTGTGGTAGAAAAATGTGCGATGCTAACCAGCGGAAAACGACATATGACGGAAGGAATAGAATTGCCAAATCATGAAAAACTCAGATCACTCGGAGAAACAGAAACCTACAAATACTTGGGAATATTGGACCCGTACACCATTAAAAATGCCGAGTTGAAAGAAAAAAAAAAGAATACCTCAGGAGAACCAGCAAACTACTCGAATCCTAACTAAATTACAGAAATCTCATTTAAGGGATAAATACCTGCGCTTTCCACCTCGTAAGATATTCAGGACCATATTTAAAGTGCTCCAGACACTCCAACAAATGGAAAGGAAAACTAAAAACTCATGACGAAGCATAAGACCTTACACCCTAGAGACGACATAGACAGACATTCTGTATGTATGAAGAAAAGGAGGAATAGGACTTGTCAATATTCAAGATAACTTCGATACATCGATACAATGACAAGAAGACTACATAAACACGCGTAGAGGAAGACGTATGATAGCCATGAGGAACAATACAGATAGCCCAAGTATAAACAGAACAGAAATAACCAGAAATTAAAATGGGAAGGTAAACAACTCTATGGACATTTAATGCGAAAAACACGTGAAATCTCATAAGAGAAATCCTTGACATGACTAAGAAATGGAAAACTTAAAAGAGAAAGTGAATCTCTCCTGATAGCAGCACAAAACAATGCCCGATATGAATTAGTATGTCAAAGCAAGAATAGATAAGACGCAACAAAATAGCAGATGCAGATTATGCAGTGATAGGGACGAAACGATCAACCACGTAATAAGCAAACGAAGTAAATTAGTGCAAAAAGTATACAACATAAGAAACGAGTGGGTGGGCAAGGTGATTAACAGATAATTGTGCAAAAATTTTAAGTTTGACCATACGAATACATGGTATATGCAAAAACCGGAATCCGCCAGTGAAAAGGAGATGCACAAAATCCGTTTGGATTTTGAGATAAAAACAAATCATTTAACCCCGCCCAGACAACCAGACCTAGTGATAGTATAAAAAAGAGAACCTGCCGAATAGGGAACTTTGCCGTTCCGACTGACTCCAAGGTAAAACTGAAAGAAAGAGAAACGAGAGATAAATACCAGAAACTTGATAGAACTGAAAGTACTACAGAACATTAAGTTGACGGTGATACCAATTGTAATTGGGGCACTCAGTACAATCACCAAAGTTTTGATCCAGGGACCGGAGGACTAAGAAATAAGAGTACTTTTAGAAACCATTCAAACTACAGCATTATTGAGATCGGTGAAAATACTACAAAAACTTGAATGGACTTGATATCTTTCAGGTTCCTGTTGAAAACCATCAGCTATCGCTGGTTTGAAAAACTCTCAGAAGAGTATGAAAATAATAATAATAATAATAATAACAATAATAATAATAATAATAATAATTTGCAACAGACATGGAAGTATAGATTTTTTGAAAAAAGAATTAAAATGGATAATCAAATGTTAAGCGAATGCTTACGAGCTTAAACGGAGTACAAAATGAGGGATGTCTAATTAGGGAAGTTAATTAACTAAAAATTGTGCAAGAGATTAAAATTTCGACTATACTACAAAAAGACAGAATTCGAAATAGAGAATGAGACATAAATTTTCTGGGATTTTGAAATACACAAATCTCCTGAGGACCAGTCCAAGAGTTATTTATAATAAAAAATGATTTATCTTGTAGATTTTGCCATTACAGAGGACTATAAATTAAAAATAAATGAGAGTGAAAAAATTAACAAATTCTTGTACTTGACCTGAAAACGGAAAAACTGTGGAATATGACAGTGATGGTAATACAAGTTGTAGTTGGTGCGCTTTGGAAAATCTTAAAAGGTTTTAGAAAAAAAAAGACTTGAGCAATTAGAAATTAGAAGAAGAAGCGAGACTATCCAGTCTAATAACACCCCTGGCAGGCCGACCCCAGACTGTATCAAAGTCGTTAAACCAAACATCCCATGGCCAGTGATTCGTCCAGTGGATCCCGACCAGGGGTATCACACATTTCTTTACGGCCACACAAAATACAACTGAGAGGGTGGAAGAAAAAGTACAAACGAACAAACACGGACTTGGGTCAGCTCCACTAGTGACACTTTGCATTTTCCGTGCATTTGTAGACTATCGCAGGCGTGTATTTTGCACGAAACTTCTACAAAAACCTCTAGGAATGCTAACTCATCTTTGACTGACGCCTTCTGCTGACCGTCTTTCCCTTGGACTGCTATCTCACGCCGACTGGTCTCTTCTGCCTTCCGTTGTCGACTGGTCTCTCTCTGTTTTCCTTTGTCAACTGATTCTCTTTCTTCTCTGGGACCTTCCTTTTCTCGTCCACTTCCGGTCTCACGAAAGATCTCGCCGTTAGGCCCCTTGTGTGGGTTTCGCACCAAAGCAGACAAAGAGATTCTCTGATCAGCGCGCGCACACACACCCAACACAACGAAGGGGCACATAATGTTACACCAGATCACAATATTGCTAAGATCGACTTGGATACTCAGAAGAGTCCTGGAGTTCTGAAGATATAGGAGGCTACTCAGTCTCGACTGAAAGACCACCAGCCAACGCTGGTGAGAAAAATCCAAAGGAGTAAAATAACAACAACAACAACTGGAAATAAAAACTAATTAGACCCAAATCATCTGGCAAATATATGAAACATCGTTGAAAATAATTGCCAAAAAAAAGACTAAAAAAATTGTTCGATATGCTTCGAAATAAACATCCATTAAAATTACTGGCACAATTACCGAGGAAAAGCGAAATTAAAAAAAAGGAAAATAGCCGAAAAATCTGATAATACCATGGAAAGAATAGAAATTTACAGAAAAAAGGAAGACGTAATCGAAGAAACTGACCAAACTAAAGAAAAAGATAGGGATTTCATAGAAAAGAAATAGTGACCCAATCATTGATACGAAAAATAGCACTCTAAAAAAAGCTCGTAGCAATAAGCAGTCCTGATATAAAATAGACAGCATCTCTAAAGAAAATAAGAAATAACAAAACAAACTTAAAGAAAATTTAGAAAGCCACCTATGCCTTGAAAGAACTGCAAAAAGAATTTAACCCACACCTTACGGTCCTGAATGAAATAGTATATGCAATTGCTGTTATAATAAGCCCACACATGATGATTCATATATCACCATGAAGAGATATGAGCAACCCAAATGTAAAGAGAAAATAGAAAAATAAATAGAGGCATTACGAAGACAGATATGCATCCTTGATGAGATGACTAATGGTGCTAAAGTGAAAACCAGAAAGGCAAAAAAAAAAGTGATAAGAAAATATGCGGCAACATCAACAAAAAAGATACCAGCAATAATAAAGACTTTGAAACGAAACCACAAGCAAAAAGAATTACAAGGTATAAAATATTTGAAAAACGGATAAAATTCTTCAAACTCAACAAAAAAGTTTCTACGTGAAGCTGGCAGAGAAACAATAACTGTATAAGCTGTTCCAACTTAAGAAGTAAGAAAACTCTGGAACGGCAAATGGGGTCAAAAAAGGACATTTAATGATAAAGATCAGTTAACAGAAAGGATTTAAATATCGCCATATTTGCTAACTTGGAAAGTTATCATAAAGAACTTGCACCTTTAAAAGTATACCTAAATGGAAATCAAATTTTGATGGCATAGAATATTTCGCAAACTATTGGTTCCTTCAAATATGCTCTACGCATCAAAAGAGTCAAAATTTCTCTCAGATATTAAAAAAATCGAAAGAAACTGATTGGATATCCAAAGAGACAAACTTCTTCATATCCAAAATGAATGGAACAAAAAAAAAAAAAAAACGTTAAAAATTATTCCTTTGACTTGTTTTTATTATCATTCATTTATTTATTTTACAGTGCTATTAAAATCAAGCAAGAATATTGAGAAGATTTCTGGAAACCTTAACAGAATTAGCGACCCAGATTTTAGTGAGAAACTACCATTAATCACTGGTTTCCCAAGGAGTAAAATTATAATGATGATATTGTGGGATCATAGTCTTTAGATGAGTAAATGAAATAATTTTAGAGTAAACATTTGTAAAAACGAAAATACTGTTAGATATAAAATAGACTCCAAAGAATAGTATCAATATATATATATATATATATATATATATATATATATATATATATATATATATATATATACCGGGTCATTGGCCTTATGAGTAGAGTGTTAACCAATTGTCTGGTTCAATCCGAAATCGAATCATCAAAGACTCAAAAAATGGTACTTGATACCGCCTTGCTTAATACTCAGCATTATAAGGTAGGGATCAAGAGTAAAGTATAGCACTCCAGGGAATGGAGTACCTCGGTGTTTAGCTATTAAAAAAGGAGTCTTCGGCTCAACCACGACTACAGTTGTCAATTTACTTAGTTTAACTATCAGAAACTATTAAATTTCATCTACGTTGATAACTTAGAGTATCTTTTCTTACCCATTCTCCCCGTCTTCTCATCATTTCTCTCCGTAAACTTCATGTCGCTAATATTTGATTATGATCGATTAATTGATTTTAAAGACATGACAACGTATCCGATGTTATTTTCATTTCTTGGGGTGAGGGAATTGCGTAAATTTCAATTTACATTTTTGTGTAGTTTTCGTGTTTTTTCTTGGGTTTGGGTTTTTTGTTTAATGGCATATCAACCTTTGTAGGTCATTTAATGCCAAAGCCATTCTCCTAGAAGAACAGTAGTGGTACTATTTAACCCATTGCTGGGAGGATAAGGGGGTTCATACCTTTCCCAAGGGTATTTGCCCGAAAGTGAACTTAATAGCGCCATTGGAGTACGAACTCGCTTACTACGATTCCGCAGTCCATCGCTTTAACCATTACACCACGAGGATACCGCCGGTTTTTTCTTGGTAGGGTACACGTGATTATATGATACACGGTATTCCAATCAAAGGAAAATAACTTGCAATCATCTTTTTGACCCATAGATGAGACCATAAATGATACTACCATTCCGGTTCAATTTGGACCTGGGATTAATGGTAATGAAAAGGTACTTCACAGTCCCCAGAGTTGCAAAACTGGTCCCAGGTCACAAGATGGAGTGAAGTGTTATATTCAAGATAACCTTCTTTGAAGGGGATCTTACTCCTCTGCAATGTTCGTGGCACATTTGTTTTATCTAAATGTTATGCTAGCGAGATTCAATCTCATAGGAGAAAAACGAGTAAATACTGGCCAACTATTAGCTTAAAATCGTCAAGTTTTTAGTTTTTTTGCTCTCTCTCTCTCTCTCACACACACTCTCTCTCTCTCTCTGTCCCTTTCTCTCTCCCATATTGCCCAGTTGGATGGAGCTGTATACCGACTACTCTCGGCAGAGGGGTAAGACCCCGCAAGGAGTGACCTGTTATGACGCTAAACAATCTGATGGTGAAGTTCCAGTAATGCTGGAGCTTTGGGGAATACGGAGTACCCCTTTATTGCCATCGCTCCCAGGTCCACTCTGATCTGAAGTGGTAGCATCTGATAAGGGTCCTATCTATGGGTTAAATAGAACTAAATTGTGGTTTCTTGAGTTTTCTATTTTTGTATTTAAACTGCGTATTTATGATAAACTCAATTGTTTAGAATAGAACTGTTTTGACATTTAAACTTCGTATTTATGCTAAACTGAATTGCTAAAAATAGAACTCTTTTGACATCTAAACTGTGTACTTATGCTAAACTGAAATATCAGAAATAATACCGTTTTGATATTAACATTGTTTATTGCCCAGTCGGCTGGGGCTGTAGAATACACCGACTGCTTTTCTGCAGAGGAGTAAGATCCCCCTAATTAGTGTCCTCGATATGACACTAAAAAATTTGATGGTGAGGTTCCAGTGATGCTGGAGTTTTGGGGAATCTAGAGCACCCCTTCATGGCCATTGCTCCCAGGTCCACTCTGGCTGCCTGGAATGGTAGGGCCCAATCTATGGGTTAAATTAAACTAAACTGCATATTTATGCTAAACTGAATTGTCTGAATTAGAATTGTTAGACTAAACTGAATAGCTTGAAATAGAAATGTTTTCGGCAATTAAAATTTTTCCTTACATTTAAACTGCATACTTATGCTAAAATAAATTGTTAGAAATGGAACTGTTTTTGACATTGAAACTTTACTTACGCTAATAAAGAACTGTTTTGGCATTTAACAGTGTGTAAACAAAATCTATACTGATACTAAATTGAATTGGCTGAATTAGAACAGTTTGAATAAACTGAATTGCTTGAAATAGAAATGTTTTTGATAATTACACTGCGTACTCTTCCTAAAGTGAATTGTTTGAAATAGAACTGACTATTTGAATAAAAATAGATTTGGCGTAAAATAATCTACAAAGGTTGATACGCCTAAAACCCAACCAAACGAACAACCAACTCTTAGCCATAATGTTAATGCATTAAAATCTCTACGCTTTTCCTCCAGTCGACAAGTCAGTTTATATGCCTCTTTCTTTTCCATTTCTTCTCATCTCTCTCTCTCACTCTATATATATATATATATATATATATATATATATATAGAGAGAGAGAGAGAGAGAGAGAGAGAGCCTTGCATAAATTACTTATAGTACAATGTAATCATATCCTTCACTCCACTCCTATTCTGAATTACCTCACTTCAGATGTGTTCACGCAACGTTATTACCTGTATACTTCTATTGCCCTCTATATCGTAATGTATCTCTGTTCATCGTTCTTCGTGATACCACACGCTTCTTTTGTGTATATCTTTATAGGCAAAACGGTGCTATTTGAAGGGAATGACATATAGAGGGTTTTATTGTTGTAAATGCTTTAATTCTTGGCGAGATTTCGGCATCCACATTTTGGTATATATTCACTTCCTCGATTTCATCACTAACCAATACTAAGCGGGTCTTATGGCATGTCAACTCATTTGGGTAAATACATACCAAATCTCGTTCACACACACACACACACACACACATTGGAGGACGAATGGAGACCATGCAAGCAACAGCCTTACTGAGAACAACCATAATACTGAGAAGAGTTCTGGAGACTTCTGGAGACTTGCTGTCACTCAAACTTCAGTGATAGACCATCAGCTTACGCTGATGTGAAAAATTCTCAAGGTGTAAATAATAATAATAATTCAATTTAATATTAACGATTTATTCATACACAGCTGAATGGTTTCAAGTATTATTATTCAATATAAGTAATTCTATTCATGAAGAATTCAATAATAATATAAATTGTTTGCACACAGATGTATAATATCAAAAAACTAATAATAATAATCCTTATAAAATATGAAATAATACTATTTGATTCATATGTGGGAGCCTAGCTGGTACTTCTACTCTGCCTCAGAATAGGCCTGGAAGTAATAATAACGAAGGTGTAATCTCCATTCCACAAAATTCTGGGACCTCATCATAAGTTGACGTCTAGCATCATACCCAGGACTTCGGCTGCGCCACCTTCGAATGGGCGAGCTGTAACCTTTGTTCCCTATGTATCGCATTAGACCTTGCTGTCTAGTTTAAGCCATAACCCGGAATACGTGCCCGGACCCAGATTTGGGTCCGTGAAACTACTTGACTCCTTAGACCCACATTGCATTTTGTGGGTCAATGACCAGCAGGGTTCGAGTTTCGGCTCGTTCCCGAACTTCCCCTCCCTTTTATCCCCACTTTGCTCGGCCTTCGGGCTTTTGACCTTGTGTCAAGTCCTGTCTGGTGAGGGGCAGTGACAAATATATACCCAGGACATTTAATCATTTCAAAAGGACAAGCCCAGTCTGCTGTAGAATATACTGACTGCATCCCTGCAGTTGGTAAGACCTTTCTCCAATGAATGTCTATGATATGATACTTAACAATCTGATGGTATGGCTCCTATAATTCTGGAGCTTTGGAGAATGCGGAGTAATACTTTATTGCTATTGCTTCCAGGTCCACTCTGGTCGGCAGTGGTAGCACCTAGTATGGGTCAAACTGAACTATTTGACATTTAAAGAGAATGAAAACGGGTGGTTTATTTTGAATTGAATCGTTAGAAATAGAACTGTTTGATCATTTAACTCTTTGAAAGCAAATGACTGATGATTTATTGAATTGTTATGATACATAACAATACTTGGAATCTTTTAACTGAGTGCAAAAAAGGAGTAATTTTGAATAGACTAAATAATGTTAATTGAAATACTTCTAACCTCTTATTTGTATGCAAACAAATGATTAATATTTAATAGAATTATCAGTGTTAGATATCGATACTTAAAACCATTTAAATGTGTGCAAACGAATGATTAATAGTAAATAGTATTATTCATATTAGAAAGCAATACCTGAAACCATTTATCTCCGAGCAAAAAAAAAAGGAGCTCAGCCTCGTTAAAGTATATTCTCAACAAAATGTGTTTACAAATAATATAGATCCAATTTATGTGTATAAAGCAGTTTCGGCTTTTAATAACCTACAAATGTTGATATACCATCAAACCAAACCTAAGAAAATCATATAAATTTAATGTATATGTATAAATAAAAAGCATCTAATAATGTGCAAGAAATGAGCTCAGGGTCGTTTAAAAATGTTAACAAGAAAAATAATTTACAACTCATATATTTAATATATATGTATAAAGAGGATCTGGCATTAAATAACCAACAATGATTGATATGCCATACAACCAAAGCAAAGCAAATCATATATAATTAATATATATGAATGAAGGATATTTAGCATTAAATAACCAACAATGATCGATATGCCATACCACCAAAACAAAGCAAATCATTTATAATTAATATATATGAAGGAAGGATATTTAGCATTAAATAACCAACAATGATCGATATGCCATACCACCAAAACAAAGCAAATAATATATATTTAATATATATGTATAAAGAGGATTTGGCATTAAATAACCGACAATCGTTGATATGCCATGAAAACAAACCAAACCAATCACAAGGGCAGTAAATTTGACATATATTTCATATTTCGCATATAAATTTAACGTAAAACTAATCAACCCTGTCAATAATATGTATTTATCCAACCCGTCTACAATTGGCAGTATGTGATACATGTTAAATTTTTAAGCGTTATAAGCTATTTTTAAATTAATAGATCTGTTTCCTGAACAAGACAAAAGAACACAGTCTTCCCAACTACTTCAACTATAAGTGGGGAAGAGCTGAGAGATGGATTCATGCCTTTCTTAAGCATATTAGCGTAAAGAGAAAAAAATATTCTCGTACAAGAATTGAATTCGTGTCACCAGTTCCATTTCTTAAGACGATAACCACTACTCTAAGTGCACCGCTTATGACAATCAAAAGGTACTCCACCTTTCCCATATCCCCAGAATTCAAGCCGTATCCCAGGATGTGTAATAAAAATGATCGTAGGCAAATGGCAATGGTAACTCCATCATTCAAATGTAATAACATTTTCTAAAATATAATGTTATGACCGTGGCTTTGACATATCAAATTTTTATAGGTTTATAAAATACCACGGGTCATTTCTGGTGGTATTTCTGCCACCTTTAGGCAAATAGCATCCTATAATTCTCCCCAGCAGCTTTTTTTTAATTGATAAATCTATGGTTCTGAAATTTCCATCATATAGCAGAAGCGATTTTCTATCCGGAACATCACCAATCCGATGTAATATGAAATAATCACGAAAGCCTTCTGAGCAGCAATTACAGAATCACAAGTCTAAATGATGTTTTAAACGCAAATGCACAATATGCTCTGGTCCACGCTCCAGTCGCAACTGATCGTATTGAGGAAAAAATGGTTCGACATTCTCTAGAAGGAGCTACCATTACAATTTGTCGAAGTTTATTTGCTTCCCAGTGATGACAGTTTAAAATGTGGGAGCTATATCTGCCGCATCCTATATTGCACAGTGATCTTTGCAGAGAGGAACGTAAGTGTTGTACATATTTATAAATCGATTATTATTATTATTATTATCATTATTAATATTATCATTATTAATGGACATCAAATTAAGCAGAACAAACAAGTGTAATAGACGGAGTGAACCATTCGCTTTTTCCTCTCTCAATTAATCATTTTCTTGTTCATTGTCCTTCAGATGAAAACTCCGATCAATCGTGCCCATATCAATAGCCGAACGGTTGTTGTGGAAAGCTTTATAACCGGACGTCATTTTATGGAATCACAATTTCTCTGACATAATTTCAACGTCAAAGCTACATTTGATATATCCGGCCTCTCACTTTAGTCAAGTGTCATTAAGCCGGAATTCAACTTCTAACACCCGAGTAAATATGTACGTATATAGTTGTCCATTGATTTCTTGAATTGGCTGAGAGTTTAATGATGTGGAAATATAAAACAACGATGCGAGTTCGAATACCATTACGTCTGTTTCTTAACCATAACTTCAGAAAAAACATGAATATAGTGTTTTGTTATCTAAACAATCACTAGTTAATTTATCATGTCCTTGTTATTCTCTACAGGAAAATCGATTCCCAAGAAAAATAAAGATAAAAGTGTTTAATGAATGCATGGACAATTTGACCCATAATTACTTGCTAATCTTAACCCTTTGGCCGGCAGATAATCTTTTTTAAATCTATGTAGTGAGCGCGAATTATTTTTCAGTAAATTTGCAAAATAGAGGGTATATTCAAACAAGAAAATTAATCATATCTAAAAACTATAAACAAATGAATATATTTTGATAAGCAATTGTGTGTCATTGTATAATAGCACAAAAACCATGAAAAACTCACTTTTAATTATGATATTTTGTAAAAAGACCTTTAAAAATCTTCCACGATAGTAGGACTTCCAATTATGTAACTATATATAAGCTATCACCAAAAACAACAAAAATATTGTTCTGCCTTCAAAATGGTAAACAACAAAATACCTATGTTATTAATCAGGGCAGATGGTGACTTATGGTGGTGGTGAATAAAAGCATATGATTTTCATATGAAATCTATGTTGACGTTACTAAAGTTTTTGATATGGTCAACAAGTATTCACTTAGTATGATACTTTGAAAAATAGGTTTGGATGTTATACCAAAAGATAACGAGGGTAAACAGGGAGATGTCTTGATCCTAACACTATTTTCGATATTCTGTACTGAGATGCAGACTCACGCGTTTCAGCATTATGAGAGAGGTGTTCTCTTTGGAATTTGGGAATTCATAAATAGAGGAAAGGTATTTGATTTAAAATTTTTCAACTTCAAGTCGAAAACTTTTCATACTCTTATTAGAGAGTTCTTTTAAGCTGACGACACTGACTTATTCAAAGTGCATTTGTTGTGTATTGGATACTTGAATAAAAGGTATTGACCTATAGTGATATTACCCATAAGACTAATTTTGGAGGTGCCCGTGGTGTAATGGTTATCTTCATAGGAAATGGACACGGCGACACGAGTTCAAATCTTGGACGAGGCTGATTGCATTTCACAAAGCAAAGGTATGAATCCAATTATTCTCCCTCCAGCTATGGGTAAATAGTAGGACAGACTGGGTTCTTTAGCATTGGTGAGCCAACTAGTCAAGGAGAAGGAAAACTCTGAATTCAAACCTGTTAAACTCCGCTTAAAAATTGACCTTGTGTCATATCCTGCCCGAACTGAGGGGTTGGTAAATATCATTAGACTAATATGAACGTTTATTGGCCCTGAGTATTGAGTGTTTATTTTATTTTCATTTTATTCTTTTTTTTTTTTTTTCGTCTGTTTTATTCATCTTTTTTCAAAAAAAAAATCACGAATATACAATTAAATCTTTTGACTCCTTTTTTAGTATTATTAATTTTTCTCTTTTTTTTTTTTTTTGATGCACGTGACATCAACTGACCGTTCCTAACAAGAAAAATAACGTGCCTTTTTTATGAATAATTATTAAAAGAACGTAGACATAAAATCCTTACTTTACTTACTGGCGTCAAAAAAAATAATTTGGCGTGAAAAAGTGTAAAGAAAGAACAGAATTGCATAGAATTTATATTCGATGGGAATACTTGATGTCATGAAAAGTCGTTGTATCAAGCTATGGTTAAACGAAGCTATGGTTGTTTTCTAAGGATTATAGTTAGTTACCTGAAATCATATACATGTGGGCAAACAAATGACCTGTTTGAAACGAAATAAATATTAGTATTAGATTAGAACATTTGAAACTTTACAAGTGTATGTAAACTATCTGTACTGGGTTGGAATATTTGATAATATATAACTGAAACAATTACAATAGATATGAATATAAATGTACAATCAACACAATTTCTTTATCTGTAGGAATAAGTAAGTAATGTTTGCGACTATAGTCAAGGGCGACCCGAAGGCTCCCTTTCCAATAGCTACTACACCGAGGTGTAGAGGAGGGCGCTACTCCTTTCCCTTGATTGCTCCACTTTACCCTTGATCCTTACCTTATAAGACTGCGTGTTAAGCAAGGAGGTATCAAATACCATTTTGTGAGCCTTTAGTTATATATATATATATATATATATATATGACTCGACCTGGGATTGAACCTCGGTCTCCCAGACCATAGGCGAACACACTACTCATTAGGCCAATGTCCCAGTAAGTTGATATGGCATGAAAATCAATCATTCCATTCAATCAAAGAAATAAAAAAATGAACATCGTAATATATAATACTAGAATGCTGAAGACATGAAAAAATATTTCCATGCAAAAATCAGTGGCAGATAATATTGTTCCTTTTATTTATTGTAAAACTTACATAATATTATCGTGAATAGACCTTATTTTTACTAGTGTCTCTATTTCACTTTCAGTTTCATTTTGTCAAAATGTATCTGACAGTCAAAAGCTGATTGATAGTTTTAAAGTTCTATAGACATTTGCCTTCTTGACTGAATTGGTGAAGTAGCTGTTGTGAAAATGTTTTTTTTTAAGTTACTAAATATAAAAAATAGTCTTTCTATGGGGTGTATTTTAGCTTTGATTTACGTAGTTTGCTAACCAACATAGAATAACAGTCGATGTTGCGATTAAAAGTTACAGAAATTAAGATAGATCAAATACAAATCGAAACACAAATGATGAAACAAAATTGCGCCACTTTACTCTGTGCTTTTCGGGTTTGGTTGGGGAGTTGCTGTGGGGTAGTGACTTGCAGGACTGTCTTCATACTAAGAGAAAGGTAAGACCCCATCTTCTTATCCTCTCTGCTATGGGTTAAAAAATACTACTACTGCTCTTTTTCAGGATGGTTTGGTATGGTTTCTTTGTTTAATGGCATAATTCTAGAACTTAGGTGGGTTCATAAAAACGTACGAGGATCATTGAATAAGTTTCCAGACAATTTTCGTATGGGCACTTTTATTCATAGTACACACATGAAAATCTAGTCCCCTACGAAGTAATCTCCACCCGCTGCAATGCACTTGTTGTACCGTTCCAACAACTTCTGGAAGGTCCTATGGAAGTCCTCTTGTGTGAGAGTGTCCATAATCTTCGTTACAGCCTTTCATCTCCTCAATTCTCTCATAACGACAGCCTCTGAGTTTAGGGAATAACCAAAAGTCACAAGGAGCAAGGTCTGGACTTTAGGGAGGGTGAGGAACTGTCTTGATGCCCATCTTGCTCAAATAGTCTGTGACAAGGATGGACTTGTGAACTGGTGCATTGTCCTGGTGGAAATGCCACTGACCCGATTTGAAGAGTGCTGGCCTCTTCCCTAGGAATCTCTTCCTGAACTCCCGTAAAATCTCAACATAATAACCCTAGCCCTAACCGTTTGGTCAATCAACTTTGGTGTTTTGACTTCCTTACTCCCCCAACACCTCTCATCATCCCTCACAGACTCCCTCCCTTCCTAGAATCTATTAAGCCACTCAGAAACTGATGCTCGATTCATGCAAGATGGTCGAAAAGCATTCTGAAGCATTCCATACGTTTCTGTAGCATTTTTACCAAGTTTAAAACATAAATTTATTGAAAATCGTTCTTCTAAAGTGTCAGATTACATTTTTGAAATTCACCAGCTTTAACAATCATGCTTTAGTAGAGTGTATTGTAATTCCTGCTGTAGCTGTTCATTTGAAACTGAAATCATAAAAATTGGTCAGTCATCTTATAAGATGTATAGGAATAACATACTGAATTTTCAAGAGTCTACGACAATTTAAATGTCTGTACAAAAAAAGTCTTGAAACTTATTGAAGGCACCACGTATGTATATTCATTCAGCCGATAGATGTGCTTGAACCAAGGCTAAGAAGGGTAGAGAGAGTCCCCATGGTGTAGTACCTAACATCATAGTAAGTGAGTTCAATCTCCATTCGCACGATTGCGTTCGCGTTCGGAAAGGTATAGATCCTCCTATCACCCCAGGTATGCTTTAAATAAAAATATATTTTTACAAATATGGCTTGGACATTAAATAATACACAACAGTTAATATCATAAAGCAATAAAATCAAAACAATGTTAAATGGCTTTTTTGTTGCATAATTTTTTCATGTGATTTCCGTTTGTTTTACTGTTTTTCGAAGACAACTCCTTGCAGGAGGACAGCTGGTATTTGACTAACTGCTTGTTTTATATTATAATGGATGCTAGAATTGATACAAAATTTCACTTTAACTTTTTTCTTTGTAAGGCATAGAAAACAGCCAAAAATATGATGCAGGCAATATCTCATTATCTTCCAAACACATTCCTTGAACCGTGTTTCATTTTTTTTTCTTTTCAGATTTATTGCAGAAGGGAATAGATACGTTTATTTTTTAACATTTTTTTCCGTGATGAATATACAGTCTAAAGATATTATGTACACGCCTCAGAATAACATCATTCATAGTCGAATAATTCATTTCTATCAGTCTTTTATTATTTTGGAATTCTGAATGTTTTATAAAAAAAAGTTTATTCTTACGGGTGGCATTTTTTCTCAATGATTAGAGTTTCGTTAAAATTGATAGGTTTACAAAAAAAAAGTTTTCAAAATCCGTTTAGCAATATTTTTCATATAAAATCCTAGAATCATCATTCCTTCCACTATGCATTTTACCAGAGTTTTTTATGGACTATTGAAAAATTCTCATAAAATGACAATTTTATGAATATTCATATAA
The DNA here is from genome assembly GCA_963585895.1 of Sepioteuthis lessoniana. Lineage (NCBI taxonomy): Eukaryota > Metazoa > Mollusca > Cephalopoda > Myopsida > Loliginidae > Sepioteuthis > Sepioteuthis lessoniana. The sequence continues at coordinate 71,025,424 of OY757916.1, read as the reverse complement.
CACACACACACACACACACACACACACGCACACACACACACACACACACACACACACACACACACACACACACACACACAAATATATATATACATATATATATATATATATGAAAAATGAAAATAAATCTTACATGTAAGTATATATATATATATATATATATATATATATATATATATGTATATGCGTGCGTGCGTGCGTGTGTGTGTGTGTGTGTGTGCGTGCGTGTGTGTGTCCTTTTTTCTCTCTTTTATTTATATCCATTCCTCACATTTTTTTCCATGAAGACAAATAATGAGCATCAAATGAATAACATTCTTACATCCTTTCTTTCTTTCTTTCTTTCATTTTGACATTACTGTCGTTTTTTTTTATTTCACTTCTATTTTATCCTATTTAATTTAATAGCTCTTTGAAGTCCAACAGTCGCTTTTTCTTTTCTGTCTTCCTTCCCAATCAAAACGGAATAGTCACCGTAAATAGCCATCGCAATATTTTTGAGAAGCAAAAACTAAAATACATTTTTAAAGATTTGGATCAGCCCTTTTCACAAGAATATTTATATTTAACTTTATATTCGCAATTTCTTCCTCGTCAAACATTGGGTCACACACACACACACACACACACACACACACACACACACACACACACACACACACACACACATATATATATATATATATATATATATATATATTATAAATAAACAACAACAAAAAACAAAACAGATTTATATGATTTGAACTTCGACGAAAACGAGGAATGATTAAAAATCTCGTGATGAACTAACGGAAAGTAGATTATTCACAATATCAGGTGACGTATTTTAAAGAAACGAACGCTGGTTCCGTGATCAAACGGCCAATTTTTCTTGTTGTACAACTTTTCCAAATTTTTATATATTTTTACACTTTTTATACATCCATCTACACTTAACATCACAAATAAAACCCCTCACATACCTGATGATGGTTCAGCAGAACCGAAACGCTATAATGTCGACTGACTTTGTTTCTCTATAAATCCCCACTTTCTATTTGGATTACTTGGTTGTCAATTTTTCTTCACAAATTGTCGGATTACTATCCATTATTTTCTTCCATATATCTATATATATATATATATATATATATATATATATTTATATATATATATATATATATATATATATGTATATATATATGTATATATATATATATATATATATATATATATATATACATATATATATATATATATTAAAAATATATATATATATATATATATATATATATATATTTTAGGGACATTGGCCCAGCGGTTAGAGTGTTCGCCAATGGCCCGGGAAACCTGGGTTCAATCCCAGGTCGAGTCATACCATAGACTTTAAAAATGGAACTTGATACCTCCTTGCTTAACACTCAGCATTATAAGGTACGGTTCAAGGGTAAAGTGGAGCAATCCTGGGAATGGAGTAGCGCCCTCCCCTACACCTTGGTGTAGTAGCTATCGAAAAGGGAGCCTTCGGGTCACCCTCGACTATGGTCGCTAACTTTACTTACTTATATATATATATATATATATATAAACAAAACTGATTAGTGAGAATTGATACATTCAATTCAAACAAATATGTACATGTCCTTAATCTATAAATCTATAAATATTATGGATATTGATTCTGCCGAATTTCGCATAGAATTTTTCTTAATTTTAATAGAGGGAAACTTTAGAGATCTAAGGATTTCAAAATTATTTTCTTTTCTCATGATTGTTTGAAAAAACAAAGGAATTAGGCTACATTCTTCCAGCTTGTAAAATTATTTAAAAATGAATTTAATTAATTTAATATAAATGTGAATAATAATTTTTCTAAAGTAAATAATTCGTTTTTTTCTTTTAATGTGAGAAGTTCTTAAATATCTACTATTAAGACTTGCAGCCATATAGCTTCCTGTTCTGGATTTTGAGTTGCAGTCTCTCATAGAGACTACTACTCGATGATAGACCAACTTTCTCAAAGAGAAACGAAATACACTTTATTTTGAACCTTTTTATTGATTAACTAATATCAAATTTGGTGGCTCCACATTAAATCAGTTGACCGTTTGTGGAGGAGAGACAGAAAGACATACAGTCAGAAAAACTCTTCCGAATTAATAAAATTGATTTAATAAGCGAGTCGAAAACCCTAAAACCAATGATATTTGATAAATGAGACCTTTAGGATACATTATAAGACATATTATGTAGAAATAGCAAATGTAATTTTGGAGTAAAAGCTATCAGTAGTTTAAAAGCGATTACGAAATAGCAGGTTCTTATTACAACATTAGAATAATTCAAAATATCAACGATATTACTCTTATCTATTCAAAAGCCGACAACGATATGTAGTTTACTTGGAAATAGTCTTTCAGCCTAAATGAGTGACGCTAATAAAATGATGGATTTCTTATTTGATTCAAAACTCCTGAGACCATGAATGAAATATTTTACACATCACAAAGCTGGTTCTCAAGACTTTCATTCACCCGCTGAAAAATTAGAAGTAGATTAAAAAAATAAAAATAAAAAATGCTTTCGAGCAATAATCGTTAAATTAGCGATAACTACTAAATATCGGATCAATTTTCACGTGCCTTTGATATGTTCTTATCAATCTGTCTCCATAAGTAACCCACTCAATTCGTAACCCGGTAAGTCACCGTTTTAAACTCAAAGTAAAGACTCAGTTCTAGTTAGACGTTCCCAAGGTGCTGTGAGACTAGTACAGCGTAACCAAACAACGGCTTCAATAGAATATCTTGTAACTATTCAATCTGCAAGAAATGTGGATATATATATATATATATATATATATATATATATATATATATATATATATAGGTATGTGTGTGTGTAGGTGTGTGTAAATGAGCATGAGTGTGTGTGCGTACGTGCGCAGGTGTGTGTGAAGGAGCATACTCATATATATATATATATATATATATATATATATATATATATATATATATATATATATATATATATATATAAAACGGAGTTTGTTATATCTATAGATATAATGATCAATATCAGTGAGAGAGCGTGTATATATATATATATATATATATATATATATATATATATATATATATATTAGCTTTCACACCGAGACAGCAGTGCTTGGTGACTGTCACTTTCTCGCCAATGTCATTATCAGAAAAAACGTTATATACAATTTTACGTCAAGCAAAATAAACTAAAAAAAAATTCAATAGACTGGGGATGATCTTTTTACAAGTATTCCTCTGAAATTTTAGAAAGATAAGTTTTTGTAATCATTTCTTAAAAGAACACACACACGCACACACAAACATTTATATATATATATATATATATATATATATATATATATATATATATATATATGCGGGTGCGTGTGCATCAGTATATTTTAGCATTCATACATACGCGTATTTAACAGTGTATGTCTTCATGTATGTGTGTATGTATGTATGTATGTCTAAGTTTGTATGTCCATTTACGTATTCGCATGTAAGTGTTTTTTTCTGTATGCGTCTGTGTAGGTCTATGTGTGCACAAGTACTTGGGCATGTGCCTGTAAGTGTATCGATGTAAATGTGCATATGCGTATATGCACGAACGTGTGTGTGTGTGTATGTCTATGTATAGTGATCATTTTCGAGGACCTGTTATTAATGAAATTTGAGTTCATTTGTACCTGTTGAAATGGAATTCATTCTTACGTGAGAATAACGTTGACTTTGTGTGCCTCACTTGATTTCTCCCGTAAAGGAAGTTTTTTTTCTTATCAAAGCAGCTTGAAAAATTGAATACTTGGAAATAATAAACTTCATAGTGAAATCAACCTTCGTTAATCTTTCTTACTTACTTTTATCGATACAGTGAAAAACTACCAGATGATTATCGCCGAAGGATAATCATAATCTAATCATTTTATTCACTTATCTGAAATAGATTCTCTTGAAGCAGTACATACTACCACTATTTCAACCAAAGGGAAATGCAAAGGTAAAGAAAAGTACATCCTTTTAACCAAAATACGAAAATATAAAAAATGAATAAATATAAGAAAATATATTTGAATATAAAATTATGTTTCCACGTATTTATAATTATCATATTAGATTATATCAACTGCTGTAAAATTTATCAAAATCAAGATTATACCAGTGAATTCGTCGAACCTAGTAAGGTTTTGTAATTGGCCCAATCTACCATTCTTTAGGCCCTGTAATCAACCAAGGTTCCCCTGCGCCAGATCGTAGAAACGGCCAAGTCCACCCGGCACTATGCTCTGCAATGGACCAAATTCTCTCCGTACTTCGCCTAGTGAGCAGCCAAGACACTTTGTACTGGACAAGGTACTGCAAACAACCGAATCAGCCCTGCGCTAAAACAAGAAAGCGGTTATGTCGGACCTCCATTAGGGCCTGCAAGCCGTCTAGACTGCTCTGTAGAACGTTCTGCAATCAGTCTCGTCCACCTAAGCTCTGAAATCAACCAAATCAACCCGACACAAAACCCTGATATGGACTAAATCAGCCCGGCAGTAGGGTCAGCAAGCAGTCAAGTCGACCCTGCCCTGGACCCTGCAGGCAGCCAAATCGCTTCAGGGCAGACTCACTATGCTCATATTCTAACTATTACATTACTTGATATTTGTATCGTACTTGACGCCTTACATATTACCCATAATAACTGTTTCATATCATTTCTTATAATTTACCTGTTATCTTTAACCTTTAACCTGTTATCTTTAACCTTTAACCTGTTATCTTTAACCTTTTCGCAGGTATCGAATAATGGTAATACATGATACCTTTCTTTTTTATTCATCCAGTCACAGCAGATGACTGGGCCATTAAGAGAATAAAGTTACACAAATTACCACTGACAGAAAAAGCCACTTTATATGTCATCATCATCATCATCATGTCGTGCCGCCAGCACGGATATCCATGGCCCTCTCTCGCCACTTCTCCCTATCATTCATTGCTTCTGGCAGGTCTTCAGGTCTACATCCCGTATCCTCACATAGCTGCTGTATGTATGTTCGAGCTGGTCGTCCTTCTTTTGCTTGGCCATATGCGGGGGTATATATATATATATATATATATATATATATATATATATATATATATATATATATATATATATATTGGCCATATGTGGGGGTCCATAGGAGTACATCACTTATGTGCTCGTCCTTGCCTCTCCAGCAGTGTCCTGCGTGTCTGGCTCGTCTAACTTGTATAGTTTTCGTGATGGGAGGCAAGTGGCCGTATAGTTGGTGTCTTGTGGGGTGTTGTCTCCAGGACTTGTTCAATATTGCTCTCAACATTCTTGTGCAATTGCCGTCTAGTTTCTTCTCCAGCCGCTTTGTTAGCGTCCATGTAGTGCATCCATATAGCAGTATCGATACAACCGCTGCCTGGAAGAAACTGCGTTTCATTTTATCGGTCAGGTCTGATTTCCATATGATCGAGAGCCTATCGATAGCTGTCCATGCTTTCGTTAGTCGTGTGTCGATGTCTTTTTGGTTGATGAGACGCTACATCCTAGGTAGGTAAATTTGTCTTCTAGTTTCAGAGAGGCTCAATCTAGTGTGGTAATGTTGCCTGTTTGGTTGTAACACATATATTCAGTTTTGTGTGCATTCTTTGCCTGATAATAGGATCAGTTCACTGGGTATGAAACTAAACTGTATCTGAGGAGCACTGACTCATCCTTTTATTTCCATTAATTTCATGTCCAGAGCCCAGTCGATAGGGGTTGCAGAATACGCCGACTGCATCTCTGCAGAGGGTAACCCTCTACAGCGAGTGTTCTGGATATGACACTAAACTGCATCTGAGAATGAGGCCTCAGTCCTGGAGCTTCGAGGACTATGGAGCACCTATTCATTGCTCTTACTCCCAGCTCCATTGATCTTGAGTTGCAGTACCTGTTCATATCCAATCTCTGGGTCAAATATTTGACTATTTAACTGTGTGCAAACATATGACTGAAGTTTGATTGAATTGTTAGTGTTACAAATCAATATATGAAACTAGCTGTGAAAACGAATTAGTAATCCTGATTATTATCTTTTGTGTTGACTTGCAATACTTGAAACCCTTTTACTCTATGCAAAAAATATGATAACCGTTTAACTTTGCTCAAGTAAAACGATTAGTGAAGAATACTTTAAACTGTTTGATTGAAAGCAAAAATATTAATCATTGGTTTTGTACAACAATTTGTGGAATCATTTTACTATGTGCAAATGAATGTATAGATTTAACTTTTTTAGTAATGAAATTTAGAACAAATTACACACTTACAATTCTTATGTATACCCATTTAATTGTGTGCAAACAAATGAGGCATGGCTCATTTAGAAATGCTATCTACAAACTATGTTCTTATCAATATATATATATATATATATATATATATATATATATATATGTGTGTGTGTGTGTGTGTGTGTGTGTGTGTGTGTGTGTGTGTGTGTGTGTGTGTGTGTGTGTGTACTGGATTTAGCATTAAATAATCAACAAGAGTTGATTCGCCGTAAAAGCCTAACCAACCAACTAAACAACCAACCCATGCCCAATATACCTGTCCTTTTACGATCTATCTAAACTACACTCTCTGCGTCACCTGAAGAAAGTGAAAAACTCTTTCCGCAAACATATTTAGTATTTGGTACAGTACTGAATTCGATTTTATATTTGGTATAATACTAAACTGCTTTCACCTTATATTTGTCATCACTTCCGGGTCCACTTGGTCTCAGAATCGCAGTACGTATTAAATTTCAATCTTCGTATAAAATATATCTCTTTGCAATAATGTTAAAACTCATTGGATTTTATATAATCGGAGACCATAATTGAGAAATACAAATTCGAAACAAAATTAATCGAATTAGAATCGACATGTTACAAAAACAACCAACCAATCAACCAACCATCCAATTGTTTTATGTACATTGCATTGTCACGTTTAAAAGTTAATCGAATCTATCAATCTCGACCGATATTTTATCCCAAGAAATGAAGTTTAAAAAAAAAACTTACAATCCTATGCAGCCTGATCCTCTTTATTTTAAAAAAATAGCTCAATGCAATCTTCGTACCCAACAATATCATCATGTGCGAAACTAAGCAACATCAAGCAAATAGCAATGTATAGTTTATATTCAAAATCAAATTTATGGAAATTCGCATATCACCAGGTGTTCATAATTTACCTTTGTTATCTCTGTGAACTCAAACATAAGATTTGATTTTATAATAACTAATTAAGAACGATATGGTCTCCTATCACTATTTATTTTTGGTTTACTATTATGCACGATAAACGTTGACCTTCTCGTTTGCTTTGAAGTTTTCTCAAAAACCACAATTGACATTAGCATTCATAAATATTAACAAAATAGGTAGATGAAATATTACAATCGATATCCGAGAGGAGAATTTCGTCGAATCTCAATAGTGCACATGTGTAGAATATAAATCGGAATTTTATCGTTATATTGTATACTCACAACCATAGCCACAATCATATAATTACAATCCAACGACACATGTACAAATTCAAATACAGGGAAATACACAACACATTAAGAGGCGTACTCACTGTTGTTCAGATACGAACGTTTATTAACTTCTTAACTTCTGAGTTCGGTTCTTCGACACGAGGAGAGAGAGACACAATTCTTAAAAGTCTTTCTTATCATACTATGCTAACAAAACTCAAACTCTCGGCACATCTCGTGGAGTTTTAGATCTCCTTTCATCTTCACCGGTCGGGACCCGAAAAAAACACAACCGTATGCCTCAACGGTCGAAACCGAAACTTCTAAACACCATGGTCGGAACTCAACTTCTACTGTCCGTCTACATGGTCCAAGTCGACTACTAACTCGACCGGTCCCCATTCGGCAACCAACTGGACTGGTCCCCAGTAAACTACCAACTCGACTGGCCCACATTCGAGACTCAACTCGACTGATATCTTTTTCAAAATCTCCAAATTCTCTGCCCATCACTTCCGGGCATGACGTCATTCAAATTCCAGCCCTATTTCCTATCTGGGGTTTATTATGACAACTGTGATTATCATATCCTCTGCGCACGAGCGTAAACTGTACCCAATGTCTGTGTACCTGAACTAAGAGCCGAATAGTTCAAAGCCCAACCAAACTGAATGATAAAATATAATTAAAGAAAAATGATTGATATGAAAAAATCATTTCGTAATTAGATGACAGTTACTCTCCGCAAACAGTGCTCAAATATCATGCACTTGACAACTTCGAAGAAAACGGTGAAAAGTATTTTTTCATGGTCAAATCCTTCCTAATCTTTTTTGCTTTTATAATTTTTTGAATAAACTTTTATTATCTTGTGTGAACTGATAATTTACGTATGTCTAGGGTCACAAAAACTTTGCATTCTACCTAGCATCAAAGTGGTATACACCTTGTAACAGTGATCCATGGTCATATTGGGGAATTTATTTCAGAAATAAGGAATGTTTCTAAATACTATTTCTTAGTCAGCTCCATTATAAATTTGAAAGATTTCAAGATTATCATTTAATTGCTAAGCGAAGTGGATTTGTTCGATTTCTCTAGTTATTATCATTAAAACTGCAAAGTTTTGACGTTGACTTTACATCATAATAATTAATCACTTTCGGATCAGTTTGTTTTTCTATTTTCTTGATACTGTCTGATCTATTTCCATAATCTACTTCCACACACACACACACACATACATACATATATATATATATATATATATATAGAGAGAGAGAGGATGCTTTTCTGCATTGGGGTAAGACCTCCCCAACGAGTGTCTAGGATATGACATTAAACAATCTGATGGTGAGGTTCCAGTAATGCTGGAGCTTTGGGGATTGCGGAATACCATTTTATTGTCACCACACCCAGAGTGATAGCATCTGATAGGGTCCTGTCTATCGGTCAAAACAAAACCGTTTACTTATGCTAAACTGAATTGCTTGAAATAGGACTTTTTTGACTTTTAAATTGTGTACTAATTCTCAATTGAATTGTTTGAAATGGAAATGTTTTGGTATGCTAAATTGAATTGTAGAAAATGGAACTGATTTTGACATTGAAACTGTACTAACGCTCAACTGAATTGTTTAATAAAGAACTGTTTTGACATTTAACTGTGAGTAAGTAAGAACTATACTTATACTAAAGTCAATCCTTTGAAATAGAATTGTTTGACAAAACAGAATGGCTTGAAATAGAAATGTTTTTGACAATTAAACTGTGTACATATGCTAGATTGTATTGTTTGAAATAGAAATGTTTATTTGTATAAAAATGCATTTGGCATTAAATAACCTTGAAAGATTGATATGCCATAAACTCAAACAAAAAACAATATATAAGGTGATTGATTGATTGCATTTCATAAATATGAGTATATAGTATTCTTTCTTCGGATTAGCTTTTGTAAAAGATCTTTTTTTCGTGAAAAATATATAAAATTCTGTGAAAAATAAACAATAACTTGTTTCTTTTGTTTTGTCACACATTGTATGAAGAAAATATATTCATAAAAGAAAATTCGTTCAATACTTATAGTATTGAGGGGGAGATGAAAGTGCTCATAACCTGAAATAGTTATTAGGTGAATTTTGATCTGTAAATATCAATGTATGTTTTTTTTTATTTCGTAATTAATTTTAACCACCGTTTTGCGAGTATTGACAAAGAAGATGATGTTGAAAAATTAATAGCTCTTATCCAAAACGAATAGTTTTAATCATCAAGGCGTTTTATTTTATTTCCTGTATCTAAGCACATTTATTTTCTTTGCTAGAAACTGTTTTTAACGAAATTTATTGACATAATTGTTAGAGTGTTCGCCAATGTTTCGGGAGACCGTGGTTCAATCCCAGGTCGAGTCATACCAAAGACTAAAAAATGGTATTTGATACCTCCTTCCGTAACGCTCCGTAATTTAAGGCACGGATTAAGAGTAAGTGGAACAATCCAGGCAAAGAAATAGCTCCCTCCCTAACAATTTGGTGTAGCGGAGAGAACCTTCGAGTCACCGACTACGGTCGATCAACTTGCTTACTAGATATACATGTGTGTGTGAGAGAGAGCGTATGTGTGTTAAATATAAATTCTTATTTGTTTTATAATTCGCAGAAGTCACTTCCTATTTAAAAAATAATTCACAGTGAAACTGAAAAAGGAGTACGTTTGAAGGATATTTGAGTCCACAAGCAGTTTAAAGTAAAAATAAACACAATTAAAAGAAATGATTTATTAGTTTTTTATTCAAAAGTTTTGCAATTTTTAAATAGTGACTTTTGTGACATTTTGTATTCTTCATTTTGTTCACTTAATAAATTACAATAAACTGCCGTACTATTCCCTTCCTTAACAAGTTGATGATTCAAATGTAAATATTTTTTCTATAATTTTTCCATGTGTTCATGCATACATAAACCAATTTCTTGTTAATTAAAATCATTTATTTTAAATTTCAAATTCATATTGATTCAAAATAAAAGTAGCAAGTATTTTTAGCTTTTATTAAAAACTAATGCTATTCCATAACAGAATTGGAAACTATTCATCCACATGCAACATGAATAAGATTTAAAGAATGGTAAAAATTTAACCTTTTGTAACTGATCATGAAAAAAGACTGAATATTCTCGTTTGAGTTAAAGTCTTAGCGATGTTTTGGTTCGTGCTTGTTTGTGACGCTCAAGCCAAAGTAGCTACCCGCTCTAGTTCGTAGTATAGTGGCAGATGATGCGCTGACACGTTTTGAATTGCTTCACTCCATGTGATTTGAAAGCTAAACAGATGAATGATCAACGGAACTCATGCTTTAAAGTTTCATTTGAGCCATAATGCCGCGAAATCAACCCAAAACATTTGTTGAACGAAAGATTACGGCGCATGTGATCGCAGTACAGTAACTAGAGGGTAAAAAAAATCAGATCAGGTAGGCCATAAATCCGTGGATTCCGAGGCCGTGTTCAGTGTAAAGAGGCAAATCCGGCAAGTAGTACTTGGAGAGGATCATCTAGTGTCGTTCGTCACATTCATGATCTTGTCAAAAGCATACGAAACTGCCGAATTCTGCTTCACATTACAAAAATATCACAGTATTATCATAATTACCAACCCCTCCGCTTGGGCAGGTTATGACACAAGGTCAATTTCTAAGCGGAGTTTAACAGGTTTGAATTCAGAGTTTTCCTTCTCCTAGACTCACCAAGGCTGAAGAACCTAGTCTGTCCTACTATTTACCCATAGCTGGAGGGAGAATAATTGGATTCATACCTTTCCCAAGGGTATTAGTGCTATGTGAAATGCAATCAGTCTCGTCCTGGATTTGAACTCGTGTCGCTGTGTCCAATTCCTACGACGATAACCATTACACCACGGGCACCTCCACCCATATCACAGTATTATAAAGAGGAGTTGTGGCTAACGTGCTGGACTGCAATCTTGTAGTAATCGAGTTCGAACACTATTATGTTCACTTTCTAACTAATATTCTTGAGAAAGGTATTAACCTACTTATCCTCTTGCTGTTGGTTAAATAGTACAAGTTCTGTTTTTCTTCAAGGATGGGTTTGACATTGAATAACCCTTGAAGGTTGATATGTCATTAAACGAAGAAACCAAATGAAACCAAGTAGTATAAATACATCATGCATTCATTGGGTTATTTGAAATAATTCCACGAGAAGTAAAAAGTCTTATATTTCTCTACGAAAATAGAAGTTAAGTGTGTAGAAAATGAAAGAAGAGCACTATTTTCAATTTTTATACACCTTCTCAATAAAGAGAGTCACACAGAAGATAACTTTTTTGTAAAGAAACAATGATTTCTTTAAAAAATGAAAGCGTATCAAGATCTGTTTTTATTTACAATTTTTAAAATATTCATCAACGATGGTAAAATTTCAGATAAACTTTTTAAAACTAATGATAATTTATTGAATCTTGTCAGTTCAATGATCATTTAAACAATAATAAAAAAAATACCTCGGCTACAAAGAGAAAAGAAAAAAAAAATCACCGCTGTATGACCACACACAGAAATAATATCCGAGAAACTGATTTAAAAAAAAGTACAGTAAGTACCATGGCTTTCAAAATAAACTATTAACCCAATTCCTACTGCGATAATGGCTGCCTTTGGATAAATTATCTTGTCTCTTAAATCCTATTAAAATGAGTCAAACACTTAAATGGAACTTTAAGCTAAGTTTAATATAATGATTTTGAATAAACAAAAGTAAGTAGTAGATTGGTGCACATTTCCATCATTTTTCTGAAACCTTTTATTCATATCAATTTGTGAATTCTGGGTTCAGTCATCAAATCTCTACTGCCGAATCTGTTATCTATACATGTAATACCTGGTTAATTCCATGTCAGCAAATAGCAATGTATTCTTAGTCATGTGTTTCTCCGACGTCTTTCTTTAATCATATGTTACCAAATATAAGCAACCAATGTTTTCATTTCACCATCCATAAAATTTGGATATTTTTTTCAGAATAAACTTCAATACATTCGCCAATAATTCCAACAGAGTTTGAAATCAGCGGAACCGCCTTGTCGATCGGGTTTAGTATACACTGACTGTATACTAAGCAGAAGTATCGTCCCCCCCCAAAAAAAAAAAGCGTAAAGGGTACGGCACTCAATTGCATCTGACGTGAAGGCTTCAGTTTTCCAGTGATGATGAATGTGAAGTACTTCTTCACTGAGCCCAACTGGCCGAGTCTGTAAAATACACCGCTCTCAGCAGAGGAGTAAGAACTATCCAATGAATATCCTGATTATGACATTAAACAATCTGATGGTTAAGCTCCAGTAATACTGGAGCTTTGGGAAATGTGGAGTATCCCTTTATTGCCATCGCTCACTGGTCCACCCTGTTCTGGAGTGCTTGCACTTGATAGGATCCTATCTATGGGTCAAATAAAACTCTTGTAATTATCAAATTCCTTGGAATCTCATCAAACTCTCAGGAAATAATAATTTTCACCACAGAGCTTTTTAATGTTGTATAATGTTGGGTAAATCGTGGGACAGATAAGACTCTTTAACCGTCGTATGGCCACCAGTCTTGAAGAAAGAAAACTTTATCTAAACCAGTAAAACTCCGCATAGAATTGACCTTGTGCCACCTCAAGTTCGTGCGGAGGTTGATGCGTAAATGAATATATACCTCTTAAAACAAATAAAAACTTTACAAAACTATTTGGAATTTTTTTATTGCTTTTTGGCGGATATCTAGCGCTAAATTTCAGGTGCGCATTTTCAATTAGTTTTTCGGCGAGGGCATAAAAAACTGCTATTGATTGTTTAGACGATTTTATGAATCCTTAAGCCCTAAAATTCCTTAATCAGTGATTTTAAAAGTGATCGATGCCCTTTGCTGTACGTTCCTTTCAGACACATTTTCATTCTAAGACATTTACAATGCATGCAAATGATATAATCCTGTTGACTGAGTGCTATAAAAAGAAAGAAAATCCACAAAAACTAAGAACATTTCAAAGAAACTTCTATGACTTTCTGAATTATTTAAAAGAAATAAAAGAAAAAAGCTGCATAAACTTAACATAAGTATGTTTACAAATTCAATTTTTTATCAAGTAAATTAATTGCTATTATATTCATAGAGTAATTAGAATTAATTCTAAACTTGAATTCTGCTAGATTTATCACAATTATTAAAATCAATAATAAATCAAACATAAACTTCCGTAATTGTAATAACAATATCAATATCATCATTATTCTACCCAGTTCAGTCGCCTGGGGTGGTAAAATACACCAAGTGCTTCTCTGCAGAGAGGTAAGACCGCCATCCAATGAGTGTCCTGATATAACACTAAATATCTGATGGTGAGGCTTCAGTAATGCTGAAGCTTTGGGGAATTCTGAGTACCTCTTTATTACCATCGCTCGCAGCTCCACTCTGACCGAAGATAGTTGCCCCTGATAGGGTACTATCTAAAGATCAAATAGGACTGTTTGATATTTAAACTTAGAGCAAACAAAAAATGACTAATGCTAAATAGAATTCTTCGAAATAGAACTGTTTAATCATATAACTTTGTTCAAACAAAAGACTGATGTTTAATTGAATTGTTATGATTCATAGCAATACTTGGAATCATTTAACTGCGTGCAAAATAATGAGCTTATACACGTTTAAAAATGTTATCAACAAATTATATTTCAAATCGTGTATTTTTAACATATATATGTGTGTGTAAAGAGGATTCGGCGGTAAATTAGCTTGAATAGTTGACATGCCATCCAACCAAACTAATCAAATCAAATTACTCTACCATATATTTTTCGGTAACGGTAATGCATTGATTATCAGTTATTATCATTAGTAAGGATTTAATGAAAACGTTGTTGGCAGACTGAAGTTACTAGGTGGTCCTGAAAAATCTCAGCTTAACTAAGATATATATATATATATATATATATATATATATATATATATATATATATATATATATATCCCAGTAGGCTAGGGCTGGAGACTATACCGACCGCACCTCAGCAGAGGGTTAAGAATCCCCTAACAGTGTCCTGTAAATGACACTAAATAATCTGATGGTGACGTTCCTATAATGCTGGGGCTTTGGTGAATGCGAAAACCCCATCATTTCCATTGCTCCGAGGTCCACTCTAGCCCGGAGTGGTAGCACCTGATAGGGCCCTATCTATGGGCTAAATATAACTAAACTGCATATTTATGCTGAACTGAACTGTTTGACTAAACTGAATAGCTTGCAATAGAAATGTTTTTGACAATTAAACCGTGTACTTATGCTAAACTGAATCGTTTAAAATTGAAATGTTTTTGACATTGAAACTGTACTTAAACTAAACTGAATTGTTTAATATTGAATTGTTTTGAAATTTATCTGTGTGTAAACAAGATCGATACTTATACTAAACTTAATTAGCTGAATTAGAATTGTTTGACTAAACTGAATAGCTTGAAATAGAAATGTTTTTGACAATTAAACTTTGTACTGATACTAAACTGAATTGTTTTAAATAGAACTGTCTGATGGCATAAAAATGGATTTGGCGTTAAATAACCTACGAAGGTTAATATGCCATAAAACTCAACCAACCAACCTATATATATATATATATATATATATATATATATATATATATATATATATATATATATATATATATATATATATATATACTGTTTAATAGTTTGGATAGGTTAGATTGACTTGATAAAGACATGTCAGTTGATTTTTACCAGTTAGATAAATTTGAGGAATCGGCTGCATCTGTCATACCACTAAATCATTCTATTCTGGCTTGAACCATCTGAGTGATTGATGGATTTTAACGACAAGTCAACTCCTATAGGCCTTTTTTATGCCTTACTATTTGGCTGTTGCGTACATTCTCCGTTTATATTTACATTTTCTGTGCAGTTAATTACACTTTCTGAAAATGGTTATAAGATATCACGTATTCAAAGCTAGTTTATATGCTTATATCTCTATATTCTATATATCTATACATTTTTTTATTCTGTCCGATCAAAGACAAAAAATTTAATCAGATCTATTTGACCCACTCTGGATCAGACTGAACTTGGGATAATGACAACGAAGAGTTATTCCACATTCCCTAGATATCAAGAACAGGAGCCTCACCGCAAGATTCAGTTCTGTGCCATGCTCGGTGCTCCCCATCAGCAGCGAATGCAGTCAGCGTATTCTAATCCTCACCAACCAGGCAGTTACTTCAAGCATCCCCTTATGTATAAAACGGATTTTCTCTTCAATGTCGAATCTCGTTGATGAAGTAATTCAATCTTAAACTAAAATGTCTGTTTTATTATTGAATATTGAGTTTTATCCTCAATAACAAGATGAAAGCTGTGTGAATTCACTGATGAATATCGTAAACCTATGTAAACATGACTGCATTCCAGAAACCAGCACCTCTTATCAACTAGTCATACTCACAGAAACAAACTCGTCGGCGTCCTGGTAATAATTTATGAATCTGTTTGTCAGAGATGAGAAGCATACCGACATTGGCTCGATTGAATCATCTCTTGTTTTGGCTTGTTATTGAGGTTCATTTGATTTGTTTTGATTTGAAAAAGCGATCGGATACCAGAGGCCACCTATCGAACGAATAGCCGTTGGATTCTCGAGATCAAATATCGAAGCGTTGAATTGCAAAGTTAATTAGGCGGAGATGAAAAAGCCTCCTAATGTTAAACGAAACCGGCTTATGAGATAACTATTTAAATCTAATCGTTGATATTGAATGAAAACGGAACAAAGATGATATCCGGCAGCATATCTAATCTTAATGGCCTCCTGTTGTTGTCAAACCTGATACTACCTGGCTTGGTTTGTTAGTTATGTATGTGTTGGAAGGCTAACTTATTCAACCATTGTGGCATGCCAGTGATGAGATTATGTGGGGGAAGGAGAGAAGGTTCAAAGAGTACTATATTGAAGGAAGGTCTCAGATGAAATTTGAACTAAGATCGACGATTCTGTTTCCACTTTGTTAACCATTATGCCCTAGACAAATTACCGCTCCATAAGCCGAATCTAGAAATTATTTTACTTACAAAACATGAGTTGATATCTATTACACAATCTAAAATATACAGGAAAAGACACTTATCTACATCCACTGGTGAGGCTCTTTTACCAAATTACTGCGGTTATGTAGAGTCACCCGTTTGTTGTCCCCAGTAAAACACAAAATTGCATTCGGTGGTTTTAGAATGTTGCGATGTTTTACTAAGTGATGATCGCAACATTCTCAGTTTCCTTCTAATACGAAATAGTAGCATATGATAGGGCATAGATATGACCCTATCATATACTACCACGAATCTATGAGTTGAATATATGTAAAATAACCCTTAAAATAATTTTTATCATAACTAATATATTGACGCTTAAAACAATAACATTGGAATTAAAAATCTACATCATTGAGGATGCTTTCTTTCTACACTACGGGTGGGCAAACTGTGACCCACAGTCCACATGCGCCTGGCTGCCCTCTTTTGGGGCTGCCCGCGTGAGCCTCTAAAAAGTAAAAACTTGTACTTGAATTGATTCTCAATTTGACGATTTTTAGGTAATATTCTTTTGATTTTTAAAAAGTGCGGCCTTTTAATAATTCATAACTCAGAGATGCGGCCCTTCCACCAAAAAGTTTGCCTATCCCTCTTCAACACAATGGTTTTATATTTTTGCTAGATATATATAGCTTTGGCGAGTAGACTAAACTGTTGTTTTATTTTGTTGAGCAAAAAAAAAAAAAAAAAAATTCTATGAGTTTTATCCAACGATATAATGGTCTTAAACAAGCTATAATAATTTAGTGAGTAAGACACAAAATAAGCCTCAAATGGAGTCACGTACTGTAAGTATAAAGTGTCCTAGGCATGTCACAAAAATCCATCTTGTGCTGTGGTTTCAGTTCTAATCGGTAGAAGCACTCCTTCATGGCAATCACTTCCAGGTCCACTCTCATCTTGTGGGTTAATACCTGATAGAGTTCCATCAATAGTTCTAATAAAGCAGTTTGAGATATGTTTTAAAGGATTTTGAACGATGATAATATATTGGCGCTTAAAACATTTATATTGCAATTAAGTATGAAGTATTCATCGGTTTCAAAATATTGCGAAGATAAATTTTTATGGTATATAAATGAAGACCATAATTATTAAAGCGATTTCGGCATAGAACGACCAAATAAAGGTTAACAGACTATAAAAAAATACCTACCCATCCACCCAACACAAAAGAATACATTAAGCCAACCACTACAGCATGGTCAAGATGTGACATAATGGCAGTGTTTAAGCGGAGTACAGCCAGTTGGGTTTTTCCTTTTCCTAGAGTAGTTACCTCACCAAGGCTAAAGAATCTCTCTTCCCTACTATACATATATATATATATATATATATATGTGTGTGTGTGTGTGAGAGAGAGAGAGAGAGAGAGAGAGAGAGAGAGAGTTTAGTTTAGACAGCTCACGTGGTGTAATGGTTAGCAAGCTATACAAGCAGGTAGTAGTGTCGTTTTCTTCTAGGTGCTCCATATTTCTGATCTTTGACCACATCTCAACTGAGTAAATAACTATATATATATATATATATATATATATATATATATATATATAAACCCAACTTCTTTGCAACAAGCAGGATACGATACACGATCAATTTTGTAATCAGTGTACATATGGTTTAAATTCAGAGTTTTCCTTCTCTTTTACTGGTTGCTGCATCAAGCTAAAGAGTCCCATCTGCCAACAACAATTTAGCTGGAAATATATATATATATATATATATATATATATATATATATATATATATATATATATATTAGATGAGATATGAAAATATAGAATTTCCGTCAAAATAGTGGTATATTTTAGTATTCATAGTTTTATTTAGTATTGAGTGAAAGATTCTTATACACAAATCGTGATTAATTTCCTTATATCGAGAATTCAGATAATTTCTTAATGACTTTTAGAGCCACGGAGACCAGAAAAATTATCAGTGTTTAACAAATTTACTGAAATTATTTAATTTTGTATATGATACCATGTTAAGAGTATTACTCTGATAAAAATTCCGCTATCATGTGCCGCTTTTACTTGGTTACATTAATACCTCCAACGGTTGTGCGCACTTCCTTCCTTGTTAATACTCTTCGGAATTCATATCTTCCACCAGTTTTGGTTAAATGATAAGTTAGACTGGACTCTTGTCTTGTAAGGTGAAACCCATCTAGGAGAAGAAAAATTGTGAGTTTAAGCCACCTACCAGCGTGGCAGCGTAACTTACCGAGATGGAATGGCAAAACCACGTCCCTCAGGAAATCGAGTCTTATGTTCAACCTCGTTATGGCAACTCCTTCAACGACCATAATGTCAAGTTTTATAGCCTCTTGTTCTTCCCTTGGACAAAAATCGTTGTCATGAAGAGAGCAGACCTACAGCATAGGTAACAACCTGTCTTTTATAAAATTTTACCCCAGACTTTTGCCGAGAATCAGGCGTTGATCCATAGTCTCACGAGATGAACAGATGACATAGTTTCAGTTTCTCAATCCCGAGATGAAGGCTAGTCTTTTGGTAAAATTTGTGATGCTTCGTTTTGTTTGCCTCACGATTGATAGCGTTCCGCATTGTTTTAAAAATATCAATATTTTATCGTTCGGCTGCCGCTATTAGTTTTAAAAACTAAACATTTATGAACATCCCATTAAGTTTTCCGCTTAACTAATATGGAAGTCACACATCAAAGTGGGTTTCCTAACCAAGTTGTTGCAAAGGATATTATTTGCTTGATTTATATATCATGTACGTCACGTAAGGTTGATTTACTTTTTTGATTTTATCGCTATCCATATCAAATAGTCTATCGAAGTGATAGAATAATCTACAACACGAAAATTTGTAAACAACTTCTGACAAGTTTGAGTATCTGAATTGGAATAGGCATACATACACATACACAAACATTTATATCAATTTCTTGATCATGCACAGAAGCCCCAAATTTACGGGCACGGTTATAGTTTTCTAATTTCTATTTCCCGGTCCTTATATTATTATAATTTTACTTATCTGAGAGTTTTTCATTGGAGTCTGAGTGATTGCAAGTCTCCTCAAGTTTCCAGGAATCTTCTAAGTATTCTGGCCGATCTTAGTAATGCTGCAGTGTGTATAGTCTCTACTTCTCCTCTGATGTATAAGTCTTCTAGTGTCTTTTTTAATCTTTTAGAGGTTGTTCCAAGTGCACAAATTACAATTGGTATCACCGTCAACTTCATGTTCCATAATGTTTTTTGTTCTCTTGGAAGGTTTAGATATTTATTTCTATGTTTGCATTTTTTTCTTTTAGTTTGTGATCTGCCGGGACAGCAAAGTCCATTATTACTATTTACTCCAATTAGAGTTTTTCACACCAATATGAGCTAATGGTTTCTTACCGGTATCTGAGTGACAGTAAGTTTACTCAAGTCTCAAGGACTCTTCTCAGTATTCTGGCAGACATTATAAACGCTGCTGTCTGGTTGGTTTCTACTTGCCCTTTGATGTCGAAATCTTCTAGACCCTTTATAAATCTTGTATCTCAAAATCCCAAATAATTTTGTGCGTCTCATTTTCTTGGACAGATTCCGGGTTTTGTCTCAATCATTTGTTCGTATGGTCAGATGTAAACTTCTTGCACAATTCCCAGTGGATCACCTCTCCCACCCAGTCGTATCTAGTCTTGCACCCTCTTGCACTAATTTGCTGCATTTGCTCATTATGTAATTGATCGTTTCGTCTCTATTATCACATAATCTACATCTTCTATTTTGTTGCATCTTGTCAATTCTTGCTTTGACATATTCAGTACTTATGGCGTTGTTTTGTGCTGAAGTCAGAAGAGATTCAATTCCTCTCTCAAGGTTTCTTTGCCGTATCTAAGTCTTATCCTGAGAGATATTATTATTATTATTATTATTATTATTATTAAAATACTCCAAGCTAGTTTTTCTTAGTGGCGTTACTGGTCGTATTTCACTGGAATCTTAGGGACTTCTCAGGTCTCCAGTACTGTCTGTATTCCAGCTGATTTTAACAATCCTGTAATCTGGATGGTCTCAATTCTTTCTCCGGTTTCCAGTTACTCCAATCTTTTTCCCAGACTTTGGGGACAATTCTATGCGCACTAATTACAATTTGGATCAGCGTTACTTTCATAGTCCACAAATGTCTTAGCTCTCTGGCAAGTCCTAGGATTTCTCTATCTTTTCGCTTTTTTTAAATTTCGCATTGTTGTCGGCCAGAACGACTAAATTTATCAAACTGTAAGTCCGTTTTACTTTTTAAAATTAATTTCCACTGGGTCTGGTCTTTTGACCGAAATTGGGTGATCTGTTTATATCTCAAATTATGAGAGAATGTTATGCGTCTGATTCACCCGAACTGATTCTGATTTGTGCATATATCATTTGGTAGTATGATAAATTTTGATTTGTTATCTAATTACCCGTGGATATTATTATCCTTATTCAACTTTTTGCGAGTTTTTCACATCAGTACTGGCTGATAGTCTTCCACAGAAGTCTTAGTGAGATCAAGTCTCCTCAAGCCTCCATGACTCTTCCCAGTATTCTGAGTGATTATTATTAATATAATCCTTGCGAGTTTTTCACCCAAGCTCCAGCTAATTGGGCTTCAATGTAGTTAGAGAAACAGCAAGTTTCCACAAGTCGATTTTAGAAGTCCTGTGATCTGAATGGTCTCAAGTTTTTTCTCTAATCTCCATTCTATCGAACCTTATTTCCAAATGATTGAAAACTGATCCAAATGATCCAACTACGATTGCTGTTACTGTCGCCTTCATTATCCACAGATTTTTGTCCAGCTATCTTGCAAAATTCAGATAATTGTCCATCTTTTTATCTGCTTTCATTTTCTCCCAGTATTTTGCTGACTTGGCAAAATCTAATGGATGACAGTAAGTTCTTTTCTCTGAATCAAAGCTGTTTGGTTTTCTGAACGTGACAGGAGGAACTGCTTTATTATTAAACTCCTTGTGAGTTGTGACACCATCGTTAGCTGATGATATTTCATTTGAGTCTGAGTGACGGTAAATCTCCCTAAGTCTCCCGGGCTTTTCTCAGTTTCTGGCCAATCTTGATGCTAGAGTTTTTATGGTTTCGGTTCGTCCTCCGATTTCAAACTCTTCCCGCCTTGCACAGTCGGCTGGGGCTGTAGAATACACAGACTGCACCTTTGCAGAGGGGTGAGATCCCCTCCCAATGAGTTCCTTGAATATGACACTAAACAATCTGATGGTGAGGTAATTGTGATGATGGGTTCTTGAGGAAAGCGGAGTACTCCTTCATTGCCATTGCTCCAAGGTACACTTTGGCTCAGAGTAAGAGTACCTGAAATAGGTTAAATAAAACTAAACTGCAAACTTATGCTAAACTGAATTGTTTGAATTAGAACTGTTTGACTGAACTGAATAGCTTGAAATAGAAATATTTTTGACAATTAAACTGCGTACTAAATTGCTTGAAATTCAACTATTTTTGACATTGAAACTGTACTTACGCTCAACTGAATTGTTTAATATAGAATTGTTTTGACATTTAACTGGGTAAACAAGATATATACTTATACTTAACTGAATTAGCTGAATTTGAATTGTTTGAATAAACTGAATACTTTGAAATAGAAATGTTTTTGACAATTAAACTGTGCATACATACTAAACTGAATTGTTTGAAATAGAACAGATTATTCGTATAAAAATTGATATGGCGTTAAATAACCTACAAAAGTTGATATGCCATGAAAAGCAACCAACCAACCCACCAACTCTTTCCGTCCCCTTTCTGAAGCTTTTAGGGGCTGTGCCAAGTGTACCAATTACAACTAGTATCACTGTTACTCTCATGTTACACCGCTTTGGTACTTTCCTAACAAGATCCAAGTTTTGATCTCTCACTTCATTTTCTTTAATTATTATCATCATTAATATTATCAATATTGTTGTTGCTGATGATGTTGATGATGCTATTTTTATAATAATAATAATAATAATAATAATAATAACCGTATATTTAATTCTCTGAATGACGCCTCATGCCAAAAAGCGTCTGACTTGTAATTTTAATAGTTTGTGTTAACAAAGATTGGATTGCACTATGGCTTGAAACTTAAAGTTTTAATATATATATATATTGGCCTAGCAGTTAGAGTGTTCGCCAATGGGCCGGGAGACCTGGGTTCAATCCCTGGTCGAGTCATACCAAAGACTCAAAAACTGGTACTTGATGCTTCCTTGCTTAACACTCAGCATTATAAGGTACGGATCAAGGATAAAGTAGAGCAATCTTGGGAAGGAGTAGCACCCTCCCCTACATCTTGGTGTAGTAGCTATCGAAAAGGGAGCCTTCGGGTCACCCACGACTATGGTCGCCAACTTTACTTATATATATATATATATATATATATATATTGTCTCCCTGAGACAGACTGTTTCGTTGTATTATAACTCTTCAGTGTGGCTTGACAAGTAGGACGCTTAAAGCTGGGGTCGAAACCCGCCCAATTTTTCGTTAGACTTAGTATCAGACCGCTCGGCCAACAAGCGAACCGCGTCAGCTCGGGAATTATAAGGTGGCGGCAGCAGCAGGAGCAGCAGCGTTCGTTTGTCTACCTTTCATACCTTCCCGGAAACCAGAGTGCTCAACCCCCATGGGGGAGCGTATATATTGTCATCCACAGACAGACTGTTGCATTGTATCACAACTCTTCAGTGTGGCTAGACACGTAGGACGCTTGAAGTTGGGATCGAAACCTGCTCAAATTTACGTTATACTTAGACTCAGACTGCTCGGCCAACAAGCGTACTACGTCAGCAAGAGAATTATAAGGTATTAAGTAGCAGCAGGGACAGCAGCGTTCGTTTGTTTACATTTTATACCTTACCGGATACCAGAGTGCTCAATTCGTTCGAAGAGCTTTCCATTATGCGAGCGGTGTATATATATATATATATATATATAATATTCCTAATAAGTCAAATGATGTAATTTAAAATAACAAACGCTTATTCACCAACTAAACGACCACCTTTTTCTTATTATACTAATTTTCCCCTAGTTTTTTTTTTTTTTTTTTTTTGTATTTTGCATTTTTTAACATCCATCGTTGACTTAACATTGCTAATATCACTCCTTATGGTCCTGATGATGGTTCAGTAGAACAGAAACACTATTGAGTCGACTTCTCAATAAATTTCTCCTTCTACTTGGATTACCTTGTTATCAATTTTTCTACATATTGTCGGATTACAATCCTTTATTTACTTCATATATATATATATATATATATACTTTACCTATTGATTTATTTTTTGCCCAGTCGGCTGGGGCTGTAGAATACACCGACTACATCTCTGCAGAGAGGTAAGACCCCTCCAATGAATGTCCTGGTATGACACTAAACAATCTGATGGTGAGGTTCCAGTGATGCTGGGGCTTTGGGTAATGCGTAGCACACCCTCATTGCCATTGCTCTCAAGTCCACTCTGGTCCGGCGCGGTAGAACCTGATAGGGCCCTATCTATAGCTTAAATAGGACTAACGGCATACTTATGCTAAAATGAATTGACTAAACTGAATAGCTTGAAATAGCAATGTTTTTGACAATTAAATTGAGTACTTACATTTAAATTGCGGGCTTATGCTAAACTGAACTATTTGAAATGAAACTGTTTTTTAACATTGAAACTCTTCTTACATTAAACTGAATTGTTATATATAGAACTGTTTTGACATTTATGGTGTGTAAACAAAATCTGTACTTATACTAAATTGAATTAGCTGAATTAGAACCGCTGGTCTAAACTAAATAGCTTGAAATAGAATTTCTTTTCACAATTAAACTGTACTTACATTTAAACTCCGTACTTATCCTAAACTGAATAGAACTATTTTCATAAAAATAGATTTGGCGTTAAATAACCTAGAAAGGTTGATATGCCATAAAACCCAAATAACCAACCAAACAACCTACTGATTTATTTGAACTATAGGCAGTATTCTTATACAATTGAAATGTCTCCTAAGATTGATATTTCACTTTGTTTATCTGTGTTGGGAACTTGAGTAAGTCAAGAAAATATCGATAATTAAGTCTATAAATGTAACTGCTTCGTTTTCCTATCCAGGAACAAATAAAATATAAACAATTAAGGATTAGAAACCGTAGACATCAAAAGAGAAACAAAAAAATTACAAAAAAAAATAAAAACAATAAAAAACAAAACAAAAAAATCCAAAACGAAAAAAAAAATTAAGCAAAAAATAAGGGCTAAATCCAAATGTTGATCAGTTAATTTTAATCTTATATTCCTTGTATAATTTTTGCTTTATGTGCTTAACGAAGAACTTTGAATAATGAACATTGACGTGGGGAGAAATTATGTCGACCAATATATAATTGTTGTATGAATAAAAATAGGTTTTCATTATTAAACTTCAAATGCATTCATACAACCATTTAAATAAAAGAAATACAAATATTGTTAAAAGTGGAAAAAAAGAAAGAAAGAAAGAAAGAAAGAAAGAAAGAAAGAAAATAAGTAAGTAAGTTAGGAATTTCTACAAAATTATTTTACGCAGCAATAACAAATGAATGAACCTAATTGAAGGGAAACTAAGAAAAGGCAAACAAATAAATAAACGGAAAATGCTAAACATTCAACTGAGAAAGATAAAGGAGAAGGAAGGAAATTTATTTTAAATAATTGTCAAAAATATTCACAATTATTTTGGGATACCAAGCCCCAAAAAAGAGAAAGAAAGAGTGGTTGAATCTCTTTAAATTATAGAAATACGATAATGAACTATACACAAATTAGAAATAATTATGTCGTAAATAAATAAAAAAAATACAACGAAAGGAAAAAACCAGACGAGAGAAGGGCAAAAGAAAAAAAGACAAAACACTTAGAATAAAAGATGACTTTAAAGGCTATTAAGGGTGAATGGTGGGGATTGCAATGGAATCAGACCAAAAAAAGATAAGAGCCGGTTCTTCCCACCCACCAAACACACACATTATTATACATGAAAAGACGTCACTCAAACCTTGTTTATTTACTACCAACAAAGAGACTTCTCTTCGAATCAACATTTAGCAAGTAATTCCCCTCTTCCTTGACATATACATCGGCACCGAAGCATCAGTAAGGTCTGCTAACAGCTTTGATTATTATTCACCTGTTTATTACAACAATTGAACTCTCGATGGGAAAACTTGATCTCTACTTAAGAATGCTAAGAGTTACTCAGTGATTGCAAAGAGTGGATAAATAGTAGGAGAAAAGGAACTTAAGAGAGAGGGAGAGGGGGGGAGGTCTCGAATGGAAAAAGAAAACAAGTCATGTTACGCTATTGTTTTTAACATTTAAGTTTTTTTATTGACTGTTGGATGTTCAGGTTGATAAACGTTTATTTACCACCACGGAAAATAAAATTTAAGAATCAAGACCAAAGTTGACTTAAGCTGCACATGCTTTAGTTTTCTTTTTTTTCTTCTTTTTACTCTAATCCTATCAAGGAAGCCATCAGTGCATTTTCAAGCGATCTCTCACAACATAGGATGTAGTGACAATTACGATTGTTTTGACAATGACCACTAGTTTTACAGGGTATAATGTGCGTGTTAGGAGGTGCCCGTGGTGTAATGGTTATCGTCGCAGGAAATGGACACGGCGACACGTGTTCAAATCCTGGAC
This sequence comes from Sepioteuthis lessoniana, assembly GCA_963585895.1. Classification (NCBI taxonomy): domain Eukaryota; kingdom Metazoa; phylum Mollusca; class Cephalopoda; order Myopsida; family Loliginidae; genus Sepioteuthis; species Sepioteuthis lessoniana. The sequence goes on along the minus strand of OY757916.1, from coordinate 70,999,025 downwards.
GAGTCTGATTGCATTTCACATAGCACTAATACCCTTGGGAAAGGTATGAATCCAAGTATTCTCCCTCCAGCTATGGGTAAATAGTAGGGCAGACTGAGTTCTTCAGCCTTGGTAAGGCAACTAGTCAAGGAGAAGGAAAACTCTGAATTCAAACCTGTTAAACTCCGCTTAAAAATTGACCTTGTGTCATATCCTGCCTGAGCGGAGTGGGTGGTAAATATGATAAAATGTGAGTGTTATCACATTGTAAGGATTTCTCAAAGCGGTCCAAGGAGATCTCTGGAGGTGGATATAATATTCTCTGGGTGTATTAAAACAAGGATCCACTGGGTGTATTAAATAGGTTGCATCTATTAATCCTTTAGTAACAAGATAACAAAAATCACTGGATCCTAGTGTATGCAAGAAGAATGCTTAATTGAGTATGATGGCCAATAAGTAATGTGTCAGTCACATATCATCAGTTCAAAACGTATCATTCATTTATATGAACGAACGAATTTAATGGAATATTATATACCTTATACCATTGAAATGACTAAGTCTTGAAGCGAAGTCTACGTACTTATTTTAAGGAACTGGATATTATTAGATGAACGAAAAAATTCTGTAGCAAAGTATCCCAAGTTTTGTGCAACTGTTGAGCCCATTTTATTAGATTTTCCAAGTTCGTATATGGTGGAATCAGGGTTTAGGCATATCAATTATTTACTACATATGCAGAGAAGCACTTTGAAAATAGAACAAGGCGATTTATGCCTCAAACTCACAAACCTGCAACCTAATATTGGTGATCTCAGAGATCAGCAAACAAATCCTTCCAATTAGAAATTTTTATTTAATTATATAAGGTGTTTTTGCATGTATAATTTTGCTGATTCACTAGATATGTGAATTGTATTAAACACTGGTAAATTACTTGTTTTGAAATTTAATATTCAATTTATTCATTTGGATACAAAGGGTTCCTCTTTTAAAAAGTTTGATTGATTGATTTTAACGTTATATCAACGTTTTATTTTATGTTGAGAGGTTTGTTTATGATTGCTGACATTGTAAGTTTATTTGTACATTATTTGTGTAGTTTCTTAAGAGTTTTTCACTCCTAGAGGGTAGAGTGTTCGCCAATAGTCCGGAAGACCGGGGTTCAATCCCAGGTCGAGTCATACCAAAGATTTTTAAAATGGTACTTGGTAACTCCTTACTCAACACTTATCAATATAAGGATAAAGTTGAGTAATCCAGGGAAAAGAGTAGCGCCCTCCCCTACACCTCGGTGTTGAAGCTATTGAAAAGAGAACCTTCTGGTCATCCTGGACTACGGTCACCAACTTTACTTTTACTTATATGATATAAAATATTCCCATCTGATACAAATAATTTATAAACAGATCTTTTTGACCCATATATGAGATCCTAATAGGTTCTATATTCCGGGTCTAAGTGGTCCTGGAAGTAATGGCCATGAAGGGGTTCTACACATTCTCTAGATCTTAAACTAAAGCCTGACTGCCTAATGCTGTATAGAGTCACACTCAGGACACTTCTTTGTGGAAGGGAGTCTTACGCGTCTATGGGAAAGAGATTTAACGTATTCTTAAACCCACCGACAGGATGGTAAAAAAGTTTCAGAAGCCCTCGCCAATGCATAAGTGAATAGGTTTTACCGCTATCGAATGTTTCAAGGAGGAAGAAACAGTTTGTATTCAATGTATTTTAATTCTAAAAGATTACATTAGCAATGACGATAGCGTTCACGGAGATTTTATGGATGAGCAATTTAAAAGTTGGACATATTATTGAGTTATTTTGGTCCGGTAAAACTTTAACGCTATAAAATCTCCCAACCAATCATAATAATGTCGACTTTCAAGAAATTGGAGACCGAGGAAATGACACATTTGGCAACAAGTATTGTCAATCAAACTGTCAGGTAATAGCACATGTCAATACAAAATGATATATTTGGCAGATATTTATCCACAGTTATGTTTTATAACTGTTTTCGAATTATGTGTGCTTATATGATATATTTGCAGTGATATCTAGTATTGCTTGGTTGGAAGAGCTGAATCGGCTGGAGCTATAGAATACGCTGGCCGTATCTCTGCAGTGGGGAAAGGCTCCCCCACTCCACAATGTGTGTCTTGGATATGACACAAACCTACATCTGATAGCAAGGATCTAGTTCTGGTGCTTTGGAGAATGTGGATTACCCCTTAATTTTCATTAATCCTAAATCCACTCTAATCCAGAGAGGTAGAATCTGATAGGGTCGTATTTATTGGTCAAATAAAGCCGTTTCACAATTTAACTGTGTAAACAAATGACTGATGTTAAATTTTCATTGGTAGTGTTAGATACCAATAGTTGGAATAATTTAACTGCGCGCGAAAATTGAATAATTGATTTTACATTGCAATACTTAAAACTATTTAACTGTGGGCAAATGAATGAATAATGTTTATTAGAATTATTAGTTCTGAATAGAAATACTTGAAACCATTTAACTGTGTGAACATGAATGAATAATATTGATTAGAATTATTACTATTGAATAGAAATACTTGAAATTATTTAACTGTGTGTAAATGAAGGAATAATGTTGATTAGAATTATTAGTATTAAATAGGAATACTTGAAACCATTTAACTGTGAGCAAGCAATAGCAATACTTGCGAGCAAACAAATTAGCTGTAACTCATTATAAAAATAATATCACCAGCAAACTATTAACTTACAAATCATATATATATATATATATATATATATATATATATATATATATATATAACCATTTAACTATGTGCAGACAAATGACTGATTTTAAATCAAATTGTTACTATTACATAACAATAGTTGAAACCAAATGAGCTTGTCTTCGTTTAAAAATGTTATCAAAAACAGTTGTTTACTCAGATATCTAATATATACGTAAAAACTGGATTTATCATAAATAACCTTTCAATGTTGATATGCCGTAAAACCCAACCAACCAACTTTATATACGGCAATATTAATAGCACAAATAATCTTTGATGTAATTAAACTTGATACATGTTTGCTATGGTAAATTCTCATGTGCCATAATATTTGCACGAAATAATGTTTTATAATTGTTTTTGGATTATGGGTGATTATATGATCGTAGTAGGGATATTTTACTATTGCGTGGTGAGCAAGTGATTTCATATAGGACACTTCAAATGGCACAAATGATCTTTTATAAAATCAAATTTATGCTAGTTTGAGAACGAGGTGTCCATGTGGCTAAGACATTTTAAAAGTCCGTGTTCACATACAATTTTAGATGTAAAACAAATCAGCATATTATTTAAGGTGGGGTCTATAATCACCAATAAATAATGTTTGGAAAAGTAGAAATATTTTAAGAACTTTTAGCTTCATTTAATAATTACCAAAAATCTAATAAAAAATTCATTAATTCGCTAATTTTTGTTTTAAATTGAACTGTTTTATGCGTCAAAAAATTTTTGTTTGCTCTATAAATGAAAAATATTTAAACAAGATATTCAAATTGTATATTTTTTCCTCACAGAAACATTTTATTAATTTTTTTCCAGTCTTTCTTTTTATAAATAGTACAAAAACTTTAAATTCCTGTAAGTTTCAGAATGTTTTATTTCTCAGATGTTGAAGAAATTTGGAAGTCCGTGATCATTTGAACAAACTTTGTCCCTCAAGGGTTACAGGATTTATATTCAAAACAATTTCGTACTTAGAATCGTTGATTTCAGAGGAGCGTGATATACCATGCTCAAGGACGTGCCCCGGGTAGGTAGTATTGATCTCTTCGCCCGATTCGCTTGGTTTCAGGAGTCTTTACCCCAGGTAATACCTGCTTTGCAGGGGTGAGTTCATGGTTTGGCGTCTGCGGTGGCCTAATAAGGAGTATGTCGAGGGACCAAATATTTTTCGATTGGCCACGTATAAATCTCGATTCGTGCGTGACTAACTCCAATAAAATTTCAATGTGTCGCATTCTGACTTAGTGAAAAGTCAGTTAAATATTCCCATGTCGAATTTGGAAAAATTTTTTAGTGACTCACAACAAAAGAAAAGGTTGGTTACTCGATTTGTTGGTTAGTTGGTTTTAGAGTATGGGATCTTTTTCCGATTTATTCGAAGTCAGTTTAACAATTATAGCCGCAATTATCAACGATAGAAACATAAAAAAATTGTGACACGACCTGCGGTAAAATACTTAATTAACATGTAAAAATTAGAATTTATGAAATATATGAAAATTAATATAAATATATCTCAAAAACAGAAAGATCCTTAAAATAAGTATCTTTTTGTTCAAGGCTTAAATTGACGTAAAAAACTGGTTGATTGTTCCTAAAGGTCAGTTAAGTGCGAGACAAGTGTTTTTGATATTAAAGGTCAGCGATTTTATTTAATTTTTCGGTTGTCAACTAACTTCATCGATCATCAGGCCATTTCGTTAAACACATTTTTCTAGTCCTTATCTCAAAGGTCAATGTCAGAAGGGAGATTTGATTTTGTTCCACCCTAAATAAAGGTGAGGCTGAGAATTTAAATTTCAACCTTATTGCTCTAAACCAGTTCCCATTGGTCAAAGCATCTAAAAAAGGTTTTCCCAATGCCTGTTAGATAAAATCCTGAACTAGGATTGGCTGACCAATGGGAATATGACTCCTAATTTTCTCTTATTCAACAACCAATCAGAAACCATTTTAGTTCAGATATTGATCTATAAAATAGGATGGTAAAACGAATCATCAGAGAGGATGAGAAAAGGGATCAAGAAGAAACTCAAGATTGCCAAAGAAGCATCCCTTCCATACCAGACCCGAGGCACTCCGAAAAACCTTCAGACTTTACAAAAATTCAGTTTTTAGAGTCATTAGTGTCATTCTAACCGCACCATATCGTCACTCTTCCTCTCTCGATATTCTTTCTTCTTTTTGCCAGGAAAGCAAATTTATTGTCTCACAAACGTGTTTCAATAAAAAAAAAAAACATTTTCCTTGCTTGTTAACAGCGGGTTTTCTCTATTCTTTGAGTTGCTAGACACTCGAGCCACTCATATTACCAGACCGTCAGAAGAAGATCCGGCTGAATTGTGTCAACCCCACTTCGTTGATCTTTCAAACACAGCGTGGGCACGGAAGGATCTGACAAAGCAAAGAGTCGGAAGCTAATGTGGCAGTCATGAACACAACAGCCACAAGTACTGTGACTTGTTGTCACACCCCATCGAGATCCGTGACTAGCATAGGACCACAAATTCGCAATCATTTTAAACCGGTAAAAATTATTTCAGATCTATTTCAACCTATTTAATAGCACCGGAACCGGCTTTACGACAGCAAGTCAGAAAGGGACAGAGAATAATATCAAATTTAGGATAACTCCATGTTCCCTAAAGCATGAGAACTGGATGATAACAAAAAGATGCACAATAGTATCATACCACGGACACGTTTTTTTGGTGTATGTGTGTGAAGGGGTCCTGTTGTTTCTAAGTGCAATGACCTTTGTACTTCAACCTGTATTTTAAAACTCGATAGAGATCAGCAGGTACTTCGTCTTCACTATGTTATTTCATTTAATTATCACTAATATCTCTGAATTTCAGTGTCTTTTTCAAAGAAGTATCTTTGTTGTCCTTGACTAGCAATACCCGTGGAAATTTCTCTTTTGTAAAATAACTCATTAAATTTTCTTTTATTTATTTATTTATTTATTTTGTTCTTTTATTGTAAACAACCCAATTAAAATGGAATAATATACATGAAAATAATTAAAACCAGTTATCAATTAATTATAAATCAATTTAATAATACAAACAAAAAAGTTCTTAAATTTTTGCACCCCCTCTCTCTCTCTCTCTCTCTCTCTCTCTCTCTCTCTCTCTCTCTCTCTCTTTCTTAATCTCTCTCCATTTTTTTTCTCTTTTCTTTTCTTCCTTGATTTCTTAGGTTCTGCTTTCCATTCCATACAAGCGAATGATCAGTTATAACGTTATCTACTCTACTTTCACGCGCTTTCGATTCTTTTTTTCTTTCTTTCTTTCTTTCTTTCTTTAATTGTATTTGCTTCCGCTTTCTCTTTAATACGCACTACATTCTCATTCTTCTCTTTTTTTACTCACACTAAAAACGGAATGGTCCATTTTTTTATCTAAGGTGATGACAGAGCGTGTCTTATTCCATTGATATCACAGTTTCTTAGAAATTCGTGCGTATAAAGGAATGTTTTACGAAAAGTGTTTCGCAATATAACCCTGGATCTTATATGAACATGGTGTATAGGTGGTGGCTAACATGCGGATTCGTAGTAAGTAAGTTCGAACCCCAGGCAAACTATTACGTTCACTTTAAGACTAATAGCCTTGGAGAAAGTATGAAGCCTCTTATTCGCCTTGCTATAGATTAAACAGCACTACTACTCTTCTTCTATAAGGATGATTTGTAATTAAATAACGCAAGAAAGAAGGGGTGTGCTCGTAGTGTAATGGTTAAAGTACTGGACTGCGGAATCGTAGTAAGCGAGTTCAAATTCCAGTCGCGCTATTATGTCCACTTTCAGACAAATACCCTTGGAAAATGTATGGGCCCCCTTATCCTCCCAGCAATGGGTTAAATCGTATCACTGCAGTTCTTCTCGAGGGATGGCTTTGGCATTAAATAAAAAAGCCAAACCAATCAAGAAAGTATACCATGTGCCACATCTTAGCAAAAAGCTAAGTAAATCTCTACAACGCAATAAAGTTTATACTCCATTCAACAAAAGAAACTGAAATCTTGGTACGTATCTTTGGATTGATATTTATCTAATTTCCCACCGAGATAGATTTGCTATAAAGTCAATTTATTGTGAGAAGCCTAACACGAATCAAAACTCATGTGCAGAGAGTGCAAAAAATGAGTGATCCCATTGACATGCCTCTTTTGGAGCGCCTCGTGAGAGTTAAATTTGTTTGCTTCTTTTGGTTTTATGGCGTATCAACCTCGATAAGTTATTCAACAAAGTTATTTAAACAGTTTTATTTTAAAAGAATTCAAATTAGCATAAGTTCAATTGTCCAAAACATTTCTATTTCAAGCTATTCAGTTTGGTCAAATAGTTCTAATTAAATCAATCACTTTAGTATAAGTATAGTTTTTGTTTACACGCAGTTAAATGTCAAAACAGTTCTACTTCAAACAATTAGATGTAGCGAAATTACAGTTTCAATATCAAAAACAGTTCTACTTCAAACAATTAGATGTAGCGAAATTACAGTTTCAATATCAAAAACAGTTCTATTTCAAACAATCCGGGTTAGCATACAAAAAGAGTTTTATTTCGAACATTTTAGTTTAGCATGAGTGCGCAGTTTAAATGTCAAAATAGTCCTATTTCAAACCGTTCAGTTTAGCATAAGTACACTGTTTAGTTTTATTTGACCCATCCATAGGACCCTATCAGGTGCTACCACTCCGGGCCAGAGTGGACCAGGAAGCAATAGCAAGGAAGAGGTACTCCACATTCCCCAAAGCTCCACTGTTACTGAAAATTCACCATCAAATTGTTTAATGTGATATCCAGGGAACTCGTTTGGTGGTGGTGGGGGTCTTACCCCTCTACTGAGGAGCATCTGGTGAATTATACAGCCCCAGTCAACTAGACAAGCTGAGAGTTATATTCAGCTTTGATGAGCCAGTGTTACCTGGAATGAAGGTCCCCTGAAATCAAGCTAATATCCTCTTTGTGTTAGCCAATAACGAGCTGAGGTTTTATTCTGCAATATGATTATTTAAAAAAACATTTGTTTAAAATTATCAAAACGTTATCTAGATTTCTAAATAATTACAGTAATACCCATCTTGACATCAAATCCTACTTTGCACCATGTTTTTACTCTCAGTTTAAGTTCTGCGAATGTCATTACATCCTACTTTACGTCAATCAGCAACGTCACCATTATCTTATTAAAAGGATGTGAAATTCATAATTTTCCTTAAAAATATATTTGAAATAAATAGAATATATTAAAATTAACAATAAAAGATTTTCAAACAAGCTTGACTGAATTTTAAATACATAATAAACATATATAAGATAAATAAATATAACACAAAAATATTTACAACGGAAAATTGATGCCAAACTGTAGGTAAATGGTATATTCACTTTTAATTATAGTTCCTTAAAAATCCTTATTAATGCCTAAAAAAAAAAGAGTAAAAAAAAGCTTATTGTAATATGTTTGTCGCAATAATGTATTCCTAAGGACTCCTCCCAAAGTATAAAACATAATTTTATAAACTGATTTTATAATACTTAAAAAAACAAAAACAAAAAAAAAACAAGTTAAATGTGTTTATTAGCGTTCTTTAAAATTTAGCAAAAGTTGTATCTTTTTGCAAGTTGCTCACGATTTTTTACGGTGATTTGGCCAAATGAGTAGAGTGTTCGCCAATGCTCCGGAGACCGGGGTTCAATCGTAGGTTGAGTCATAACAAAGACTCAAAAAATGATACTTGATGCCACCTTGCTTAACAGTCAGCATTATAAGGAAAGCATCAAGGGTAAAGTGGAGCAATCCAGGGAAGGAGTAGCGCCCTCTCCTACATCTCGGTGTTGTAGGTATTGAAACGGAGCCTTCGGGTCACCCTCGACTAAGGTCGCCAACTTTACTTTGCTTACGACTGGTTTACCGGAAAACCCGGATTACGTACGATTTCTGGAATTTATTAATAGTTTTGAGCTGGGTATGATTCAAGTGTTTATTGGAACAATTCGTAATAATCAGTTACTTGAAAAAAATAAGTAAGAATAAGTTACTTGATAAAATATTAGTAAGATATAAAAACATATATGTCAAGTTGAACATAGCTCCTGCGCTTTAAACAAGAAGGAACCATATCCAGCTGAAGCAGCAAGCCTCTGAATTTAATACAGAAGTTCATATACCTCGGAAGCAATCCGATCTCTCTGATAAAATAAATCGGGATTTCTTCTAAGTATTTCTTCTGTCTGTACCACTGTATGGATGTAAAATCAGGATATGAACTAATCGCATACAGAAAAAGTTTGATGGGAAGTAAATAAGAATACTCCGTTGTTTTGAAATAGTCTTGGAAGAAGCAGTTCCTACAAAATAGCAGCTTTACGGCCCTTAAATTACCATCTTAAAAACCATCAATATAAAGCCAACAAGACGTGATAGGCTCTGCAAGAGAAGTAAGGATGCATTTATAGGTGAGGTTCTCTTATGGAACCGTACACATGGACACACCAGTGTGAGTCGACCATTAAAAACTTGGATACATCAGTTTTGTGTGGACACTGGAGGCAGTCTAGATGACCTATGATTGATAGGAACTGATGATGAGAGAAAGAAAGAGAGAGTCAGAGAACTTCATGCTATCAGTACAACTTGATGATGATGATGATGGTGGTGGTGGTGGTTATGGTAATGATAATAATGAAATCGTGAGTATATATGTAAAAATATGGTATTCAATTGTGTACTGTTTATAAACGTTACATTAGGTTGCATTACAGTGAAAATTTCTAGGTATATATTCAAGGAACAACTTCCATAAAGATAATTATCTATACAATAAAACTAACTTTACCTATTATAATAGGTAAAGTTAGTTTTATTGTATAGTCCTTTAAGCTCATTTTTAATTCCTTATGATAGCTGATCGAAGCCATGTGAAGATAGTTGTCATGGGAAGATCAGGGAAAATGTAGCCTTTCTTTAGCAATATATCTGCCAAAATTGGGGTCTGCCTCATATGCCCGGGTGATTTATAGGATAAAAAATACTGACAATGAAGTCCGCTGTAAAAACATAAATCATATAGATAATTCACAAGCAAAAAAAATTTCAGTCGGCTTGGACTGTAGAATACGCCGACTGCATCTCTGCTGAGGGTTAAGACCCAACCCCACAGTAAGTGTGCTAGATATGACACCAAACTATATCTAATGGTGAGACTCCTGTTCTGGAGCTTTGGGAAATATGGAGTTAACCCTTTATTACCATAACTCTCAGGTCTATTCCGAACCAAATTGGTAGTAACTTATACGATCCTATCAATGGTTCAAATAGAAATATTTATAAATTTTCAACACTTGAAACCATTTAGATATGGGCAGACAAACGACTATTAAATTGAATTATTGTCATTACATAGCAATACTTGAAACCATTTTACTGTGTACAAATAAAACTTTTTGTGTTTGATAGAAATACTTGAAACCATTTAACTCTGTGTCAAAAGATGAGCTCTGGCTAGTTTAGAAATTGTTACCTACAAAGTATTTGTTTACGAACCATGTTTTTAGTATATATGTATAAACAGAAGTTAGCATTAAATTACCCATAAGGGTTGGTATGCCACAAAACATAACCAACGAACACGACAAGTGTGGTTATTAACACACTGACATTTATTAAGTCAATAATCCGTGTTAATCCGATTCAGAGACAACACTAGATTTTTTTTTTTTGATAGCTTTTGAAAATTCGTGGGTAATTTAATCCCAAAGTCATCCTTCGAGAAGAAAATCAGTGATACTATTTAAACGATTGCTGGGGCAATAATGGTCTTCATACCTTTCCAAAGGATATTTGTTCGAAAAAATATAATAGCGCGAATGGAGTTCGAACTCGGTTACATAAAGTTTAGTACTTGAGCCATTGCGCTCCGCAGAAAATTTGATTCCGTAAATACTCATGAATAATTTGGGTGGGGGTGTCCTCGTGATGTAATGGTTAGAGCGATGGACTGCGGTATCGTAGTAAGCGAGTTCGTACTCCAGTCGAGCTACTAAGTTCACTTTCGGGCAACTACCCTTGTGAAAGGTATGAACCCCCTTATCCTCCCATCTATGGGTTAAATAGTACCACTAAAGTTCTTCTAGGAGAATGGATTTGGCATTAAATAATCTACTAAGGTTGATATGCCATCAAAACAAAGAAACTAAACGAAACCATGAATAAGTTGGTCTTTGATTGTGGTCACAAAATCATTAATTTATTGAATTAACTTTTGAAGCTAAAGAGTGTTACTAGTCCTTTCCAAATTTTTAGAAAAAACATTTAAACAATAAATTATACTCATGTATATAACGACGCCTAATTTTAATTTTTTTTTTTTTTGTCTAACGTTTAAGTTTTCATAAATCGACCTGTAACAAGTAAATACAGTTTATTTCCAATCTGGACAAAAAAATCTTTGTGTGATTTGGGGATCTTATCGAATAAAGTCGTAAGCTCTGCTGCGGGTGATGGAAAAAAAGAACTGATGGTGAGACTTGTGTGCCATATGTAAGGAAAGCTTAGAAAATAACTAAGCGAACTGATGTCACAAATGGAAAGTTCTGTGAGTGTAACCTTCTATGTTGGGAGGATCTGTTTGCTTAACAAATTCCCTTATTTTTGTTGTTTTCTTTTTTACTTAGAGCTTTTACCACTTTCTTTTTAAGTCATAGGAAAAAAGGACGTCCATCAAATAAGCTCTCAGCGATTAGTTTTGTAATCATTTTATGCACATTTAAAAACTGATAACAAAGAGCAATTAGTGGAAGATTGTGCTGCGCCAATATTCAAAGAAAGAACGACTTGACCCCATTGATAGTTAGCATTTTAAATTTGTTTTAGATCAGCTGGATTCCAAAGAAGATTGGATGAGATGAAAGGCAGTGGCAAAAAATAATTCCCCAAAAGAAGACATCACCGAAATATTTCAATGACACAAATAGTAATAAGTGCCGATTGATGCGTCCCTAATAGTATGAAAAAGAGTCTAGAGGAATAGGAAATCAAAGGAAGAATCAAGACCATCTCAACCACAGCACTGTTAAGATCATCTTGAATACTTAGAAGAGTCCTGGAAAAGGACGGAAACCTGATGTCACTCAAATTTCAATGACAAACTACTCGTTAAAACTAGTGGGAAAAGCATGTATCAAGAAAAGATGGAGGAAGAGGACTTGCCGGCATCGAAGACAGCGTTGACGCATCGATACAACGACTCGAAGACTACATAGAAAAACACGAAGGAGGACTGATAACGGCCATCAGAAACCATACTGATAACACGATAGATAACAGAAAGACAAAAATTAGGAAACAAAAGTGGGAGGAAAAACAATTCCATGGGCGCTTTAAACGACTAATAAACATCTTGCACGACCAAACCTGGACATGGCTAAGAAAAGGAAACTTTAAGAGAGAAACAAAATCTCTCCTAATGGCAGCACAAAACAGCGCCATAAGAACCAATCATATCAAATCGAGGATAGATAAGACACAACAAAATAGCAAGTGCTGACCATGCGGTGACAGAGATGAAACCATCAATCTCATAATAAGCGAATGTAGCAAATTGGCTCAGAAGAAGTACAAGGCTAGACATGACTGGTCGGGAAATTTCAGTGAAAAACCATCAGCTAACACTGACATGAAAAACTCTCATAATAATAATAATAATAATAATAATAGCTAGTACGTGGTGGATAAGACGAGACAGTTTGTCGATAATAATAAGCAAATGTAGCAAACTTGCATAAAAGGAATATAAGACTGGATATGACTGGGTGGGGAAGGAGATCCATTGGGAATATTGCAAGAAACTGAAATTCGACCGTGCTAACAAATGGTATATGTACAAATCAGATCCATCCCCGTGAATGAAATGCATAAAATTCTCTGGCATATCTCTATACAAAAAATCAAGCAATGCTACCCAGAATACATTAGCTAGTTATAATTAACAAAAAAAAAAAACAAAAAAAAAATAAACAAAAAAAAACTGATAAGTAGCCGTTAAAAGCATTGATGAGATCGGTCAGAATATTCAGAAGAGTTCTTGAGACCTGAAGAGACTTGCAGTCACAGGGACCCCAGTGAAAGCTTTAACTGGTGTATAAAACTCGCAACAATGTCTAGATTATTTTGTCAACTGAAAGCAGTATAAGTATTTTTTTAAAGCATCGTATTTCATGAGTTGGGTGAAATCACCAATCGGCATCTTTTACTGGAGGAATATTTACCCTATGTAATTTTTTCCTTATATCAAGAAACACACAACCACACCAGCCACCAAGCAGAACTTGTAATCTGATAAACATTCAATTTCTATACATTTTGATTTACGGTGAACAAGTGAAGAGAAGAGAAATAGAAACACGAAAAGGGAAGAAAAGGCCCGTTATGTTATTTTTATTTCTTCGTCCATATGCACCACGGGTTTCCAAAAGCAAAGGAATAAAATAAGAAAAAAAGTATTTATAAATTTTTGACAATTTTTATATGCGAGTTATGTTTATGAGTTTTGTACATAAATCAATGATCTGATTCTCTTCAATCATTTTCCTGTTAAATATTGCCCAGTCGGCTGGGGCTGTAGAATACACCGACTGCTTCTCTGCAGAGGGGTAAGAGGCCCCACCCACAATGAGTGTCCTGGATATGAAACTAAACAATTAGATGGTGAGGTTTCAGTAATGTTGGAGCTTTGGGGAATGCGGAGTACCCCTTCATTGCCATTGCTCCCAAGTCCACTCTGGCCCTGAGTGGTTGCATATAATAAACTTAAATAGAACTAAACTGCATATTTATGCAAAATGTTTGAAATGGACCTGTTTTTGACATTGAATTGTACTTACGCTAAACTGAATTATTTGATATAGAACTGTTTTGACATTTAACTGTGTGAAAAGAAAATCTATACTTACACTAAACTGAATTAGCTGAATTAGAACAGTTTGACTGAACCGAATAGCTTTAAATAGAAATGTTTTAAACAATTAAACTGTGTACTCATGCAAAACTGAATTGTTTGAAATAGAACTGACGATTTGTATAAAAATGGATTTGGCGTTAAATAACTTACAATGGTTGATATGCTATCAAACCCAACCAACTAACCAACCAAACTGTTAAATAAAACATAAAAAAACAGGAAAAAATAAACACATGTAGAAACTTTTAAAGATAGTAAAAGATAATACAAAATGTCGAAACATTTTCACGGTGCAGTTGTTACCAACCCGGTCTTACTTATCATATAGTTGTGAATTTCATCCTCACCGTGTTTCATAATTTTGATCATATCATATATCTAATATCTGTTTAATAAATAATTCTAAAACAAGTTTGTTGTTTGTTTGGGTTTTATCACTTATCAACCTTTACAGGTTGATATGTGATAAATCCATTTTTACTAAATCCATTTTTACACAAATAATCTGTTCCATTTCAAACAATTCAGTTTAGCATGAGTACATTGTTAATTTTCAAAAACCTCTCTATTTCAAGCTATTCTGTTTATTCAAACAGTTCTAATTCAGCCAATTCAGTTTAGTTTAAGCATAGATTTTGTTTACACGCAGTTGGATATCAAAACAGTTCTATATTAAACAATACAGTTTAGTGTAAGTACAGTTTCAATAGTAAAATCAGTCTCATTTCAACAATTCAGTTTAGCATAAGTACGCAGTTTAATTGTCGAAAACATTTCTATTTCAAGCTATTCCGTTTAGTCAAATAGTTCTAATTTCAACAATTTTGTCAAACAGTTCAGTTTAGCATAAATATATAGTTTAGTTCTATTTAACCCATAGATAGGACCCTATCGCTCCGGGCCAGAGGGGATCTGGGATTGATAGCAATGAAGGGGTACTCCACATTCCCCAAAGCTCTAGCATTACTGGATCTTCGCCATCAGATTTTTAGTGTCATATCAGGACACTCGTTGGGGGAGGGTCTAACTCCTCTTCAGAGAAGCAGTTGGTGTATTCTATACCACCAGATGACTGAGCTCTCTAAAACAAGACCGTCCTAACAACAATAAAACATCACTGAAACGCTCAGCCCATCAATTTCTAAATCAAAATAAAAACTATTTTGACTTTAAGAATTTTTACCAGAGCAACAAAGAAAGATGCAGTCTGTTGTTATTCAAATAGAATTTCATAAGCCTTCTACTAAATCCCAGCGCTCTTTATCAACTGTGGCCTTCAGTTGACTTAAATCTAAGAGATATCTGATTCTCAGAAAAGACTGTAGTCGACTACTTTTCCAACCACACAAGATACGCAGCGTCACACTCTTTAAATGGATTTTCATCGGTTAATTTTGCTTGGCACGCGATAACTTTTATATAATATTGTTGTAAAGTAAACCTTTTCCACTTCAAAATGGGAATAGTTCATATCAAAATGGGAATAGTTCCGTTCAAAATGGAAAAATTATTATAAGTATAAATATAAAAAATATCTTATAAATTATTTTAGCAATAAAATTGTTAACATTTTATAATATTAAAAAAATATTCAAGTCATTTATTAGAACACAACATCTTATGCTACAGCTGCAGGAATTTTAGATTGAATTCCAGCTATGAAACGATTGCATACTTCTGGTGTAACCCTTCCCAATTCTTCCTCAATTAATGAAGTCAAAGCTCTGGCCTTTGTTCAGTAATTGACAAGCCATCTCTTCTCTCCATTGCAAGAATAGTCACAATTTTCGCAGCCAATTCCTGCTTGACGTAAGCTTTGATTAAAGACAATACTTGTTCAATCGGATTAAACATTGGACTGTATGATCCCAACCTAAGCACTTCACATCCTAGAAATTCTTCTTCACTAAAAACTTCTTCAATGTTTGAGTGACATGGGACATTGTCAACAACCATCACAACTGGACACCCATATTGTCTCTTTGCAGCTCTCAAACATTCTTGCATCCAAGACTGTGCACTTTTCTTTAGAAAAGATCCTCTTTGAATTTCATAGTACACGAGGCCATGGGGACCAATACATCCAATAACGTGAATATTGGCACCCTGAGTACCGGCTGAAACTACGTTACATCGCCTACCCTTTAGAGAACGCCCATCTCTCATGGAAATATGAAGATTAAAGTACGTTTCATCCATAAATAAAATGGGTTGATTGGTAATTCAATAATTTTGAACAAAATAAACTACGTTTATTTTTATTCTCAATTGTAGCATTAGAAGATATTGTGTTCTAATAAATGACTTGAAGAACTTTTTTTTATATTATAAAATGTTAACAATTTTATTGCTAAAATAATTTATAAAATATCTTTTATATTTATACTTATAATAATTTTTCCATTTTGAACTGAACTATTCCCATTTTGAACTGGAAAAGGTATAGTCATGAGCAAAATGCACGTCACGGTGCTTTCTGAATAGCCTTCCTTAGACTTTGAATTTTTTATAGAAATTATCTTTTCACCAAATAAGAACCCCCTTAAACTTTTCCCTATTTTTAAGGCAGGTGCCTATGTGTATGGTATTCCGAAGTAAAAAAAAAAAAGGCGGGGAGAGGTAACTTAACGTAAAATTACCAATTATTATTTTACTTTGCAGCACACCTGATAATGATTCAGGTACTACGTGGCTTAGTTTGTTCTGTTTGTTTTGTTTGGGTTTTATAGCATATCAACCTTTCAAGGTTATTTAATGCCAAATACATTTTTTATACAAAAAAAACAGTTCTATTTCAAACAAAACAGTTTTGCATAAGTGCAAAGTTAAATCATCAAAAACATTTCTGTTTAAAGCCACTCAGTTTAGTCAAACAATTCAGTTTAGCGTAAGTACAGTTTCTATTTTTAAAAAAGTTTAGCATTAGTACGTAGTTTACCTATGAAAACTGTTATATTTCAAGCAGTTCAGTTTAGCATAAGAACGCATTTTATTTTTATTTGACCAAGAGATAGGACCTTACCAGGTGCTACCATTCCTGGTCAGAGTAGACCGTGAGCGATGGCAATGGAAGGTTACTCCGCATTCCCCAAAGATCCAGCATTATTGGAATCTCACAATCAGATTGTTTAGTGTAATATCTAGGACACTCGTTGGGGGCACGTGACTTAGTTCTAGAAAAAGTGTTGCTCGTGCCAGTTTTGAATTATACACATTTCATCCAGTGTTAAAATTTGTTTTAAAAAAGACATTTATTTACGAGTCTGTAGATTATTTTCTGATTCATACAGAAACCAAAAATCTGGTACTTACTGTCAAATCACATTGCAAGCATTGGTTCCCGTTAGATTATGGCACAGTCATCAGGGCCGTAGTATACACCGACTGCATCTCTGTAGAGGGGTAAGACTCCCCCAACGAGTGTCCAGCATATGACAATAAACAATATGATGGTGAGGCTACAGAAATGCTAGAGCTTTGGGAAAAGCGGAGTTCCTCTTTGTTGTCATCGCTCTCAGGTCAACTCCTGTCTTGAGTGGTAGCACCTGATAGGGTGCTATCAATGAGTCAAATAGAACTAAACTAAATACTTATGCTAAACTGAATTGCTTGAAATTCAACTGTTTTGACATATAATTGTGTGTAAACAAATGACAGTTTTATTGAAATATTAGTGATATATAGCAATACTTGGAACCATTTAACTTTGTTGACTAAACTGAATAGCTTGAAATAGATTTGTTTTTGACATATAAACTGCGTACTTATGCTAAACTGAATTGTTTGAAATGTTACAGTTTATATGTATAAAATATATTAAGCATTAAATAACCAACAAAGATTGATTATTCCTAAAATCTAAACTAAACCAATCCAAACCAAAGCAAACCAAACCAAGGCAAACCGTTTGATTAACAAAATTAAGCATCGATGTGCCTATTGAGTAACAAGACGGGTGAACAAGCGACAACATGTACAATAAGCAACAGCAGGTACTATTAGCCACAGAGGGCAGTGTAAGCAACCTGAAGCCTGTGTGACATATCAAAGCAAAGCTTAGTAAATAACAATATAAACATCTGGTGCAAGTAGATTTCAATGCTTAATTTAGTTACATTTGGTGATCTTTTGCGTCGTAGGTTTTCCTCAAATAATATTCTGACTCAGTAACTTTTTACATCCCCAAATCTATTTATGTTCTGATAAACCTTTCACTAGAAATATCGAACTACAAACAACTGTTGACACATTCAGTTTTTTGTTCTACATTAACAGGACTTAAAATAACAGCTTTTGTCACATTTTAACTTTTAAAAATACACAATATGCCCAAAATGATTCTTATTTGGTATATTACTGTCAGATGTGGTTTAATGGCATATCAACCATTGTAGGTTATCTAATGCTAAATCCTGTTTATACATATATACAATATATCATTTCTAACCCCATTTCCTCGATAACATTTTTAAACGAGCCTGAGCCAGAGCTTTATTTTTTGCACTCAGTGGAATCGTTTCAAGTATTGCTATGAAATACGAATAATTCCATTAAATATTATTTATTTGTTTTGCACCCAATTAAATGGTTTCACGTATTGCTACATAACAGTCACAATCTAACAATATTCATTTCAATACATATACATGGCAAGTAAGAGATTAATTTGTCGATAATTTGAAATTAAATGTTAGTTTGGTTTAGATTTTTGTTTAATGGCATATCAACCTTTGTAGGTTATTTAATGCCAAATCTATTCTCCTAGAAGAACAGTAGTGGTACAATTTAACCCATAGCTGGGAGGATAAGGGGTTCATACCTTACCCAAGGGTATTTGCCCGAAAGTGAACGTAATAGCGTGACTCGAGTACGAACTCGCATACAACAATTCCGCACTCCATCGCTTTAACCATTACACTTCGATGTAAATGTTAGAATTAATTTGTTTTCAAACAAGAATTGCTATCATTTCTACATAGTTAAATAATTTCAATTATTGTTATTTAACACTACTAATTCTTGGTTGAGGGGGTGTCCTCGGGGTGTAATGGTTAAAGCGATAGACTGTGGAATCGTAGTAAGCGGGTTCGTACTCCAGTCGCACTATTACATTCACTTTCCGGCAAATACCCTTGGGAAAGGTATGAACCCCCTTATCCTCCAAGCTATGGGTTAAATAGTACCACTACTGTTCTTCTATGAGAATGGCTATGGCATTAAATAACCTACAAAGGTTGATATGCCATTAAACAAAGAACCCAAACCAAACCTAATTCTTTGTTAGCACACAGTGAAATGGTTACATTTATTGCTATTTAACACTAATTATTCTATTCAACATTTCCCATTCGATTGCTCAAAGTTAAATGGTTCCAAGTATTGCTATGCAAAACTAACAGTTCAATTAAACGTCAGTCATTTGTTTACACACCTGTTTACAAAAATGATCAATCAATTCTTTATGATCATAAATTCAAATTTGAAAATAAGCAGTGACCAAAATTTATGCAGTAATTTATCTGATTTCTAAACGAGGTTATTAGATTTAAATATAACATCAAGGGTAATTGCAGTCTATGCAAAGCTACGTTTGACACGTGGCCGGTGAGGAAAGAACTCACAAACAGTCGTCTGGTCACCTTGTTTGCAAACTATTATACTATGCAAGATGGACTAAGGACTAGAATAACTTAGATTTGGTACGAAGTCACATGTATGTCGCACAAAATAAGGATCGAACTCACTAGTATTGTAATTGATTTGCAATATTAGCTTGTTAGCCATCACAACAATTTACCACATCCGAATAAATGCTGAGGCGAGCCCATGTACAAAAATGTTTGACCTTTGGCCATGTATGTAACAAATGGAGCGTAAGGTTATAGCCTACTGAAAATCTCTTCTGTGTTTGTCGTTACCTGAAAATAAGCACCTTACATAGTTTAATTGTTTGCTAGCTCGGAGTGTGGTCAAATATTGGTGAATTCTGTTCTCACTAGGTGCCCCATATTGCCGATTTGTAATCAGCTTGCTTTAGTAAATGACTATAGGGCATAAAGGATATTCAGTTATTTACTAAGCATTGTTTGATATTGGCACAGGGTTGGATATATGGAACACCTTGGGAGACACGAACTCGTGTTTGTTTTTGTAGCTTGTTTACTATTTTACCACACGAGGTTCTCATATACTTTTAGTTTAAGGTAACAACAGTGAAAAAGATTAGGCCCTGAGTGGTAGCACCTGATAGGGTCCTTTCTATGGGTGAATTAGAACTTTTTCACGATTCAACAGAATGCAAACTAAAGAGATGGTCAATTAAAGTGTTATAGATAGAATTGTTTGATCATTTAGCGGTGTTTTAACAAATGACTGATGTTTAATGTAATTGTTGAGATACATATCAATACTTGGAAATATGTACCTGTGTGCAAACAAATGAGTAATTTTGAATTGAATAATTAATGTTAAATAGCAATACTTGTAATCACTTCATTTTGTGCCAACAAATGATTAATATTAATTGAATTATTCATATTTGATAGCAATACTTAGAAAGATTTAACTATTGGCAAAAAATTAGCTCTGGTTGGTTTTAAAATGTGATCAGTAAAATGCTTTCACTAATCGGATACGTTTGATATGTACATATAGATTTGGCGTTAAATAACCTAAAATGGTTGATATGCCGTAAAACTAAATCTAATAAAACCAATATTTGTTCTATTTTTCAATTTGATTGGAATGCATTTGCTAATATGTTGGTGCATGTGCCATCTATCAGTTACCATCGACCGTAGATTTGCACCGAATAAATATTGCTTTTACTCAAAGATGCAAGCCTGGACAAGGTTGTTGAGAAGAAAAGCAGTTGCCGATAGTGTAGGTCTCACGCCAACGATATCCCAGGGTGAAGTCCGAAAAAGCTTGGCACTTTTGTTCTCACAGGAATTGCCAGAATAAAGTTGAACATTGCGTCATACTGACTTTGCGAATCTAACTCCAGATTTCTCTTAGTGTTAATGCCAGAAGAACTTCCACTGAATGAGAATGATCACAAGCAGCATTTTTTTTTTTTTTTTTGAATTTGGAATTGTTCTTCATTTAGACTGATTGCCAACCTCGTATTTGTTCTATTTAACCAACAGCTGACGGGGAAAAAGATTGATTAATGTATTTCCTAAGGGTGTATTTTGCGAAATGATCACAACCTGTCTCAGCTTGAATTTCAGTTTGGCTCACCGTTTCCATTTCCGTTTTGTTATTAGCTGGGTTTGTGTTTATATATCAATCTTTAACAAACAGGACTGTGATAAGAAATTCAACCCTCACAATTCGTTCAAAATAAAACTTCGTCAATAACTAAATCAAAATGACACTAAGTAACCAGTCAGAACTATATCTTACATACTATTTCGGTTGAGCGACTACTTTACTGCGGTGAGTACTAAGTTTATTTCGTAAAGTGTATTGCTAATACCCTGAGGTCGATCTTCACGGAGGTCCTGTTATGTTCAATTTTTTAAAGTTTTCCCTTTTGTCTCACTATTAGCTCTCTTGTTTCAATTAATTTAAAAGACACACAGAATATTATCAAATGGTTCGGCTTTTCTTTTACTTCTGAGAGGTAAATTTTATAAATAATATGATGAAGTAACTTCAGATAATTTATTTGATTTCTACAGTACAGTGTGTTTCAGAAATATTGATATAATTTTGTCATCTAATAATTTAACATTCCTTATTAAAATAATCTCCAATTTTAACGGCATGTCAAAAAATAGCTTAAATTTCTAAGTTTATGATTTTCTTTTTATTTTGCTTTTTTTTTCATGTATAGAAATGTCATTCATTCATTAAGAAAAGGCGTTGAAACATCAAAACAAAATTCGTGATTACATGAACGAGAATGGGTCAAGTTATTAGATTACGAAATAATCTCATCACTTATTGAAACACCCTGTACATTATTGGTCTGGCATTTAATGTTAAATTCCTCAGAATATTTTAAATGCCTTTTTTGTTTTGTAGAAAAAGAAAAGAATGTAATCTACTATCTACACACTGAACTTGGATTTGATTGATTGATTTATTTTAAAGGCATATTTAACCGTCGAGGGTTATTTCATGCCAAGAGGTCATGAAATTGCGTTCATTGCACGTTTATATTACATTTTTCTGGAGTGGTTTCGTAAGAGTTTTTTTCCTCACAATTAAAATTCTTATGTAATACAAATAATTTGCACACAGTTGTATGGTTTCAAATTCACATATATAATACTACTAATTATATGGTTTTAAGTAATTATTTCTATTTAACACTATTCCTTGGTTTATTCACAGTTTTATGGTTTCAGCTAACTAATAAGAATAATCGCCAGAAAAAAAGTTATAGCTTCAGGTAACTATTCTTAATTTACAGTTATATATTAAATATTCTTAATCCATACTAACAATTTTCACCCAGTTGTATGGTTTCAAGTATTCTTATCTAATTCTAATTATTACATGGTTCCAAGTAATTATTTTTATTTAATAATCTGTTGAAGGAGTGGGTATTTGTACATGGGGAGGCAATGAAATGTGGATATCTGTTGAATGTATCATTGTGTGTCCCATGTGTGTTCCAGAAACTCGTTCACAACTTCCTTTGCCTTTGATTTTCGGACATGAGATGCGTGTCTCAGACTCTCTTTTGGAACGTTAAAGTTACATTACAATTTTACTTAACTTCACCGAGTGAGCCCTTTTCCTTCTTTTTTTTTTTTAGTCCTTCCACAAACTGCTTTTCTATGTAGCAATATTATGTATAAATTCTTAGCTGTTAAGACACCTCTATGATTTCTTCCATCTTAATATCATTGGTACGCATATTATGAAAAAAAAAAAAGATTGAATGTTCTTCTATGTGCAAATACGTTTATCTTGTCTTGTAAGTAAATAAGTTGACCAACTATTGACAAAAGCGTCCTTTTCAGGAGCTACAACACTGAGGTTTAAAGGAGGATGCTACTCCTTTCCTTGAATTGCTTCCCTTAACCCTTGATCCATACCTTGCTAAGCAAGAATGCATCAAGTGCTATTTTTTGTGTCTTTGGTATGACATGACCTAGGATAGAACCCTGATCTCCCAGGCCATTGACGAACATTCTAGCCATTATTCCAATACCGTCTGGTTTTATGTTCTGTCAAGATCATAGGGAATTTCTTACAGTATGTTGTTGGCGACCATAGTCGAGGGTGACCCGAAGGCTCCCTTTTCAATAGCTACTACACCAAGGTGTAGGGAAGGGCGCTACCCCTTTCCCAGGATTTCTCCACTTTACCCTTGATCCGTACCTTATAATGCTGAGTTTTAAGCAAGGAGGCATCAAGTACCATTTTTAAAGTCTTTGGTATGACTCGACCTGGGATTGAACCCAGGTCTCCCAGGCCCTTGGCGAACTCTACTTTTATATAAAAACATATTTTGCGAACAATTGTATGATATCAAGTATCCCGACCAAATACAAATATTTTGAAAACATCATTTTGACGAATAGATAGGATTATTTTTTTGTAAATACCACTCCGAGTGGACTAAGGAATAATGAATAGGTTCTCCACTCTCCTAAGAGCTTCAAAACTGGAGCCCTACAACCAGATGATATTCAGTGTCATGCCAATGACACCATTATTTAATGGGTAGGGTCTCACTCCTCCTAGCGTATTCTAAGACCCTATTCCAAGCATTGGTACTTGTTGAGAGGGGACTCAACTAAATATTTTTCTTCGAACCAAGTATGCAAATTTCTCTAAAATTCTACAGATCTCTGATATTGAACTAATTACAATGTTCTATGCAGCATCTTCAAAAGACGATACTTTTAAAATTTACAGTGGCCTATCTATCATTATCAGTTTGCATTTATAGAAACATTTCTTCAGTGACATTACCTATTTCAGGAAATGCTTAATATGTAATTAAACCTACTTTCTTGCCTTGCTCAATCGACCATAGAAGGCGCCTCTTTGATGCACAATAATTAATACTTCGTGCAGTCACCCATATCACAAAATGGGTTCAAACACTGTGGCTAAGACTGTCAGAAGCATAACCGCTTAATAGATTTTTTTAAAATTTAGTTAATAGTTCTTTTTTTGTACTAGCATTAACTTTGCCGTTATTTTCCTTTCATTTATAATAGGCAAAGCTATTTGAAGCTTCACATATCTTTTGATCGATACCCACTATGATGATAAGCCTTTTTTTTACCTGCCTGAGAAATGCTTTTGAGACTTTCGTGCCATTGAAGTGCTGCTTCTTCAGCATAATGTCTTAGTTTTTACGATTGACACTTGTGGGTTTATTGAATTCCAACACAAGAGACTTAAGTAGCATCGCCTTTATTTCTTCTTATTGATCATGATATTGTTCTACAGAATATGGTTTGACGCTCTTTAAGTGGGACTTTGAATACGCTGGCTGTATCCACTGCTGAGAGGTAATAACACCTACCCCTAAAAAAGAAGAGGTGTGCTGGGTATGAAACTAAACTGATTCTGATGATGAGGCTCAACTTTTAGAGAGCAGGGGACAGTGGTTTACACCCTCATTAATATTATTCCCTATTCTACTTTGACCTGAAGAGGTAGCACCTGTGAACGCCCTATTTATGAATAAATTAGACTGTTTAAAACTATTCATATTCAATTGGACTGTGCGCAGAAAAAAAAGGAACGCGAAAGAAACAACTAAACAAAAATGTAAATATGAACGTACAATAGACATGGTTTTCTATTCTCTAGGGATAAAATCTAGACATTGCGTTAAAAATCAATTAATTATTATTATATATATATATATATATATATATATATATATATATATATATATATATATATATATATATATCAAGGGCCTAAATATTGGTGACGTAGTTACTCCAGAGACTGTTGAAAATGGTGCAGAGACAGCGCTGATCAAGTAGAAATCACCAGCATAGAGGTTATGTTGTTGAAGTCACAGCTACGCAGGACAGAGCATGTTTCCAAAATGGTTGGGGTTGGGGCTCGCCTGCCGAAGATAGCCCTGTATGGTTAACTCTCCACTGGCAACCTTGACAGACGGACACCAAAGAAGCGTTATAAAATCTCACTTTAGAAGACCCTCGGTACCTGCCACACTGATCTCCCCTAGTGGTTGACACTTACTGCTGACTGTCAGGCCTGGCGCCGCACCGTTCACTAGGTCGTCTCCTCTATTGAGGATTCCCGCAGGGCCAACCTCAGGGAGAAACGCCACCGGAGAAAGATCCGAGGAGCATCAGCAGCCATACCAAACCAGATTTTTAACTGTAGTCTCTGTGACTGGACTTGTCGGTTCCAAATCGACTTAGTTGGCCATCAGCGCGACTGCAGTCGAAGTGGACAGCCTCTTCATAAATTTTAATTCGCGAAGTCTAGTCACGAAAAAGAAGAATATTATATATATATATATATATATATATAATATTCTTCTTTTTCGTGACTAGACTTCGCGAATTAAAATTCAATCATTCAGAAGTAAGATTATATATATATATATATATATATATATATATATATTAAATTTAAATATATATATATATATATATTAGATTTAAATTTAAATTTGAATTTAAATTTAAATTTGAATTTAATTAATTATCATAGGGTCTGAAGAAGTCCTGTATACAATTTTTTTCTTCATGTTTTTGGGTTCATACCAGAAACTGAAAATACGGGACCGAAATAAATTTATAATCATGAATTAACTGGTCTTTGGTTTTTTTTCTTAAAGACATATATATATATATAGTAGCCTATGCGGTTAGTATTGCCTGATTAATTTCTGGCAACTTGGATTTTATTTTGTTTAATTTCAGCGGAAAATACTCATCATAGTTGTTTACAAAAAATGCTGAAATAAACTTTGTATTATATTATAAAAATTATTAGAAATCAATTCTTAGATTTCTCCTAGGAACCAGAAATAATTCGTTACTGCAAAGTATTTATAAAATTAAGGGGTGAAACCATGGTAGAGTAAGTAAAGAGAGATGGAACATATTAAAAAAGCAGAAACTTCTCTCATACGTCCTGTTTATAGATGGTGTTGAAGCTTAAAAAAAAAAAACAAATATGTTGTCTCATTTTTTTCTCTCCTAATACTAGGACTTTCTTCATGGCTCTATATGCTGATTCATTTTAGTGTATAAAAGTTTTAAGGTAGTTGTTTAATAAATACTACTAACAAAGGAATAAATCTTGCGACACAAAGGAAAGATCCTATTCATGAAGAAATACACTATACGAGTGAATTAATAGTTAGCGAATGAAGAAATGACTTCCACCCGTGAATGAATAAATCCCACTCAGGAATGAATTAACCTTTCTTCTTAGGTTGGAGGAATAAATGCTTAACGTGAAGGAAAAATTGTATTCTCAAAGGAATTATTACAAGTGAGGATTTAAATCTAACTGTGAAGAAATAATTGCTCATTATTGGATAAAATTTGCACATGAAGGAATAGTTCTTGTCCAAAATGTAATAAATTTAATGTAATAACACAGAATATATAAAATTAATCGCCTTATTATGTGAAGCAATATAACTTATTCGTGAAGGAATTAATTCCAGCCTTGAAGGAATAAATCTTACTTCTGAATGATTGAATTCTACTCGTGAAGGAAAATATACTAGCCATGAAGAAATAAATCTAACTCACTGAATAAATGAAATTTACTTATGAGCCCAAAAAATTATAGAAAGAAATTCTACCAGACAGGGAATAAATTTTACACATCAATGAATAAATCACACCGGATGTTTACAGTATCTTCTGTTGCTTACAGTACCTGTTGTTGCTTCCTATACGTGCTGTCGCTTGTTCACCATTCTAATTTATGAATAGGCACATCGTTGCTTAATTTTGTTAATCTAACCATATTCACCAACCCCTCCGCTCGGGCAGGATATGACACAAGGTCAATTTTTAAGCGGAGTTTAACAGGTTTGAATTCAGAGGTTTCCTTCTCCTAGACTAGTTGCTTCACCAAGGCTGAAGAACCCAGTCTGCCCTACTATTTACCCATAGCTGGAGGGAGAATAATTGGATTCATACCTTTCCCAAGGGTAATAGTGCTATGTGAAAATGTAATCATTCTCGTCCAGGATTTGAACTCGTGTTGCCGTGTCCATTTCCTACGACGATAACCATTACACCGCAGGCACCTCCGTTGTTAATCTAACGGTTTGCTTTGGTATACTTTGGCTTGTTTTGGATTTATGGCATATCAATCATTGTAGGTTATTTGATGCCAAATCCTTTTTCATATATGCAAAGAGTTATATTTCAAGCAATTTAGTCTAGCATACAAAAACAGTTTCATTTCAAACTATTCAGTTCAGCATAAGTACACACTTTAGTTCTATTTGAGCCATAGATAGGACCCTATCAATACTCCTACTCCAGATTGGACCTGGGAGTGATGGCAATGAAGGGGCATTCCGCATGCCCCAAAGCTCCAGCAATACTGGAACTTCACCATCAGATTGATTAGAGTCATATCAGGACACTCATTGGGGGTGGGGACTAACCCCTTTGCAGAGAATCAGTCGGTGTATTCTACAACCCAGCCTACTGGGCAATTTAGAAGTAAGTATTAATCTGGTTGTTGATTGTTGGGTTTTATGGCATATCAACACCTGTTGGTAATTCAATGCCAAATATGATTTTAAACAAATAATCAGTTCTATTTCAAACAATAGAGTTTAGCATGAGTCCACAGTTTAATTGTAAAAAAAAAACTTTGCTATTTCAAGCTATTCATCTTAATCGAGCAGTTCTAATTCAACAAATTCTGTTAAGTATAAGTATAGATTTTGTCCACAAACAGTTAAATGTCAAAACAGTTCTACGTCAAACATTGCAGATTAATTTTGTTAAAGTTACATGTAACCCAATAAGAAATGACGATAGAATTGCTTTCTTAAGTAAAAAATGAAGTAGAAAAAGAACACATATGAAAGATATGTTTTCTATCAATTCAGTTATTTTCAACCATTTTTTAAACGATCTCTTTGAAGGGAATAGTCTCATTTATATTTTTTATGGAGACCATGAAAAATTAACTTTGATTGTTTCCGACAACTCGGCAGTTGAAATAGTACAACACAATGAAAACATGAAAATCAAATTCTTGAAAAATACATCGATATGTATGATTTACAGAGAAATGAACTGTTACTTTGTTATATCATTCTATTATCGGTTGATAATTACACACACACACACACACATATATATATATATATATATATATATATATATATATATATATATCATCAATCATGTCATGCCGCTAGCACGGATATCCCTGACCCTCTCTCGCCACTTCTCCCTATCATTCATCGCTTCTGGCAGGTCTTCAGGTCTACATCCCGCATCCTCACATAGCTGCTGTATGTATGTTGGAGTTGGTCGTCCTACTTTTGCTTGGCCATATGTGGGGGTCCATATATATATATATATATATATAAACAAAGATACACATACATATATGTGCATACACACAAAAACGCATATATGTATGTATATTGGTATAAATGAGTCTGTGAGTGCTGGTGAGAGTGTATGTTCAGGAAAGTGTTCACCCTAACCAAGAAGAGCAGGATTATTTTTTGAGAATTTATTTTTAACAATGTCTGAAGTTGTGTTCTGAATTATTAAAAAAAATATATAAAAAGAACACCAAATTTGGGGTTTAATCATTAGATTTTCACCTATCATCAAAAATAGTAAAGAAACTTGATCCTATTTACCCAACCCCTCCGCTCGGGCAGGATATGACACAAGGTCAATTTTTAAGCGGAGTTTAACAGGTTTGAATTCAGAGTTTTCCTTGTCCTAAAATAGTTGCCTTACCAAGGCTGAAGAACTCAGTCTGCCCTACTATTTATCCATAGCTGGAGGGAGAATAATTGGATTCATACCTTTCCCAA
>OY757916.1:70947782-70957782 GCA_963585895.1 Sepioteuthis lessoniana | reverse complement strand
GAGTGTTTGTGTGTGTGTGTGTGTGTGTGTGTGTGTGTGTGTGTGTGTGTGTGTGTGTGTGTGTGAGTAATGTAACAGGAAGAAAACTCAACCAGGTTTATATTATCATTATAAATTCATTTCAACTAAGAATATAATGTCTGTTTCTTCTGATGGCATACATCCTTAATTTGAAGGTGAAAACAGCAAATATTGATTACAAGCAGTTAGAGTGTTCGCTAATGGCCCGGGAGAACTGGGTTCAATCCCAAGTCGAGTCATACCAAAGACTCAAAAAATGGTACTTGATGCCTCCTTGCTTAACACTCAGCATTATAAGGTACGGATCAAGGGTAAAGTAGAGCAATCCAGGGAAGGAGTAGCGCCCTCCCCTTCACTTTGGTGTAGTAGCTATCGAAAAAGGGAGCCTTCGGGTTACCCTCGACTATGATCGACTATATATATATATATGTGTGTGTGTGTGCATTTTGACTGGATATATATATATATATGTATGTGTGTGTGTGTGTGTGTGTGTGTGTGTGTTTCGGCTAGTACCTGTAGTGTATTGGTTAAAGTACTGGACTGCGACATCGTAATCAGTTCGAACTTGAGTCGAGCAATTAAGTTCAGTAGCAGACGAATACCCTTGGGAATGTCAACAATTCTCTTTCACCCATTGTAGCTATTGGTTAAATCGTATAATTGATATCCTTTGAGAAAGATAACTTTGGCATTAAATAAACTACAAAGTTTGATATGCCATAAACATGGAAACCTAAGCTTAAATAACGAGAAAATATGTATATTTTCAGTTACATCATGACTATGACTATAATTACATTGCAAAATGTGTGTGTGTGTGTGTATCTGTGCGCGCGCACCTTTTTAAAAAGGTTTTGAAAGACATACATTTATTCACTTTTTTAAAAAGTTTTTAGTCGGTAAGATGCGACTATCCAGTAAGAAGGACCTACTTGCTTGATTGAACAATTCTTCTTTCGAAGTTATAGCTTTGACCTGCACATTAGCCAGTAGCGCCTCTTTATTAGAAAAAATACTTCCGTTTCAGTAACTGAAGTGATCTACATTTGTTTTAAAACATAAACCCGTTTAGTTCTAAAAAAAAGTTTAGTAGCTTTTTTTAGTTTCTCATCAGTTGCTTCTACGCGTTTTCATCGTCATTTTATCGCAATCTGTCAATTTCAAACTGTTTAACGCATCATAAAATTGTCGAATATTTCTTTTCTACTGTAAATAAAGCCATTGCAACCGATAGATTTGAGGGAAAAGGCTTAACAAAAAAAAAAAAAAGAAAAAAAAGAAGAAAAAACGTTAGATAAACAAGTAGATAGGATGGATAAACAGAAACATAGAAAGAGACTGCGTGAGAGAGAGAGAGAGAGAGAGAGAGAGAGAGAAAGAGAGAGAGAGAGAGAGAGAAAAGGAGAATGAGAATGAGCGAGCGAGAGAGAGAGAGAGAGAGAGAGAGAGAGAGAGAGATTTTGGGGATTGTATTCCGAAAAAGAAAAGGAAAATGCTAACTTGCTTGTGAGTTGGAGGAAGTATAGGAAAAAAAGTCATAAGCTTGTGTGTGAGAGGGCAGAGGATTAGAGAGAGAAAGAGAGAGAGAGAGAGAGAGAAAGGGAGAGAGAGAGATTTGGAGAATTGTATCCAGAAAGAAAAAGGAAAGGTAAACTTGCTTGTGAGTAGAAGAAAGTGTAAGAAAAAGTCATAAGCTTGTGTGAGAGATGGCGGAGGATTAGAGAGAGAGAGTGTTGGAGTGAGAGAGAGAACGAGAGGGAGAGAGATATTTGTGGGATTGCATTTCGAAAAAGGAAAAGAAAAAGGTTAGCTTGCTTGTGAGTAGGAGAAAGAGTAAGAAAAAGTCACAAGCTTGTGTTTGAGAGAAAGAAAGAAAGAGAGAGAGAGAGAGGGAGGGAGAGAGTATGTGTTCGAGTGTTAGAGAGAGAGAGAGAGAGAGAGAGAGAGAGAGAGAGAGAGAGAGAGAGAGAGAACGTTTTCATAGTAAGTGGATACATGTAGAAATAAAAGGAAGAAGATAAAAACGAAAAAGTTTGTGAGTCGAATAATTATAATTATCAGAAGAATGATTGATGAATAAGAATGTGAAAAGCAAAAGAGTAAGGTTTAAAAAGGGGAAGTAATTTGTTATTGCAAAAGAAGTTTACAAAAAGAAAAAGAAAAAAAAAGGAGACAAGTGATAGGAAAAAAGTAAAGACAGTTTGAAAAACAAGAGAGTGATTGAGAGAAATAACTAAGTAAATTTGGCGACCGTAATCGAGGGTGACCCGAAGAATCCCCTTTCGATAGCTACCACACCAGAGTGAAGGGAAGGGCACTACTCCTTTCCCTGGATTTCTCCACTTTACCCTTGATCCGTACCTTATAATGCTGAGTGTTAAGCAGGAAGGCATCAAGTAACATTTTTTGAGTCTTTGGTATGATTCGACCGGTAGATTGAACCCAGGTCTCCCAGGCCATTGGCGAACACTCTAACCATTATGCCAATGTCTGGAAAACAGAAAAAAGTGATAAGTTGGAAATCGAAGTGAAAATAAGGGGAAACCTTTTCCCTCTTTCTTTCTCTCTTTCTTTCTTTCTTTCTTTTTGAATTAAAGTCATTTTGTAAAAGAACAGGTAGATTAATATTTTGATAGACAATAATTGAAAATAATGAAGAAAACATGTGTAATCAAATCTTATTCGAAAAAGCGAAAGTAAGTAGAAATACTGTCAGATTATATAACTATAAAGCTGCCAAAAATAAAATAAAAATAAATAAATAAGAGAGGGAGAGATAGAACCATAATTATTTTAGTTTAATCCTCATTTGTAAATATACTACTCTAGTCTTGAAGCAGACTTATCTAAGTTTACCAAAATACTATATAGCTTTGCTTTGCGGCTAAGTCAGAGTTGATAGATATTTCTTACAAATGACAATCGTCTATATTTGATAGATTGATTTTAACTGTATGCCAAACTTTCGAGGATTATTTTGTGTTTAGAAGTTTGGGAATCGCATTCATAGTGACGTTTTTGTGTGTGGTTGAATCTTAAGTGTTTAAATAAACAAGGAACAAAAGCAAGCACCTCAGGTGGTGTAATGGTTAACAAGTAAGACTAGCAAACCTTCACAAGTGAGTTCGAGTCTTACTGGGTGCGTCACTCAAATGGCTTTGTGCTATATCTCAGCAAAAAGCTTAGTAGATTCACGAATAAAAGTGATAAATAAATTAAAAGCGAGAAAACGTCCAGGGATTATTAGATGTAGAGAAGAGATATCATTTTAAACGGATGAGAAAAATATTTAAATAAAAAAAGGAGGGTGAAAATTTAAAAAAAAACAATTTAAGCAAGGGAGTCGATGCAGTTTAGAAAATAAAGGAGAAAAAAGATTATTTCTATTAAAAAATCAAAGAGCAAATAGAAGGATAAAAAGTCGAAACGGTGTCACAGAGAATAGATTTAGGAAGGAAATTGAGGAAAAAAACTAAAAGGAACTTATTCTTTCCACACACTATTTTCGTTCTTTAGTCTATTTTGTCTAACTTCTCTAAAAAAAACTTCACTCTCTCTTTCTCTCTTTCTCACTCACACTTGCTCACCTCCTCATTGTCAAATATCCATCCTCACTGTGTTCGTTCCTTCTTCTATTTCCCTCCGATTTATGTAGAGAAAAAGATTGAATGAGTGAATACGTCAGATTTTATTTTCCCTTTTTATTTCCTTTATTGATTTATCCTAATTTTAATTCTTTCTCGTTAAGTCTATCTCCCCCCGATTTACTTTATTTTAATGGCATATCAACCTTTATGTGTTATTTAATGCCCAAGTTATCATTAAAAAAGAATAGCAGTGATGCTATTTAGCTCATAGCAGGGGGGATAAGGGGGTTCATACCTTTCTCAAGGGTATTTGTCCGAAAGTGAACATAATAGTGCGACTGGAGTTTGAACTCTCTCCCAGGTTATCTGTGTCTTGTTTTCCCTAACATACTGATTCATTCTTTCTGCATTTTGTTCTCAAGGAGAAATGGAAAGTATGGTATCAGATAATGAAATTACAAAGGAAGATAACTGAAGAAGAAAATTGACTCGATAAAGAAAACTTGAGGGAAGGTCTGATTGAAGGAATCAAGAAGTATTGGATGGGGAGGGGAATGGTAAGAGAAAAGTATTAAGGCAAAAAAATGAAAATGTAAAGATCAAATAAAATTTCAAAATATAATGAAGAATTATGAGAAAGAAAGAAAGAAAGAAAGAAAGAAAGAAAGAAAGAAAGAAAGAAATAGCTAAATAAATACCCGAAGAGAATTTTCTGAAAAGCTGTGGGGAAACATTTTAAGAAAGAAAGACAGAAAAACAAAGAAAGAAAAAAGAAAGAAATACATCTAGAAAGAAAAATATATAAAGAAAGAAAGAAAAAGAAAATAGAAAAAGAAAGAAAGAAATTGCGTGGTGGGAGAGAGAGAGAGAGGGGGGTGGGAGGGATGGAGAGGAGGATATATTTTCTTGCTGAAAGAAAGAAAGAACTATGACGAGAACATAGAAATAAAAAATAAATAATAAATAAAACAAAGATAGAGAGAAACAAATAAGAAAAAGAAGTGAAATGGAATTAGAGGAAGTAAATAGAAAATAAAAATGATATGACACAGAGAGGAATCGTGAAAGAAAGAAAGATAGATAGAAAGAAAGAAAGAGGACAATAACGAAGATAGAAAAAGATGAAGTGAAAAAAGATTGAGTGAAAGAAACAATGTAGAGAGGGAAAAATTATGGAAACGTGAAGATAAAATCAAATGAGAGAGAGAGAGAGAGAGAGAGAGAGAAGACGAGAAAGATGACGTGATGTTGAAGAGAACCCACTGATAGAAGCAGTGAATAGAAAGAAAAACCTGACCAATTCATATATACTTCAGTTCGAGTGTGAACAAGAATCAAATTGGTGTGGGCATAGAATGTATTCATAGGCCGCAGAAAATGCACCCAAAATTTAGTAACCTTGAACCAGAATATATTCACAGTAATATCTTAATGGATGAGAAGTTTGTTAGCAGTGAGGTCTGCCTAGTGGTTGAGATTGGTGTTCATTTCTGTGATCCTTGCTTAAATACAGGTTAAGTGCCATGATTTCGAAAGGACCTAACCATGAGTATGATTGGCGCAATACAATCTTCATTTGATCTTTCTCTTTAAAGGGTATCGTGTTATGTACATTTAAGCTTTGTAAATATCTCGAAGAACAGAACATAGTAATCTATTTGTCAAGTAAGAATAGATTTGTGAGTATGCAAGTGCCCGTGTTAGCGAGCAAGTGAATAAGCAAAAGTAAGCGAGAGAAAGAGATTTGGAGAGATAGTACAGATGAGAGAGAAAGAGATAAGAAATCAGTATCGAAAAGATGTGTGTGTGTGTGTCTGTGTGTGAGAGAGAAAGAGAGAGAGGGGGATGGGGATAGGGAGAGAAGCTGAGATATAATACATATGTGAAAAGGGGTAAAAAGAATAAGTCACTATGGAAAAGTGTGTAAGTGTGTGTATGTAAAAGAGAGAGAGAGAGAGAGAGAGAGAGAGAGAGAGAGAGAGAGAGAGAGAATGAAAAAAAAGCTATGTTTCAAAAATAGGAAAACTAAAGAGGGTATAAAAAAGAAAGAAAGAAAAAGAGAAATATAATAACATCAGAAAAAAGAAAGTATAAGTAAATAATTCAGAGATAGATAGATAGATAGATAGATAGATAGATAGATAGATATGAACAGACTGGGATAGATAGATAGATAGATAGATAGATATGAACGGACTGGGATTGATAGATAGATAGATATGAACAGATTGGGATAGATAGATAGATAGATATGAACAGATTGGGATAGATAGATAGATAGATAGATAGATAGATAGATAGATAGATAGATATGAACAGATTGGGATAGATAGATAGATAGATAGATAGATAGATAGATAGATAGATAGATAGTCTGTGTCTGTGTGAATGAGAATGTGTGAATCAATTAATGTGCTTGTGAACAAGTGAAAAAGAAGGAGAGAAGTGATGAAGTTTCAATAAATGGTAGGTTCAAGAAGACATCAAAAGAAGATTCGAAATATAAAGGTTAATATCGGAAGGTTGAAAGTGTAAGTAAAAGAAATTGGCGAGAGAGAGAGAGAGAGAGAGAGAGAGAGAGAGAGAGAGAGCATGTGTTAATGTGTGTATGAACATGCACGTGTGAGTGAATTAGCGAATAAATGAGTGAAAGAGAAAAAGAAGCAGAGGGAGCATGAGAGAGAGAAGGAGGAAATAATAAATCAGTATGAAAAAAAAGGAAGGAAAGACAGAGACAGAGACAGAGACAGATGGGATATGTATGACAGGGGAAGAAAAAAACGAGGAAGATATATGAGGGAGTGGGAGAGAGGAAAGAAAGGGAAAAGGGGCTAATTTACAATAAGCGGGAGGCTGAAGAGGATATGAAAAAAATAAAAAGATGAGAAAGAAAAGTAAGATTAATATATGGAAGAAAGTATGAGTGAATGAATTTGAAAGAAAGAGAGAGAGGGGGGCGGAATTTGATGGCGAGGAAAAATTGCTGCCAACAAAGAAGACTGGCGAGAAAAATCGTATTAAAGATCGGACAAAATAAAAGTGTATATGTGCGCGTGTTGTTTCGCCAGTCTTTTGGCTATCAAAGATTTTATAAGAATTTGAATACAGTTCTTGATACTCAGTTATAATAACCTTGCGTCAGACTAAGCAAAGCAAAGTAAATAAACTATTGAAGAATTCATATCCTTCACGGACAGTTAAACTGGTGGCTGCCGTATTAAAATTTAGATTTAATAAATTAAGAAAAATAACCTCTTCGTAGAGTAGAGACCGCAACACTCACCCTTATGTGTACGTTAACCTGCGTAAACCAATACAGAAAGAGAGAAGAGGAGAAGGAAGAGAAGAAAAATAGAGGAGAAATGAAAGGCCTGGGAGAAAAGAGGGGAGTTGGACAGAAGATAAAGTCGAAGTGGTGGGAGGAGGGGAATTAATTAAGATGTCAACGTTGGATGGAAGAGGAGGATGAACAGAACGAAGAGTCAAAGGCAAAGGGGCGGAATTAGAAGGAAAGTTGAATAAAAATAAATCTTTTTTTAACTTGCCTCATAATAAGAAAATGTAAATAAAAACTGATAGAAAAAACAAAAAAAAAAACCAAAAAAAAAAGGGATTTTGATTTTAATTATATCTTAAAATAGTTGTGTGTTAGAACACACTTGTAAGATTTACGCATTTCAAGAAATGTTTCCCTTAAAAAAATACATATAAATCATTTATTCTTTCATGTAGACGATCAGATTTTGAAGTCATTTAAGCCTTTGTATAAAAACATATAGTTAAATTTAAATATATGAATACATAAATTGAATTAAATCATTTTCATGGTATCAAAAAAGATGATGCAGTTCGTCATTGGTCCTGCAGATCGGAGTTCAATTCTTGGTCGAGTCATACCAAAATCTCAAAAAATGGTACTTGACGCCTCTTATAAAGTACAGATCAAGGGTAAAGTGGAGCAATCCAGGGAATGAAATAGTGCCCTCTACTACACCTCGGTGTAATAGCTATTGAAAAGGGAGCCTTCGGGTCGCCCTTCGACTACGGTCACCAACTTTATAACTTTACTCGCATTGAGAGTTTCACTGGTTGTCCGATACATTCGAGGGGGGTGTCCTCGAGGTGTAATGGTTAAAGCGATGGACTGCGGAATCGTAGTACGCGAGTTCGTACTCCAGTCGCGCTATTGTGTTCACTTTCGGACAAATACCCTTGGGAAAGGTATGAACCCCCTTATCCTCCCAGCAACGGGTTAAATAGTACCACTACTGTTCTTCTATGAGAATAGCTTTGGCATTAAATAACCAACAAGAGTTGATATGCCATTAAACAAAGAAACCAAACCATACATTCGACCTTGTGCCACACCTATGTAAAACTCAGCAAATAACCATATAAACATGTCTAATTAAATAAAATAATCAATAATAGTACTCTGAAATTTTAAAGAATATTTTACATAGTTTTAAGGGGCTATTCCACCAGAGAATATACTGTAAATAGGTAGAATTATAGAAAACAGTGGCAAAAATTAGTCATAAACTGACAGTTAAATGATGTAAACCTTCTAAAAGATGTGAAAATAAATCAATACTACCTCAGTCCCATAATGGCTGTTAAATTTACATGTAAACATAACGCAAGAAACGTCACAAATGTTACCTGAAAAAGGTAATAACTATTTTTTTTTTCAATTCCATCTGTTAAATAGAAGCCGTAACACATGAAATTGTTTCTTTGTCGAAAATCAGATTTCTTAAAATCAGGGTATATATTTCTTCTTTTTTTTTTTTTTTTCTATAATTATTCACTT
Organism: Sepioteuthis lessoniana; assembly: GCA_963585895.1. Classification (NCBI taxonomy): domain Eukaryota; kingdom Metazoa; phylum Mollusca; class Cephalopoda; order Myopsida; family Loliginidae; genus Sepioteuthis; species Sepioteuthis lessoniana. The sequence goes on along the minus strand of OY757916.1, from coordinate 70,949,358 downwards.
GACTTTTTCCTTTTAACTTTTAGTGAAAATTATTAAATTACCTACAATTTAACAACATTAATTATGCTATATAATAATAAAAAAAAACACATACTCACTCATATCCTTGAGAATCATTTCCCACAAAGAAACAAGTACATGGAAAATTTTGTATCAGGTATACATCGAAGAATAGCTGTTTCCATGGTGATTTTTGGACTATATTTTTTTTTAATTTTCGGAAATAAACTTTCGCTTTTTAAAACATTACTTAAGGTTTCTACAAAAAATTAAGAGAGAAATATGTTTAACGTTATGCAAAGTGTTTCTGAAAAAAAAAAAAAAAATGAAATAATTTCTTTTCAAATAACTGGACTAATTCATGCTTAGATTATCTACAATTTTGACAGGATGTAGAGAAACTATTCAAAGTTATTTTCTTTTCAAGGAAATGGCATTTCTATTGCCGAAAAAGAAAAGATTTAAAACATTAATCATAGAATTTTAAGTTGCTGATTAAATTTGAGATCATTTGTACGAGAATTAGTCAATTTCTTCGATTACGAAATGATATCAATTTTTATGAAACACTTTGTATTTCCTTTATAAGCTTATATATATATATATATATATATATATATATATATATATATATATATATATATATATTGTTTATTTCATTATTTCATTGTCAATTGATGAATGCGATTTTTGAATCAATTAGAAATATATATATATATATATATATATATATATATATATATATATATATTGTTTATTTCATTATTTCATTGTCAATTGATGAATGCGATTTTTGAATCAAGTAGAAAGTAAATAATATTTATATATATATATATATATATATATATATATATATATATATATATATATATATATATATATATATATATATATTAGTCCAGTTTAAAAGCGCGGTAAGAGTAACCCGAAGGTCATGAATTATTTGGTTCGTTTAATTGTTTTAAAATCAACCAGCGTCAAGGGACATTTACGCTTCTTCCATTGCTGTTAATGTTGACTATTAGCAATGGTTTACAATGTCATAAAGTACGATTTTTTTCCCTGTTTGTTTTACTTTTTTTCTTCTCTTTTCTCTTCTCTATTCTCCTCCTCAACACCTTCCTTCATTCTAATCCTTGTTCTTTTTTTTTCATCTTTCTTCTTATTTTTCTAAACTACCATCCCCCTATACACATGCATACACCTCCACTTATTTGTGGTCTTCAGTTTTATGTTTTCGTAATCCTCTGAAAAATACGCACCAAACATTCATACACTTCCTAGCGTCTATCAAATAGCGTAATTTGTTCCTTTTTATATTGGTCATAAATAAATACGGCATAATAACTATAATGTGTAAAATAGGCAGTGGTTGGGAGGGGAGTTAGAGACGTAGAGACAGACACTGAGAAAGTTAATGTTCAGTGCAAATTGGGAAGGGAGATGGTCGGCGCGGAAGAGAGTAGTTAACTTGTAAATGGACAACATAAAACAGTACATCTTAATAATAATAATAATAATAATAGCAAAATAAATGAATAAATAAATAAAAATAAATAAACAAAAATAACACAAA
>OY757916.1:70932782-70937782 GCA_963585895.1 Sepioteuthis lessoniana | reverse complement strand
TTTTATATCTTAACACTCTAGACCCTTGAGATAGCTGACATAGATTATGCTATTCTAAAATTTCCGATATTTTGATATCTGTTGACGTTAACAAATAGAAAAAGTTTATAGCATGATCATAAAACCGCCATTTTGCCGCCTGAGAGGCGCATGCGTGTTTCAATTTTAGTCGGTAATAATATTGCGACTGGCCTGGAATTAGAGGTTACAGATTATTAAGTGAACGAATGATTACGTTAAAATTATAACATGTGCCAGATTTTCTATTTTTTAAACAGGAAAATGGTTACTGCAAAATTTTCCAGCGTTTTTTAAAAATTTTTATTTAAGACTATAGACTAAATAATAAGTTAAAAATCGTGTTTCCACCGGAAACATTTACACATATGTAAATCACACACACACGCGCGTGCACACACACACGCGCGCACGCACACACACACACGCGCGCGGACATACATACATACATCCACAAGAACGAGTGGACAAAAACATTTGTGCAAAATTACCCTCCGTCCTTTACTTAAAAACTGTAGATCTAAATGTTTATTTAAAATCGATTTTTTTACCCGGAAACTTTTAAGCATAATAACTAACTAAAAAAGAAAACAAAAAGAAATCTGTTTTATTTGTCTAAGATTGCAACAACACCAACAATAGCAACAACAGCAGGAAAAATAAATTATTATTATTGTTATTATTATTTACTCCTTGAGAGTTTTTCACATCAGTTTTTACTGATGGCTTTTCACTGGAGTTTGAGTGACAAAAAGTCTCTTCAAATCTCCAGGACTCTTCTCAGTATTCTGGCTGTTCTCCATCAAATTGTAGTTTGGATGGTCTCCACACGTCCTCTTACCTCCAAGTCCTCCAATCCTTTTAATTATTATTATTATTAATATTGTTATTATTTGTGAGTTTTTCACGAAATCTTTAACCGATGGACTTTCATTGGAATCTGAGTGACTATAAGTCTCCTCAGATCTCCAGGACTTGTTTAAAAGAATCCCAGCCGATTTAAGTAGTGCTGTCGTCTGAATGGTTTCAAGCTTCTTGGGGCTTAACTGGACATTGGCATGATGGTTAGAGTGTTAGCCAATGGCCCGGGAGACCTGGGTTCATCCACTGGTGGAGTCATACCAAAGACTCAAAAAATGGTACTTGATGCTTCCTTGCTTAACATTCAGCATTATACGGTAGGTATCAAGGGAAAGGAGTAGTGCCCTCCCCTACACCTTGGTGTAGTAGCTATCGAAAAAGGAGCACCAATATTATTATTACAAGAGGAAAACAATGACATGAACAAGAAACGTATGGGATTTTTATAGGAGACTGGTAATATGATCTTTTTTAATTGGCACTTGTTATTTACTAAGCTTGGCTTAGTTGTGGCACAAGTCTAGAAGTATGGGGCATCAAGTGAGAATCGAACTCACAAACAATGTTCTAACAGATTAAACCTTTACACTACGTTGTGAAAAGACTCTAATAACAATAACAACGCTATAGTGGTTGTAGTGACTACTACTACTACTACTACAACCGCTGCAACCATCTCGACAACGTAGAGTTGTCGAAAGGATTATTGTAGTTCTATTACTACTGCTAATAACGACACTCTCATGATGAAGATAATGTTGATGGTGGTAATGCTGAGAGTGGTGATAGTAGTAGTGGTCGTCGTGTTTGTGATGTTGATTCTGAAATATATCTTCAACTTCCTTTTTTTACGATCCCACACCCCTATATATCACACAATGAGTAAGTAATCGGATGATAGAGTAAGCTCACGAGCACACACACAAACATATACGCATGCGCACATGCATGCTCACATATACCGAGTAGTAAGACTTTACGTAGACGGAACACTTTGTAAACACGGGCAGAGAGGTTGTTGCTCATTTGGTAAAGTATCGATTCTCTCCAAATCAAAGTGTAGGTTTCGAATATATTCTACTTGAAACTGGCTTGCAATCTGAATATTAAAGGTTTTTTTTTTTTCTTTGATCATGTTTTCGTTAAATAATCAACACTTGAATCGGTAATTTATACATTTTAAAGAGATTATTCCTTTAGATTATAAGAACCGACGAGCATGATATTACGATTAATCTTTGAAAACCCTCTCAACCTTATATCGATTTTAGTTATACAAGTTTTATAGGTAGTCGATTTTCGATTATCTTGGGTATCGATATTGATTTAAGGTATTAGTATTAGACAATCCAGCTTTCTATTCCGATTAGGTCAATTTACGAGACTGGACTGAAAAGTTCATCGGCTGAAAAGTTTAAATGATGACGTTATATTTGCTGTTGCTGACTCTTTAATTAGCGGGATCCAAGCACTGCAAAACCGATGGAAGAATTTGGTGGACCATAAGAGTGACTATATTAAAAAATAAACCTTATTTGGTCACATTCCATGAGAGAATCTTGGTCATCCGATGAACTTTTCAGTCGACTCACGTATAATGATAATTCCTTTTATATATTTTTCTTTTATATAGTTTTCCTTCTTGATGAAGATTTGTCAACCAGTACGCATGGTTACATTTAGCTGTTTTTTTCATCGCAGCTCATTCGGAGTATCAATCTCCGACAACAAGTTAACGGCTCAAAAATAGAATATTAGGTCTAAGTGCAATTCTAAATCATCAGATGATTATCCTTTATTTCTTCAGAACTGCTGGGTTAGCTCGTTTTCTTATATTGACCAACCAAGTGAATTGAGTTAAAAAGAAAAATCCCGCGAAGAAATAAGACCAAACAGAATACTACTCAAAATCAATGATAATTCCTCATCACCGGAATTCATATATATTTAAAAATAGGTTTGTCAGAATGTTTACTCATGTTTCTAAAACTTGATCTTTTTTTATCAATAGATTTGTTACTAAAACTGAAAAATAAATAGCAATAGTGCTCTCGTATGTACACGAAATCAGAATCACACACACACACTTTGAGGATTTGTACTACTGTTTTATTGCCAATACTCCAAGATCCATTCTGATCCCGATGGCAGTGCCCGTTAGGCTTCCATTTATGGATTGAATAGAACTATTCAATTATTTATTAAGGATCATTATTAATTTTTATTTGTCATTTTAAACCATACAGCTGGGTGCCAATTATTTACATGAAAAAACTTGATAAATAATTTTATTAATGTCTAATGGAAATAATTGATTCGATTTAACCTTGTGCAAACACATAGGCTCAAACTCCTTTAAAATAAAGTTACCTACAAATAACACATACATACATACATACATACATACATACATAAATAATTACCAACGCTTACAAATCATCCATCCACGTGTATATATATATATATATATATATATATATATATATATATATATATATATATATATATATATATAATATTTGACAGTAAATAACCAAAAAAAGGTTGATCAGACATCAAACAGCAACCAATAATATACAAATGTGTTCATAGTGGAAGTAAATAATCAAAATGCATCCGCCAATTTCGAGAAAACATATATCATATTTCCTCCTTGTTTTGTCTTTTATTATACATCCTTCGCTAATTTAACATTATTGATATTATTCTCTCCTAGTCCTGATGATGGTTCATTTGAACCAGAACGTTACAACGTTGACTTTCTATTACATTAAATTCTTTTTTTGGATTACCTTCAAATTTTTCTCTATAAATGTGTACATACTAAGAAGGAGTTACTGACAATTTAGAAGTGTCATATAAAGAATTCGCTATAATTACATTGTTTTTTTTTATCATCATAAAAGTCGCTACACGTGTAATGGTTTTCTTCTCTTTTTTGGTTCAAATAAGTTTTAACGCATGACACAAAGATATAAGGACCAATTTAAAATATAAACTCATCCAAATTTTCTAAAATTTTTTGTCATTTTCTAAGCTTGCAACCAGTCCAGAAATATCGCCCCCATGAGAATTGAACTTAATAAAACTATCTGTGAGGTTGCCAATTACCTGAATTCTTAATCCTAATCAAAATATTGTAAATTTGTTGCACCTCACAAAGTGAAATGGATAAGTAAGCTATATTAGCAGATGACTGTTAATGAGTTCTATTCACATTGAGTGTATTAAACGTCTCGGCTTGAGCCGGGAGGAATTGTTTTCCTTTATGAGATTGCAATTATTCAAATCTTAATATGAGGAATTTTTTTTACGTGGGTAAGATTACGAGTCTCTCACTCACACTTTGTCTCTCTCTATTTGCATATATATATATATATATATATATATATATATATATATATATATATATATATATCGAGAGAGGGAGATAGATAGATAGATAGATAGATAAATAGATGGATTGAAAAATGGTAGATTTGGTAAATCTGACAAGATGTGAGAAAATAAGTAGAAAGTTGTCTGGATTTCAGTTTATCCACTTTTCCACTTATTTCTCATATCTATCTATCTATCTATCTATCTATCTATATATATATATATATATATATATATATATATATATATCCCAGCCTCTCGGCCCGGTATAGGATAGGATACAAGGGAAATTTTTGAAATCAGTTTCCTTCTTTTAGAATAGAAGAGAATAGTCTGCTCAACTATTTACCGATAGCCGGGGAAAAGATAGGTCAATAACTTTCTCAATGTGTGCGCGCACACACACACACACATACACACACACACACACACACCACACAAAAAAGACACACGCACGCATGCACACACACATATACACACACACACACATATATATATACAAACACAGAGACAAACACACTCATACACACATACACACACACACACACACATATATATATATATACAAACACAGAGACAAACACACTCATACACACACACACATACACATATATATACATATATATATATATATGTATATATATTTATATATATATATATATATATATAGATAGATAGATTGATAGATAGATAGATAGATATGCTCGTATGTATGTGAAATAGATAGCAATAGATTCAGTTTA
>OY757916.1:70917782-70922782 GCA_963585895.1 Sepioteuthis lessoniana | reverse complement strand
AAATAAATTATATATCTATAATTAAGCTATAAAAATGCAACCCTTACTTCCGTCACTCAAATCAATTCGTCACTCCGTTTTTTATCGTAAAATCTCAATTCTTTTTTTATATTTTCAAAATTCACTTCACTGCTAAAGAAAATCTGAAAAATTAAATGTAATTTTTAATGTAATGGAATATTAAGGATAATTGATAATAAATCATAGTCTTCTTATGTTTATGATTCTTGTTAAAACTAACTAATCTCAAACTAAGTCTAATTAGCCGAAATATATTTAGGAGTATTTATGTTTTATTTACTTATTTGTAGTTGATATCTACCTCAGATTATTATAATCATTCAATTTAATTTATTTTACTTTTTCCTCTTTACTTTCGGCTACTTACATTTCTTTTTACCAGCTGCAAGAGCAACGGTGAATGAAAGTAGTGACAATTTGTATTCTGCATTTCATATTATCTGGTATCAATCATATTGATAACACTCTCCTATGGAAATGTGCAGTTCCGCAAAGTGCATTTTTTTTTTGTATTTCATATAGCTTGAAACTGCTAGGTATCTTGCTTATATGTATATATCCCATTCTTGATCCTACGCAGGGCTCCCACGATTAGTGTTAAGATGCCACTGGCCTAGTGGGTAGAGTGTTTGCCAATGATCCGGGAGACCTGTGTTCAATCCCAAGACGTGTCATACCAAAGACTTTAAAAATGGTAATTGATACCTCCTTGCTTAACACTCATCGATATCAAGGGTAAAGTGGAGCAATCCAGGGAAAGGAGTAGCGCCCTCCCTTACACCTCGGTGTAGTAGCTATTGAAAAGTGAGCCTTCTGGTCGCCCTCGACTATGGTCGCCAACTTTACTTTACTTTTTATTTCCGTATATTATTATTGCTCTGTTGTGGATTAGTTTGGTTTCTTTGTTTAATGGCACATGAACCTTTGAAGGTTATTTAATGCCAAAGGCATCTTTCTAGAAGAACAGCAGTGGTACTGCTTAACCCATGGCTGGGAGGATAAGGGGGTTCATACCTTTCCCAAGAGTATTTGTTCGAATGTGAGCGTAACAGCGCGACTGGAGTTCGAACTCGCTTAGTGCGATTCCGCAGTCAACCGCTTTAACCATTTCACCCTTTGTTGTTGATGTCTTTCCATGACAAAGATTTTAAATGCACGTTTAAGAATATGTACTTTGAATATTATCAGAAGAGATAATTGTATTAATACTGGAACAACACTTGTTATTATAGCTACATAGGAGTATCGGGAAAAAAATATTAAAATCAACACATATAATATTAGTTTTGCGTAAATAAAAATATTTAGAAGTGAATAAATAAGCAGAGAGTCAACACGTAAACAAGATAAGTTCATTTATCGTTAAGTTTTTTCAATGAAACGTAACCATGTGAATTCTTTTGTGTGCATGTGCCGGTGTATTTTCATAGATAGATAGATAGATAGATTCACACATTGTTCACACATACATTTTAATATAATGCTTCATATATTTGTACATTTTAAAACACAAGGCTTTGCAGTCCACCGATGATTATTTTCAAAGCATTTCTACAGGTTTGTGCGCCAATGAAATCTAAATATAAAAGTAAATGAGGCTATTCTCGACATCTGTCACTAAAAATTATAGAAACAAAGTCCTAAATGTTGCCTAATTGAATAATATTAAAAAATACTGAGCAAAAAACTCTATGTGTATTGGCACACACATCATGTATTCTGAAGTGATTATATTTCTGGAAAAAAAATTCTTAAAAACATTATATTGCTATAATTAATAAATTGTGATAAAGATGTTTATTTCATTGCCTGATTATTCTATATTATAATAAGGGTTAATATCAATGGAAATTAAAGAAAAGATATTTACAATAAGAAAAGCACAATTCATTTATGTATAATAACTTACATACATACATACATACATACATACATACATACATAAACTTATATATATATATATATATATATATATATATTTATATATATATATATATATATATATATATATATGAAAGCGTGTGTTTAAGTATTTGTATGTGTGTGTATGTGTACATACACAGACATAAAGTCATATATATATAAAAATAGATATTCATAACTGTAAATATACTAAGTATAATATCTTACATCCATATATAGCGTCTCTACAATTTTATATATATATATATATATATATATATATATATACACACACACACACACATACACACACACATATATATATATATATACATATATATATATATATATACATATATATATATATATATATATATATACATACATATATAATGTTTGTGAAAGCATTAACTCATATTAAGGCATGTATACGTATGTGAGCCTTATGAATAGGATATCCGACTGACGCAAATTCAGCCTGGTTTCGATTCTACCTTGAAGAATATATATATATATATATATATATATATATATATATATATATATATATATATATATATGATTATTTCATTGTTCATGTATAATATAAGAGCGAGTTGCATTTTCATAATTTATCCTTTCATCTATTTTATAGATATATATTTCTCAAAAGTTTAAACAACTTCTTTATTTTTTTCTATATACACAATACTAACTTACATAAATATACATGAATATGCATGAATATATGTTACTGTAAATTTTTGTTTATGCCCGTCTTCACTTATATCTATGCATTATCATGTGTTCCCATGAGACATTTTCGGCGTTTATAATATCTAATTGATATAATATTTTCAATATAGTCTAGACAGATGTTGGTTGTTACAGGAGGGTAACACGATAACTTTACCATTAAATAACGCACGAAGGTTGATATGCCATTAAACAAAGAAACTAAATCAAACCTATGTATGCGAATGTTGAAATATAAGATATTTTACAGATGAATAGATTTTCTGAAAACTATTTTGAAATTTGAAAATTAAAGTGATAAAAGTAATACTACAATTAGAAAAAACAATATTGAATCGAGTATAACTTTTAAAATGCAGTTACGGATTGAACTGTCTTGCTGTCACATGATATTCTTGAAAATACTTACTTTATACTCGAATGAAGCTGGTGTAGAATAATTAATGATTGTAAATCATAATTTTTAAAAAGAGAATTTGTATATCTCCTACGTCTGCTTCTATTAATCATTGTAATAGTAGTAGTAGTAGTAGTAGTAGTAGTGGTAGTAGTAGTAGTAACAATAAAATAATTGTGATTTTTTTCTTAACGGACATTTTTCTTATCTCTTTAAAAAAATATGTTTGTATTTATATTAGTCTTTTCCTATGTATCCATCAATAAACACCACACACCCGCACACACACACACACACACACACATTTATATATGTATGTAAATATATATATATATATATATATATACATGCATGTATATATATATATATATGTGTTTGTGTTTGTGTGTGTGTGTGTGTGTGTGTGTGTGTGTGTGTGTGTTCCTATTACAGTCCGTTTCTTTCCATCTGTCAATGAACTCAAATAAAAATTTCACAAACTCACATGCACACAAATAAATAAATATATATATATATATATATATATATATATATATATATATATATATATATATATATATATATATATATATATATATATATATGTATATATATATATATATATATATATATATATATATATATATGTATATATACCCTTAAGTATGCGTATATAAATATATATATATATATGTGTATATATATATATATATACGCATACATATAATATATATCGGCATGTATACTTATAATATATATATATATATATATATATATATATATATATATATGTGTGTGTGTGTGTGTGTGTGTGAAAAATTTGTGTGTGTTTATAGATGTATCGGTACGAATAGACTAAAATAAATTACTACATATTTATTTAAAAAGACTAAAAACTGAACTTATTATGAAAATACCTTTATTTTCAATATAATTATTATTTATACTATTTAGTAGTAGTAGTAGTAATCGTAGTAGTAGTAGTAGCCTAAGTATTACTACTACTATATATAATCTAGCTATCTAAATGATAGTTTATAATTTTTACATAGTTTATTTAATTGTTTTATGCTTTTTAATTCTTTATTTTTTATTAGTTTGTAATTATTCATTCTTTTATCTAGGTTACATGGGGTTTCCCTGTTTTGTATAGGATCTCGTGCTGGACTTCGGTCTGTAAGTAAGCGAGTTCGAACACCAGTCGTTCTATTACGTTCACTTTTGGCCAAATATCCTTGAAAAAATGATAGAAGCCCCTTTTATCCTCCAGCTATGTGTTGAATAGTGTCACTACAGTTCTTCTGTAGGGATGACTTTGCCATTGATTAACCCAAGAAGGTTTATATGCCGTTAAAAAAGGAAATCAAACCCACTTAACTTCTCGGATAATACATGGAAAGGTTTTAGAGAATTTAAAAAAACAAACTTGCTATCGCTCTATCTCCAAGGTGTACTTAAACGAAGTTTATAAAAATACTGCCTCTAGCTCCCAATAGATTCGATTCTCACTGACTGCTCCATTCAACTGGCCTTGTAGAAAGCTGGAATAAAGATTATTGTTTTAAATTCATGAAATTTATACCTGATTTTCCATGTTGAAATGTTATCTAAATAGTGGAAACCGAAACGGATTTATCATATATTTTCTGTGTCTAAAAACAAATTAAAAACGAAACAAACATTGACTTTTTTTAAGGAATGATTAATATTTCAAATTATTCTATTTTTATTTTATTTTATTTTTTTTTTTTTTTGTCAAAGACCGAGTTAGAATATCATGAATGTTACTTAGAATAGAGTACTTTGAGAAATTGCAGTACTAAAACAATCGCCCCGAGTAGCAAACCTTTACGAATGAGTTCGAATCTCAGTGGGTGCCCCATACATAGCGTTTTGAACCAGATCTAAGCAAAAAAAGGGTTAGTAAAACAGTCACCCTATCGGGTAGGATTGTAAAATACACCGA
>OY757916.1:70910282-70912782 GCA_963585895.1 Sepioteuthis lessoniana | reverse complement strand
AATCTTTGTTAAAGTCAAACTAAATAAGATACCAGCTCATTTTTCGACCAAATTGCAAATAAATTTCTTCTTCTTCTTCTTCTTCTTCTTCTTCTTCTTCTTATTATTATTATTATTATTATTATTATTATTATTATTATTATTATTATTATTTCCGTTGTTGCATGTTGTTTGGTTTGATGTGATAGATGTTATAATTTCCTATGATTATCATGTGAAAATTTTTAGCAAGTAAGAACAAGTTTACTTTCACTTCCCGTATCCTTTACAACGACTTTGTCACTTTAAATTGTGCCAATGCCAATTGTAAATTATTTTTTATTGATACTTCTTTTTTCTTCTTTCCGGAAGAGATTTTGAAACACTTGAAAATACAAGAATAATCATTGGAATATATGTGGTAGTGTTGTTGGTGGTGTTGGTGTTCGGTGTTTTTTTTTTTTTGTTTTTTTTGTTTGATTGGTTGGTTGGTTGGTTTTCGGTTTTTCCCTTTTTTTAATGTTTTGAATACTTCATTTATGATTAATTTACTTTGTGGAATAATTTTAAATTATAATTGAATTGATTCGATTTCCTGCAATAAAGAACATTAAAAAAATCGAAAAATATCCAGATCTATCAATATTCGCCTAATTAAATATTTCAAGGTTGTTTTAAGTAATTTATCTTTGTAAATTTTCGCCTCACATAGACATTTTCATTTTCTCAGTGAATAATTCTGATAATATTTAATAAAAACCTTTTTAATTAAGACGGCTCAAGAAATTCGTTGAAACAAGAAATGATTGATCAATACAAAATTTAACGACTTTGAAAAGTAATAAAAACAATTTGTACGAAACGTTGGGCAGAGATATGTCACTATAAAATATACGAAACTCTGGATACGAAAAGATATTTACATATGCAGTTAGAATATGAGTTTGTCAAACTTTTAATATACATCTGTATCCAAAAGTGAGTTCGTTTGAATATGTGTTTATGTGTGTAATTAAAAATAAGAATTTAATTGCCAGATTTTACATATTGTGTGATTGGTCATTGGATTGCTAGCTCTAAGACATTATTAGTGATTCATAAACATGGGAGGGATCGGCATATATTATTTAGAGTCACGTGGGTCAAATAATTTGCATGAGCGGGAAAACCAATGGAGGGAACACATATCTTGCATCAGACGCATTATTTCTTTTAATGCATTTCTATTTCCCTGTCACTGAATATACTTATTGGTGGGGGCCGACGGGGGCCGAAGCATTTTTGGAAATGCCGGGCGTGTGTGGGCTACGGCCCTGCGACTGGCCCCACCCTAAAAAAGGCCTTGTACCATACTCATCCGGTTGGTGGGAGGCAAGACAAATACCATAATTATTGGTGGGGGTGGATTTTATTCAAATCTATCTATTTTTTTCTATCTGTCCAAACCAGACATTTTTTTATATATCAGTTAATAATTAATGTAAAGATGAATGAATATTTATTAAAGTCAGCACTAACAAAAAGTATGGCACAGATCCATATACACACAGATTTAAACATACATGTAAATTTATGCAAGCATGGTATTACAACACATACACACACACACACACACACACGCACGCACGCACACACGCACACACAGATACGACAAAAGCAAGAAACAAACATAGTCTCTCTCTCTCTCCCTTACACACACTCACACGCACACGCAGACAAACAGACATGATATATATATATATATATATATATATATATATATATATATATATATATATATATATATTGAAAGAAAGAGAGAAAGAAAGAAAGAATTCATAATGGGCGTACCTTCAAACTTTTTAACTTCATCACGTAGCCTCATCAGATTAATTTCTCGCGAATATTATCTGTAATATTGAAAGGAATATATAAATTCATATAACGATACGATAATGAAAGTAGAGAGATTAGAGATAATGAACACATTTTACTTTTTGTCTAATTGTCCCATAAATCAGAAAATTTCATTTTATTTCACGTCAGATGCATTAGCATTTCTTGCGTCTTTTTCAGCATTCTTTAATTCACCAGGAATACATATATATTCACACGCCTATGAGTGCACACACACACACACACACACACACACACACACACACACACACACACACACACACACACACATACACACACACACACACACACACACATATATATATATATATATATATATATATATGAGTGCACACACACACACACACACACACACACATACACACACACACACACACACACACACACACACACACACACACACATATATATATATATATATATATATATATATATATATATATATATTTCGATCCTGGCTTCGAACGTCCTGCGTGTCTAGCCACACTAAAGACTTCTGATAGAAAGAAACAGTCTGTCTCTGGATGACAATATATATATATATATATATATATATATATATATATATATATGTATATATATATGCACACACACACACACACACACAACTCCAGTGGGCCTCTCC
>OY757916.1:70886709-70905082 GCA_963585895.1 Sepioteuthis lessoniana | reverse complement strand
ATATATATATATATATATATATATATCAAATATTGTTGTATGTCAAATGTTTCCTTATTTCTGAAGAGCTGATACTTTCTTAAATGGATTTGTTTATGAAATGATATAAATACAATAACAGCTAAGATACAATTAAACAAAAAAATTATTTAAAGAAAAAAGTAACAAAAAAAATCTTTGAACTAATTTTTTTCTCTCTCACTATAATTCTAGGTCCACACCGGAAAAGAGGCCGACAGACTTACACCCGCTATCAAACATTAGAGCTGGAAAAGGAATTCCATTTCAACCGTTACTTGACACGGAGACGCCGAATCGAGATCGCGCATGCGCTGTGTCTTACTGAGAGACAGATCAAAATATGGTTCCAAAACCGACGCATGAAATGGAAGAAAGAAAACAAGGCAGAAGTGCCTATTACAGAAAACAGCAAGCCGCAACCCTAAAATGAAAAGGAAAGAGAAAAAAAAGGGGGTCGCCAAATGGGGCACACCTTTGTTATAAGCAGATGACAGGGTAAAAACAAAAGAAAAAAAATAAACAAAACAAATAACGCAATGAACCAGGCGAAAAATAAATTTAATGAATAAAATTATAAAAGACAGAAAATTAATTAAAAAAATTATGCTTATTTAAAATTTAAAAAAATGAAATAAAAATTGAACGGTATACAATCTGAAATGGAATCAACTTTTTCGAGAAAGAGAGGCAAGAAAGACGCAGTAAAAATGAAAAAAAAAAAATCGAGAACTGAAATGAAAGGAAAATAATACGAACATATTTGTTGAAGAAAAAATAAAATAAAAGTTTACAAAATGAATTGAAATAAAATAAACCTTAAAAATATGAATAGGGGAAGATAATAACGAACGATCTGTATTCAATTATAGAAAAAAAAATACGGATCTTGATAAACGTTTTAAAAATAGAAAAGACAAAAGGTTTCTTTCAGAAAGAAAGACAAACAAACCAAATAAAACAAAATGGAACATCTTTAAGCTCAATTAGTTTCAAAATTATGAAATTAAAGAAACACGGAAAAGAAAAAAAAAATCACTTCCAAAGAACCTTAATGACAAAAAGAAGAATTTGAGACATTCATACATGAAAATATTTTCCCACAAAAGATATTTATGTGTTTGTGAGATACCTATCGGTATTGCGCATATATTATGAATAATATAAACTTAATAATTATATATATATATATATATATATATATATATATATATATATATATATATATATATATATAGTACAATTACTGAATATGTATTGATATAATTTAGTTCATCTATGTATGAATAAAAATGTCAATATCGTAATATATGAATACAATTAAATATATATATGGCAATGCGTACGTTTTTGTGTAATTTACACAAGGACCAACGGATGCATACACATGTACTGAATCCATATGCACGCAATTATTTACACAAAAAACACACAAGCATATTAAAATATATACAGACGTATATATATATGCATATATGTACTCAGACACATACATACATACATACATACATACATACATACATACAATATATATATATATATATATATATATATATATATATATATATATATATATATTCACATCTATACACGCCCACCAATGTGGATCTATATATATATATATATAAATGTGTGTATATATATATATATATATATATATATATATATATATATATATATATATATATATACTCGTCTAACAATGGGGATCTCTCTCTCTCTCTCTCTCTCTCTCTCTATATATATATATATATATATATATATATATATATATATATATATATGTATATATATATATATATAAGGAAATGTGAAATGTTTGAACAATGACTGAACACATCATAAAGATTATGGCAAATGTTTTAAGCCACTGAGATAACTTATTTTAAGACCAAACCGTGAGCGATAATTTCTGTGTTTTCATTTTATTTCATCTCTGAATTAGTGGGACGTTTCGAAGAAAATTAGAAATGAGAAAAATTAAAAATGAAAAAAAAAAAAAAACAGTTAAAAAAAAGTAATAACATCAAAACTAAAAGAAAAAATGGAGAATATATAAAGAATGTTTTAGAGAGAAATTATATCTTTTTTCCTGATATCAAACACAATGAAAATATCTTTTACACATGTGTATGCGAATTGAGTTTATGGCATAATACAAAGTTACGATTATCTTAAAACAAAATCATAAAAAAGATTTTTTCGGTCACACCTGCACGCAAGCACTATGATTCAAATATCTAGATATGAATATGCATGTATATCATATATGTATATATGTATTATTAAGAACTTTCGTAAGTCTATACACAGACTTCAGTAACATAATCTCAGTCCCCGCGAACTTATACCTGGAAGTAATAAGAACTTTCTATGAATTGAAAATGAAGGAATCAGAATATATATATATATATATATATATATATATATATATATATATATATATATATATATATATATATGTATGTATATATATATATATATGTATGTATTTATATATATATATATATATATGCATATGTATATATATATACATATATATATATGTGTGTGTGTGTGTGTGTGTGTGTGTGTGTGTGTGTGTATTAATGTGTATATATTAATGTCTATATAATTATCTGTCAATATGAATATATTTATATATATTAAATTTATATATGTATTCGTAAATATATATATATATATATATATATATATACACTCATATCTGTCTATATGAATATATTTATATATAATAGATATATATATATATATTAAATATGTATATGTATTCGTATTCGTAAATATATATATATATATATTTATATATATATATATATATATATATATATATATATATATATATATATATATATATATATATATATATATATATATAGACAAAATCACAGTCACAGACACAGACACACACATATAGGCCCACATATATACATGTATAATTATTTAGATAATTGAGTTCGCGTCAGAAAATAATATAATATAGGAATAAATATATATATTAGATGTAAGTTCAAACAATGGAAAATGTCTTTGTTTATTGCAAAAAATGAAACTTTGAACATACTAACTAAAATAAACTGCGGAGTAGACAATGTTTATGATTCATCGCTAATTAAAATCATACAAAACAAAGTAAAATTATACATTTAAAGAGCAGCTAGATACTCAGTTCATTTAAAGAGCAGCTAGATACTCAGTTCATTTAAAGACCAGCTAGATACTCAGTTCATTTAAAGACCAGCTAGATACTCAGGACATTTAAAGAGCAGCTAGATACTCAGTTCATTTAAAGACCAGCTAGATACTCAGTTCATTTAAAGACCAGCTAGAAACTCAGTTCATTTAAAGACCAGCTAGATACTCAGGTCATTTAAAGACCAGCTAGATACTCAGGTCATTTAAAGACCAGCTTAATTCTCAGTTCATTTAATGACCAGCTAGATACTCAGGTCATTTTTGGATCCTACAATTATATCAAAAGAATAATCAGATTATTCATGAATTTATGATTCACCAAAAATATAATAATCTTAGACTAAATTTAAGTACTGGACTCTTCCTAGATTTGGTTATGCTGTTTCGTTTTTTTTTTTTCCTTTCTCTTTACTATCTTTATACGCTTAATCGTATGCGTGAATTATCTAAAAAAAAATGAAATTAACTTGATAAACCTAATAACATTTGAATAAAATAGAAAAATTGTTTTCTTAACTCATTGCTCCATCTACTATATTGTAGCTTTATGGAACAAATTACTTGAAAATGCACCATACCAATACGGACCAAGCTGTAATAGAAAATTTATATATATATATATATATATATATATATATATATATATATATATATATATATATATGGAAAGTTGGATAAATCAAACACTTAAAGCCCGAACGAAATATCAGACATCTAAAGCTGAGCTTGATTTATCAAACTTTCTACACACACATACGTGTGTGTGCATTTTTATATACATGTGTGAAACTCAACGTACTTTTGAGTGTACATATAAAATAGATAAGGACAGAAGCATACAATAATTTTCATATAAATGTAAATGTTTAAATGTAAATGTCAGAAGGCTACTGGGAATAAAGTGAACATGTTTAAGTTTTTAAAAAATCCAAAAAATACAGAGTTGATTAGTTTATACAAAATAAACCTAATCTACAGTCAAAAATACAGTAGCAGTTATCATAGACTTTTGGGGGATTCTTTTCACAATAAAATTATTGAGTTAATTAATAAATAGATTAGATAATAATAATAATAATAATAATAATAATAATAATAATAATAATAATAATAATAATTAGAAGAAGAAGAAGAAAGATAAAAAATTCCTTTTTTAGTTAATCGAATTCACAGAAACAATTCTTGAAATAAATTTCTGGAGTAAAAGTCTGAATAGACTCTTTTTAAACTTAACGAACACAATAATATCCGCATATCGTCTCATGAGCATTTTGGGTTGTACATTAGTATCACAATCAAGCCCAAACTATTATACATACATTAACCCAGAAATTAATATATATATATATATATATATATATATATATATATATATATATACGTGCATTTTGTATTCGTGCGTGATTTTGATTGGTGTAGTTATCTGTTTGTCTCTATCACTGTCTTAATCGGTTTTTTGAATCCAACAACACGCCAGGTATTTAAGGACTGAATTTCATTCTACAAGATTTAAGTTTTACAGTATCTTAAAGGCCAAGGCTTGGTGCCATTTTTGGTAACGCCATATCACCTAAACCACGAAACATTTAAAAGTATTCCAATCATTTCAGTTCGATTAATTTCCTATTTCCTATCACCTTGACTTATTCGACATACGTACATTCAATTTGTATAACGCACACACACACACACACACACACACACACACACACACACACACACACACACACACACACACACACACACACATATATATATATTTCATGTATACATATCTGTATATATGCATATATTTCATATGCATACATACATATATGTATAATTATTTCATACATACATACATACATACATATGCACGTACATACATACATACATGTGTACATACATACGTACATACATATATATGTACATACATACATACATACATACATACATTCATACACACATACATATATATATGTACGTACATACATGCATTCGTTACTTCATTCATTTTCATGATTAAACTTGACGAGCCCAGTGTATTCTTTATTATATTTGTGAATTTACCACCATTATTATTATTATTATTATTATTATTATTATTATTAAAGGTATTATTATCATATTCATCATCATCATTATCATTATCATCACCTTCATGGACATCATCTCTAAATCTTGTTATAAATACAGATTCCACCTCACTTCTGCTGACATATTTAATCTCTTTTTTTTTCCACCCATCTCCATGCCATATTCCGCTATACATGTGTATTGATATTGAAATGACTCTTTGACGAATGTTTCAGCTGAAGATGTAGCCATCATCAGCAAAAAAAAAAAAAAAAAAGAAAAGAAAAAAGGAAAAGAAAAAGAAATCCACGTCATTAGTTTGTCTTACTGTCATGTACGTTCCAGGGTAAAAAAAAAAAACAAAAAAACAAAAACAAACAGAACCAAAAAAAAAAAAAAATCATATTTAATTGTTCAACTGTACTTACTTCTTTATCAGTATTTTTTTTTAAACAAAGATACCCCCCCACCCAGATTTTTTTTTTAAAATTTCGCTTATCACTTTTTCGTTGACAATAAAAAGTAAAGTAAGTGAACATATCTTTTTTTTTTTTGCTTTCTCTGTCTCTCTGTCTGTCTGTCTGTCTGTCTGTCTCTCTCTCTCTCTCTCTCTCTCTCTCTCTATTATATTATAATATATTATATATATTATATATATATATATATATATCTGTATTTTCATGGAAGATATGGTCTTTTTCAGGTAATATTATATCAAGAAAAATTACATTTACCGTATTCATTTTTTGTATAAGACGCACAATTATTTCAAATCTTTTTCAGCTCAGAATTCAGGAGTGTGTATTATACACACGAAATATATAATTAACTTCTTCTATCACATGCTTTATTATAAATGTTGTGATATAATTGTTAACAGCTTACAATCTCTACATCGTTTGTTATTATCATGAAAACTAGAGGACAATGGAAAAGTGAGTTTACAGAAAAACAAAAAAGATCAGAATGTGTGTAGATTCATCCTGGAAAGATGCGTTTCAGCGATATAAAGTTACCATATTTATTTGTGAATTAGACACACCATTTTTTCCAGATTTTTCTGCCCAATAGTCAGAGGTTGCGTATTATACACGGGAACTATTGAACGAATTTTTTTGCGGCCACATGCTTCGACATATTTAAGATCGGATGACCGAAAGTTATATTTTATAGTCCAAACTAATATGTTTTACACCGTTAAAGAGAAAGTATATTTTTTATGAATTACACCGTTACATTGGAAAGTGTTTTTTTTTTTAAATAATTTTGTTGCTTCAAATGTGAGGTCATTTTCACCGCCAGCTTGTTGCTTTTTTTTTTGTGAACATGTCCGTGTATCTATTCGAAATATTGTGTAAATTTTGCATTTTTTACATAATCTAAATCATATAAAATCTTTTTTTTTTCTTTTTTTTTTTTGTCAGACGAACGAGTATAAAAAAATGCCCAATTCAGGTTAATTTTAGCTACAATAAATTCCAAAGAGTCACACGATAATTTTCTTTTGAAGAATTTAGTATTCCAAAGATATAGGTGCGTGCCGTATATAAGTGCAATGGTATACACAAATACAAATTAGTTGGAAGATTATGAAGATTTTTTTGAAAATATAAACGTTCCTGGGATCAAACTTTCTTAAAATATCTTTTATAAACGTATATATGAATCACAAAGAAAAATATTAAATTTTGTGGGCAAAATTTAATTTGACAGATATTATTTTCAAAGACCACCCCACTAAAATAACAAAAGAAACAGTTGTAGTAGTCTGACGCTTTCATGACACTTGTCACAAAGACTGATCAATTTTTGGCCTAAACCCACGCATATACGTTTTACTGAACCCCTGTCACATTCTAATCCCGTGGGGAGGTAGTAAAATATCAATTCCCTCCAAATGCGAATACATTAAGTGTCGTTCTGCATCTGTTTTTAAGCTGGTTTACTGGTGTGTTAAATTTCAAAGGCATGTTAGCCTGATGCTTGGATTTAATGTACTTTCATTATTTTACACATTTTCTTTCTTTCTTTCTTTTCTTTAATGGCATATCAACCTTTGCAGGTTATTTAATGCCAAAGCTATTCTCCTAGAAAAACAGTTGTGGTACTATTTAAACCCATAGCTGGGAGGATCAGCGGGTTCATACTTTTCCAAGGGTATTTGCCCGAAAGTAAACGTAATAGCATGACTGGAGTACGAACTCGCTTACTACGATTCTGCAGTCCATCGCTTTAACCATCACACCACGAGGACACCCCCTACACATTTTCTATAAGTATTTTTCACTTTTTAAGACATTTTTTTCAATTTACCACCTTTGTTTCTCGCTGCTAAATCCTCACCTAAATCGAAACAATGCAGTAACGTTGAACGAAACTTGATCTCGTAAACAGATCTATTGGAGCTAGCTCGCCAATGGTTAGGAGACCAGGGTTCAATCCCAGGTCGTGTCATACCAAATACTCAAAAAATGGTACTTGTAACCTCTTTGCTAAACACTCAGTATTATAAGGTACAGATCAAGGGTAAAGAGGAGCAATCCAAGAAAAGGAGTAGCGCCCACTCCTATACCTTGCTCTAGTAGTTATTGAAAAGGGAGCCTTCGGATCACCCTCGATAAAGGTCAGCTAACCTTACTTATATCGAAGAAATACACTATATCAGCTATAGTAATTTACGAAGCTCTTTGCTTCGATGTGGCACAAGGGCGAATGAATGGGGTACCCAATGAGACACTATATCAGCTATACTATATTATAATATTCTACATTAGCTAAAAAAAAAAAAAAAAAAAAAAAAACCCAAAAAACACAGCCATGCGTTTAATGCATAGGGATGCCTTAATTTACATGTTATAGATTTTCTAAACCTTTATTTATTTATTTTCACATATTGATAAATCTTCGACGTTTTTTGTTACATTGAGTATAATAAAAAAATACATATGTATATCTTCGAAAGATAATTCAACGCTAAAGAATATTACATGATGATTATTAATTTTATTAATCAAATAATTTTTTTTAAGCCCGTGAGAAATGTCCTAGTGTCCTTTTTGTAAATAAGAAGATAAATACACGGTAGAAAAGAGTTTTAGAATGCTGGAGAATATTTCTTTTTACATATCTAAAAATTCTTTCGAAAATTGACCAATGACAGAAAAGCATCATTGATGCAATTTCTTTGCTGATTTACCAAATACGAAACTATAATTGTTTTCTTCAATATTCGTTTGATAAATCGGTTGAATTCAAATAGAAAAATTAAGAGATAAAATGAGCATCGGTCGCAGAATTCGTCCAGGAGAATGAGACGCACCAAATTTCTCTGGGACTTTAGGATACAAACAGATCACTAAATACTGGCCAGAAGACCAGACCGCGTAATAAGTAACAAAAATAAATAAATAAATAAATAAGAAAAAAAAAAGAATCAGCTGTATAGTGAATTTTCCTTCCAAGCAGACCTCGGAGTAAAAATCAAAGTAAGCGAATTAAAAAGCTGTGAAACATAAGAGTAGTACACGGTCTTGGAACGGTCCCCAAAGGCTTGGTAAGAAGGCAGAGGAATAGTTGGAAATCGGAGGACGAATCATGAACATCAAAATAACAGCATTTTTACAAACAACCAGAATACTGAGAAGAGTCCTGGAGACTTGAGAAGAATTACTGTCTCTCAGATTCCAGTGAAAGACCATCGGCTAATGGTAATATGGAAAATACGCGAGGCGTGAAATACTACTGCTGCTGCTTCTACTAACTACTACTACAACCCCCTCTAATAATAATAATAATATTAATAATAATATAATAATCGGGACTGCTCATCTCCTTGGGAAATTACTACCAATGTGACTGAAAAATATCACCCAAAGGAGACAGCAAGAAACATAAAAACATAGAGTGCATATAATAACTACATTACCACACTTATAAGGTCTAAGGTTAGGACCTAGAGAAGGATTTGTAAAAAAACGAAAATAAAATTGAATAATAATAATACAAATAACAATAATAATATCGGAAAAAATTCGAATATATATATATATATATGTGTGTGTGTGTGTGTGTGTGTGTGTGTGTGTGTGCGCACAGCGCGCATTAGAAGTTTTAGAAGTATCTTTTTTTAAAGTTAAGTTAATACTTTTTAATGAATCGAACTTTGAGTATGATTAATAGAGAACATTAAGAAAAAGTTTGCAAGTCAGATTTTTTTTTTTTTTTTAAATTAGAATTTACCTTTTCACTTCAGTTTGAAAAATGTACATTTTCGAATGTTTAGAAAAAGAAAATACTCCTTTATATTATTATAAAAATTATTAGAATAACAATTTTTATGCTGTTAATGATTCGGTCGTAAAAAGATTTTTGGAAATAACACATTGTTTGTAATTTGAAACTCATTTTTATTGTTTAGAGTTCACCAGCTAAAGTTTTGAAATTAAATACAAATCTTTCTCTATTTGAATTAACTTTTTTATCAAAAGATTTTTGTACGAAAATAAGGAAATATATTACTAAAAAGATTTTTGGAAATAACACATTGTTTGTAATTTGAAACTCATTTTTATTGTTTAGAGTTCACCAGCTAAAGTTTTGAAATTAAATACAAATCTTTCTCTATTTGAATTAACTTTTTTATCAAAAGATTTTTGTACGAAAATAAGGAAATATATTACCAACGGAACATCATCATAAATTTTCAATTTTTAACTAGAATGATATTGATTCGATTTCTGTAATTTTCTATCACATTTTTATATCATTTTTATATTTATTCTCAGACAATTAAAGGAGCAGACTAAATCAACAATAAGTGAAAACCTTCTGACGATAATTGAACTCGAATCCCTTCCGATTTATTTTACTTATTTAAAACTCATCAAAGAAATATCAGAATAATGTGGTTAAAAAGAGTAGAGTATCTAATAAAAAAAAATTAACGGTAAATATGCTTGGTTTGAAAATTTTGGAAAACTTATCCCCAAAAGTTATTAAATTCAAATCAAGTTTGTTATTAGTTCTTTAATCTCATAGTACTTTTATTGTTAGCAGACACACGAAAACATTATAGTATTTCCATGGTTTTTGTTTTAATCTCTTACGGAGAAAATTAACTTTTTAAATTTTTTTACTCCCCAACACACATAGAGAAAAAAAAAAAATTGAATATCTATTTAATTAAGATTAATTAATTCCATTTTATTTTTTTATAATTTAGTTTTAATAGTTGTTTTCGTCTCTGTTTTAATTTTATTCGTTACAGCTCATAGAAAGTAATGAAAGAATAAAAACATTTTTTTCTTCCTCGAAAGAAATGGTGATTTTTAAAAACAAAATTGATTTCATATATTCTATATCAACTACTGACTGATATGTAATCAGTTAGCAAAAAGAACATGTATCGTGTTTGCATTCTATAAACTTTTTAACGACGATGCATATGTACCAACCACATAAAACCCCCAAATGTCACCAGGAGTCGCGGTAATTTATATTAGTTTAAAAAACACATCTATCTATCTATCTATCTATCTATCTATCCACGCGCGCGCGCACACACACACACACACACACACACATACATACACACACACACACACGTATATATATATATATATAATGTAGATTGATGGATAGATAGATAGTAAGATAGAGTGTTAGATATTAACAGATTGTTTATATATACACACACACACGTATATATATATATATATATATATATATATATATATATATATATATATATATATATATATATATATATATCTTGTGCATATTTTGACACTCTGTTCTTGCTTATACATACATATATATATATATATATATATATATATATATATATATATATATATATATATATATATATATATATTGCGTCAAGTTTTGGTTTAAACAAATTTACAATTGTTATTCTTTTATTTTTTCACAAGGATTCTTGTATAAGTGCAGTGTTCATAGAGAAGGTACCCTTGGTTCCTTTCCCAACCGCTTTCGATCATATATATATATATATATATATATATATATATATATATATATATATATATATTCAAGCGTATATGATTAAATAATTTTCTTAATGTAATAATCCTGTCAAGTTTCCTGAGAAGTGTTTTGGTTTCAGGTTGGAATTGGAAGATGAATTTACCAAAATCTCCCGAGTGCTTTCGAATCTTTTATAGACCATCCTCTTGGGTTGCTTGCATGTGTAAAGAGTGTTTAAAAGTGTTTTTTTTAGGTTTTTAATAACATTACAAAATTACGTAATGTGTCTTTATTATTTAATCCAACACGTGTCTTTATGATTTAATTAAACATGTTCAAATAAAAGAGTGCTGCCCAACTTTATATATATATATATATATATATATATATATATATATATATATATATATATATATATATATATATATGTGTGTGTGTGTGTGTGTGTGTGTGTGTGTGTGAAGAAACCAGAAATATAGATGAATTTAAAAAAAAAGAACGCTATCAACGGAAACAGAATATAAAAATATAAACTATTAAAAAAAAAACTAAAGGTATTTCAAAACATTGTCCCTATTTTCAAAATTAATTCAATCGATTCAATATTTTTATTTGTTTTTATTTGTAGGGCTTCTAGGATTTGTAGTTTGTATTCGTAGCTTATTAATTTCGAGTGCTATTATAGTCGTCTTTTCAACAAGAATTGTTCGAGATCTGGATTTGTTCATAGAATGGGTTTTAAGATGTAAAGCTCTGGAGGTAGAATTATTTAGGTGCATAGTCAGCCGTCTTGAAAGAGTTGTAGTGGTAAGACCAAAAAACGTATTATTTTCGTTTGAGACACAGTCTCCCAAGGGACATTTAAACATGTATACGAAGTTTAGTGGAGGGGGAAGAGTTATTAGAAATAATTAGTTTGGAGGTTTTAAGTTTGTTGTAGCAAATGATAAGACTTTTTCTTTTTGTAAGATTAGTAGGAAGAACAGTTTTTTGGATAAGTTTTTTAATATATGTTATAATGTTATAAAAAAACAGAAAAAAAACTATTTTAAGAACGTTCATTACCCATACAATCCCTAATGATGGCTTATGAAATGTCTAAAAGATCGCAGGACAAGTTTGGTATATTTATCCTATTCCAACCTGAAACTAAGACACTTACCAGGATATTTGCAAAGATGTTAATAAAATTCTAAAGAGAAAATGTCTTTATTATTTAATCAAACATGCTTAAATACAAGAGTGTTGTCCAACTATATATATATATATATATATATATATATATATATATATATATATATATATATATATATATATATATTATATCTAGAAAACTCTGAATGATCAGTCTTTCTTTTATTTCCTAATTTTTTGCAGACTCCTATGAAAAGAGATAAAAAAATTTAATTGTATTCAAATGTATGCCTTGTACTTGTATTCAAATGTATTTCGAAAATGCAAATTTTATATATATATATATATATATATATATATATATATATATATATATATATATATGTATGTATATTTA
The DNA here is from genome assembly GCA_963585895.1 of Sepioteuthis lessoniana. Classification (NCBI taxonomy): domain Eukaryota; kingdom Metazoa; phylum Mollusca; class Cephalopoda; order Myopsida; family Loliginidae; genus Sepioteuthis; species Sepioteuthis lessoniana. The sequence goes on along the minus strand of OY757916.1, from coordinate 70,892,295 downwards.
ATTGTATTCAAATGTATGCCTGTATTACGAAAATGCAAATTATATATATATATATATATATATATACTCGCACGCGCGCGTGTGTGCGTGTGTGTACGTGTGTGTGTCAGTGTTTGTATATGCATACAATTCATGTATGTAAGTATGTATATATTTATGTAAATATAAATCTGCGCTCTCGTCTATGCGGAAAATATCCATTGCAACTTGCTAAAAAATTGCTTTTCACTCTATGGAGGCCTTTATGTACATGGATACATGCAAAAAGACTGATAGCCGCTCATATATATATATATATATATATATTTCTTTAAGAAAAAAACAACGAAACCAATCACAAAGGATTATAAATTTATTTCAATCCTGTTACGCATTTTTGAAATTTTCAAAAACACGAAAAAAATTAACAGGACTTCATCAGATCTTTTAGATATATATATATATATATATATATATATATATATATATAATTTTGAAATGGGCTCACACACATGTTCTTATGTTTTAATAAGATTTTGTCTTTATCATATATCGTGTATTAAAAAAATGATATGATGTTATAATGTTTCCTAAACAGTCCAATATTTCCGATGAGGAAATGTGAGATAACTTTTAATTTTTATTCATCAGCATTCGTGTATTGCCTAGATTTTAAAATCTAGATATTCAGATCAAAAATCTAAAGCTTTTCAATTAAATATGAAGTTATTAAGTGTAAAAATAAACCAACAACGAACAAATAAACGATTAAGTGAAAATACAACTTATTTCGATCATACTTTTGTGTCGAATTAAATACCAAATATCTTAATACAATGTTCATTTAAGAGTGAGTTCCAACATTCAAAGACTAGAACACATCTCGAAATAAATTTACCAAGAAATTTAGAATTTTTAATTTTATTTATTTATTTATTTTGCGGAAGCTATTTCCTATGTTTCAAGTCAGACAAAACATTTGGTAGTAATGCATGTATGTATGGATGCGTGGACGGATGGATGGATGGTGATATATAAACATGTGCATTAATATTCGAATGTATGTATGTATGTATGTATGTATGTATGTATGTATATATGTATGTATGTATTAGTGATTATGCATTAGAATCTATATGTATTTATATATTTTATATATGTATGTGTGTTTTAATATTCGTATAAATGTATTAATATTCTTAGTATGTATGTATGTATGTATGTATGTATGTATGTATGTATGTGTATTCGAAAGTATACGTTTGTAACCTTACGTACGTATATTTCTTAGGAATATGTGTATTAATATTCGTATGTATGTGTTAATATTCGTATATATCAATATTCTTATATAGGCGTTTGTATATTGTATGCTTATAAATATGCCTGGTCTTGTATTCAAATGTATGTATGTATGTATGTATGTATGTATGTATGTATGTATGTATTAAAATGTGTTAGTATATTTTACTAATTCATAATCTAAAGAGGTCAATGAAATAATTGATTTCGTTTGACATGCGACAACCATCAAACTTCCTACACTGTAAGTTAAGGTTAAGCAGAGTTGAATCTTTTCAGTGCTTAGATGGGTGACCAATTAATTACAATAGATTTTGCGACCACCTATATAAAGTATGTGAGCTAAACTAAACAAACCCTTATTAGATGATTACAATATAAAAGAAAGAAGAAAAAAAGAGACGTTTCAAAAATATGTGTAAATGCTAAAACTCTTCAGTTAAGAAACAAACAACTTAATAAATAAGAATCTGAGTAAAAATCTTTATAGTATAATTAGAACAACAACAACAAAAAAGATTAGATAAATAGTTCTACAAAGAAGTACAGGCCAAAATGTATTGTTCGTAACCAATGTATTGTTGTATATTTTAAAATATCTATAAACACAAAAGACAAAAAATAAATAAATAAATAAATAAATAAAATAAGACATAAAAAAAAGAAAAAAATATCCCCCACCCTACCAAAATATCTAATATTTTCAATTCTTCTGTCTAGATGACATTGAGAATTAAACACTGAAATAGCACTTTAAAAAATTACATTTTCTCACCCTCTAACAAGATATAAATGAAAACCAACGTGAACTTATATGAGAATTGTTTTCATCCATGTCAAAAAATAAAATATTATACTTACTGAAATGGAGAACTTAATACACGGGCCAAATTTGTTTCATAGTTAATCGGAAAACAACATGTGTGATCCCATTTCGAAATCATTAATATTCTGTATACACGCAAGCATATTACGCATATGCACACACGCATATTTGTATGGGTTTGAATTTGAGAGAGGTTTTTCTTAGCCTACAAAATTAAACTTAAAGTGCCGTCAATCTCAATTTGATATAGTGCCTACCATCAGAATATGTATGTATGTATGTATGTATGTATGTATGTATGTATCTATCTATCTATTTGATGGTGTGTGTGTGAGTGTATGAGTGAATATTTTGCTATTAAAAACAATTCAAATAGTTTTCCTTTAGGAAATACCAAATCTAATCATATTTACCTGAGTTTTCCTGTTGGTTAAAACAAACGTCTATTCATTGATCCAGCACTTTAATCCAAATTCACATACACACACACACACACACACACACACACACACACACACACACACACACACACACATATTTATATGCCTTTATATATATATATATATATATATATATATATATATACATATACATATATATATATATATATATATATATATATATATATATATATATATATAAAGGCATGTTTTATCAAAGGCAATAGAACGTTTTCAATAATTTTTAATTGGGATTCTTCCAGCTATTTTTCTTATGTCGAGATCAAGGTAGAAAAGATATTGTCCCATATCTTCTGCCCAAGCACTAACCACTATAAAAAAAATAAATAGAATAGAATAAAAACATAAATAAAACAGCATTTCTTAGAGGTACCAATATATTGAACATTTTTAATAACTGAAATCACCAACCTATTAGATAACTCAGTCAACAAAATATATATTTTAAAAAACTTTTCCACCTGAACGTTTTCTAAAAACCAAACGCTGAAAACGTTTCAAGTGACTTTATTGAAATATAAAATAAACGCTCGAAATAATTATATCAATAAAACTCAACATAAACTAAACGACTCCTGATGACGATCAAAAGTATGGTTGAAAGCTATTGGGCAGAAGACATGGGACACTTTCTTTACCACCGAGATCTCGATACAAGAAAAATAACCAGAAGCCTTAAAAATTTACAGTTAAAAATAATTAATAAACATTATTCCTCTGTCTTTGATAAGACTTTCCTTAATTTAATAACGACTTGCTGCCTTAATATACGCTACTCAATACATGTATATATATATATATATATATATATATATATATATATATATATATATATATATATATATATATATATATATATAGCATCAACATCAAGCCGTGCTAATAGAACAGATTCCGTAAACTATTTCTAGCCGTCAGTCCTTTTTCTATTGCTCTTAGCAAGTTCCACATGGTCCGTACAAAGCTGATGAATATAAATATTTGCTGTTCGACCGATATTGGTTTGTCCAAGTGTGAGACTTCACCGGAGAACTTCGCTAATGTGTCCGTCCCTGCTTCTCCAGCAGTGCCCGATATGTTTGACTTTGATGGTTTATGAAATGGGAGACAAGTGGCCCTACAGTTACTGTTTTCTTGGGTGTTTCTTCCAGAAACATATTTAAGACAGCATATAGTATCTTTTTTGTATTGTTACCTTCTAGTTCAGGCAGTGCAGCCAAACGTTAGTACTGACAAACCTATAGTCTGAAAGAATTCATATATTCGATTAACTGACGATAGTGTTTTATGCCTCTCCTATATATATGTTGACGTTACTTTCTGTAGATGAGATATTGCAACAGATGTATGTGAAATCGTCTACTCATTTCAGAGTGTTTTCATTTTGAATTTTTTTCAAACACTGTGTTATCTGGGATCACATAGAGGCCAATACTTATTCTTGCCTATTCCAGACTAAAAAAAAAAGGCATTCACTTTGCGCAGGTGTATTTTAGAGAAGCGCTAGATCATCTTTGTCGTTTGCATCCATGATATCTTTGAGATATATCGTCTGCTTCTTGCTTTTTCTTTAGTGTTAATGAATTTTCTTTCATTTGATCGATGACCTTCATGTTATGTAATCTAGGCAGATTATAGATAGATATGGTGCTATGTATGTGTATGTATGTGTGAGTGAGTGTGTATATGAGTTTGTGCGACAGAGAGAGAAAGAAAGAGAGAAAGAGAGAATGAGTAAAAGAGATTGTGCTCAGAGCGTCTGTTATTGTACAAATTCTTGGAAGTTTAGTCTCAGAGAAAATGATCATGTCTAATCATTTATGCCTCGCTATTCCGGCCTTGTGTCAACTCAGATATGTTTAAAGAAAGTCTCAATTCATTTCTAAATATAAAGTTGGTGCTAATTGCCTCGTTTCAGTTAGTGTGTTCATCTATCTATCTATCTATCTATCTTGCTAGCTAGCTAGCTATCAATCTCTACCTGCTAATATACATCTTTCTTTTTCTTCCTTTTGATTCGAAATCTTTCTCGATAAACAAACGGAACATAAATTCTATACAATTTTCTTAATAAGTCAAATGACGTAATTTAAAACAATAAACGCTGATTCACCAATTAAACGGCCAACTTTTTCTTGTTATACAAATTTTCCCCTAGGTTTTTGTATTATGCATTTTTTAACATCCATCGTTGATTTAACATCACTAATATCATCCCTCATAGCCCTGATGATGGTTCACTTGAACCGAAACGCTATAGTGTCGACTTTACTTCTCAATAAATCTCTCCTTCTACTTGGATTACCTTGTTATCAATTTTTTTTCACATATTGTCGGATAACACTCCATTATTTACTTCAGATCTATCTATCTATCTATCTATCTATCTATCTATCTATCTATCGAAAATTATTATTTACTCATCAGAGTTTTTCACATCAGCGTTAGCTGATGGTCTTTCTCAGTAGTTTGAGTGACAGCAAGTCTCCTCAAGTCTCCAGGACTCTTCTCAGTATTCTGGCCGTTCTCAATAATTCTGTAGTTTAGATAGTTTCTACTCGTCCTCCGACTTCCAAGTCCTTCGGTCCCTTAAATAATCCTTTCATTACTGTATCGAAAGCATCATAAATTATTATTATTATTATTATTATTATTATTATTATTATTATTATTATTATTTACTCCTCTAGAGTTTTTCACATCAGTATTAGCTGATGGTTTTTCACTGGAGTTTGAGTGACAGCAAGTCTCCTCGAGTCTCCAGGACACGTCTCAGTATTCTGGCCGTCCTCAGCAATGCTGTCGTTTGGATAGTCTCCACCCGTCCGCTAACCTCCAAGTATTATTATTATTATTATTATTATTATTATTATTATTATTATTATTATTATTATTATACAGGTAATTACGTATTCTTTTCGGATTGATTATATTCGAATCACATAAAACTTCTGCCTAAAATGTCTTTGACTGAAAAATATCTTAATTGAGTTTTGGTTTTAATTAGGCGAAGTATTC
>OY757916.1:70759209-70881709 GCA_963585895.1 Sepioteuthis lessoniana | reverse complement strand
TGACTATGTTCGCTAACTTTACTTACTTCATTAAGTTATTATGAATAATTTCATTTACTTCATGTGTATCACCCAAAATGATTTCGTTAATTTCATGTGTATTAATATACTGGTAAAAATAATTTTCATTAACTTCATGTGAAATAATAAACCGGTAGAAATATTTTATTAACTGTTTCTCTCGACGCGGTTGAATCTCTGCCAACATCTTCCCGCACCTTTAAGAATAGAATGGTTCAATATTTGTTTACAATGAAGGCAATTTGTTGAAGACGGTCGGTACCCAATCATATAGAATATAGGGCTTGACATGACCAGCCGACTAATCGGATTGTACCTCCTCGACCGCCTCTCTAACACAAATACGGGCCGAAGTAGAGCCTAACATGTCACGTAACCGTTTAGTACGGGGTCACGTACCACTTAGATACCAGGATACAGTCATTAGGCATTAGGGATCACCACAAACAGCCAATCGGTGGCCCCACTGATGGGGGTCTTACCCCTCTGCTGAGTTGCAGTCGGTGTATTCAACTGCAGCATCTCATTTGGAGCCAACTGCAACTCTGTTGGAAGGGGATGTGAAAACTAGAATCTTTATGTACACAGGTAATTGCATATTAGTCATTCATCTTGGAGTTTTCTATTTTCTTCAGAATAATCAAATCCAGAAGAAAATGAAAAGATCCAATGAGAGATATAGTTTGGCCTGACCAAACATTAAATGGTAATGTTATAAAAAACAAATTTTATTGTTCGTACGTATTCTTTTTTTCTATCACTTTTTCTTTCTTCTTCGATATTTCTAAATATTACTTTATCTATCTATCTATCTATCAATTTTTCGTTCTCAATGGTTAGGGTTATCGCCAAATGTCCGGTAGACAGGGTTTCAATTCTGGGTAGAGTAATACCAAAGACTCAAAAAATGGTTGTTGATTCGTCCTTGCTTAACCCTCAGTTTTATAAGTTATGGACTAAGATGAGAGGATCAGTCTAGGAAAAAGAGTAGTGCCCTCACCTATACATTAGTGTTGTAGCTATTGAAAAAGTAACCTTCGACGACGGTTGGACAAATTACTAACATACTTTCATATATATATATATATATATAGTCATCCACAGACATACTGTTTCGTTCTATCAGAACTCTTCAGTGTGGCTAGGCACGCAGGACGCTCGAAGCCGGGATCGAAACCCGTCCAACTTTACGTTAGACTGTGTTTCAGATCACTCGTCCACCAAGCGATATATATATGTGTGTGTGTGTGTGTGTGTGTGTGTGATTATATATATATATATATATATATATATATATTGGTAGATATTGAACACTTTTTAGGTTTCTTATCTATAGCTATATTTAAACCTTCTAATGCCATCTTTTTTCTATTTATTTTTTATCTTCCAGATTTTATTAATCACAACACGGTGAACATAAACAAATGAAATGTGACCTTTATATTTCTGTATAACTTTGTGGAACAAACTCTCTTTTTTTCTTTTGGATTCTTCTTGGCGTTAAGTGAGATAAAATTTTTTGACTCATATCTTACCAACGCTGAACACCACATCTTGTTTTTCCCCGGATATGAATCTGAAGTATGTAATAAAGATTGACGTACTAACAGATTTCCATCATTTTCAATTGCCATCAATAAACAAAGAAATTACTTCAAGGAATTCTTTGGTTGAAAAAGTTCAACTGATAAGAAAAAAACGTTTAACTAATTTCAAAAAAAGTATACACAATAGTTCCAAGATTTTGCTTAATTGTCCGTGTTGAAATTTATCATTTCAAAAGTTTCGGCCTAAGGGGTAAGACCAACAAGTGTCCTGGATTAAACAATTTGATGGCGAAGCTCCAGCCTTGGAGGTTTGCCATTGCTCCCAAGTCCACTCTGGCCCGGAGTGGTAACATCGGATAGGATCCTCTCTAGAGGTCAAATAGAACTGTTTGACATTTAATCTGTGTGCAAACTAATAACTTATGCTAAATTGAACTGTTAGTAATCCAGGTGCCCGTAGTGTACATAGAGGTGCCCGTGGTGTAATGGTTATCGTCGTAGGAAATGGACACGGCGACACAAGTTCAAATCCTGGACGAGACTGAATGCATTTCACATAGCACTAATACCCTTGGCAAAGGTGTGAATCCAATTATTCTCCCTCCAGCTATGGGTAACTAGTAGGGCAGATTAGGTTCTTCAGCCTTGGTGAGGCAACTAGTCTAGGAGAATGAAAGCTCTGAATTCAAACCTGTTAAACTCCACAAAAAAATTGACCTTGTGTCATATCCTGCCCGAGCGGAGGGCTTGGTAAATATGTAACATAAACTGTTAATAATAAAACAGTTTGATTATTTAACTGTGAGTAAACAAATGACTATCTGATTGAATTGTTAGTGATACATAGCAATACTTGGAACCATTAAACTGTGCAAATGAATGAATAGAGTTGAATAGAGTAATTAGTGTTACATAGCACTACTTGAAACTCTTTTACTGTAAGCCTTAATTGAATTATTGGTTTTATAGAACTGTAGAAATAGAACTGTTTGATCATTTAACAATGAGTAAACGAATGACTGATATTAAATTGAATTGTTTGTAATTCATAGCAATACTTGGAATCATTTAACTGTGTGCAAACGGATGAGTAATGTTGAATAGAATAATTAGAATTAAATAGCAAAACTTTCAGCATCTTCACTGTTTGAAAACAAGATTAAAATTGAATAGAATTATTAATGTTAGATAGCAATTACTGAAACTATTTAACTGTGTAGAAACAATAGCGATTCTACTATACAAAATATATATTTGAACTTTTTAAAAAATGATACCACCTACAAAATATTCGCTTAAATGTCATGTGTACGTCCATTTAAACTTGTGCAAACGAATGACCGATTAAATTGCAACTACTACAAATTAATACTTGAACCCATTTACCTGCGTGCAAGCAAATGATTAATAGTAAATAAAATAATTCGTATTAGATAAAAATACTTAAAACCATTTAATAGTGTGCGAAAAAAAAAGAGCTTAGCCTCGTTCAAAAATGTTATCAAGAAAATGTTTTTACAAATCCAATTTTATTAAATATTTATAAAGAGGATTTAGTATTAAATAATTTACAATGATTGATATATCAAAAAACCCAACAAAACCGAACTAAACCTAATTAAAATTAATTCGAAAATATGATGAAGTGAATCACGTTAAGTCATTTGACTGGAATAATATTCTATCTTTGACTTATTTTTTTAAAGTTAAATTTGAGATTAAATTTTTGATTTAAAGTCTTGTTAAATATATAACTTATATTGGTGGCGTGCTTATTATAACGTTGAGGAGTTAATTTAATGGTGTGCTTAATATAACGTTCATCACCGTTGGAATCGGTGTCCTGATTTCAAATCGCGGACGTGTCTGCTTTTCTTTTTGCGCTAATGCTATTTTCCAAGTAATATATCAATCTGTTCTCCAGGTAACTATGAGGAAATAGTCGGTTAAATTGGTTTCTTTAGCTTTGGTTTGGCAACTATTCTTGGAAAAAGAAAAAAAAATTGACCTTGTGTTACGTCCTAGCCGCGCCGGAGGGTTTTGATAAATGCATATACGTAGATTAGAAAATGATCCTATTTTGATTTTCCCATATGTTTATTTTTTAAATTTGAAAAAAAAATCTGTACGATGAAAATGGTCAAGATAAATGCTAATGACATTCCATCTTCCGATATTCTAGAGTGAGTCAAAATCTTTTGCAGTATTTTGGTAATATAAGGAATAATTCAGCTGTTGCAGATTATTTGGCAGAAGTAGTTAAGATGTCGAACCACAATGGACTGTCAGATGTCAAACTCGCTTGGTACACTATTAATGTTACACACCGGATTTGCCTCAATGGTTCGGAATCAGGCCTACCTGACCTTGCCTAATCGTCAAGGTTCTTTCGACCCAAGCAAAATTCCAGGAACGATATGGTTACTCTACTGTGATCAACTGCGCCTTCACCTTTGATTGTCTCCGCTAAGTTATAACTTTCCAAATTACACAACATCGCACATTTATCTGTGTGTTTTTTAAATCATATATGGAGCTAGCACAACGTACCAGTTCACCAACTACCACAATACTACCAACTCAGAACCCTCAATGGCTTGAATTGATTTGGTCACACGTTATATTCAGGCCGCAAACTAGTACGTTCAAAAATATTGCATAACCTTTGTTTCCATATCATATTATGCATAAGCATTCGTTTATGATTATTGATCATTAATCTACATATTATTTATTTTTTTATCAAGGAGTTCAATGGTGAAATTCGAGAAATAGTAAACAAATGTTATATAATAGCCAGCTCCTTAATGCCTAATATTCATTGCATTTTATCGATTTGTTTGATTTGGAGCTGAAAATTGATGTATTGGGATTTCTTGTTAGTCATGGATTAGCAATCTAGAATCTCGTCAGCAAAATCTATCTTGCACCGACAATTTTCTCTGCTTCGAACAGAAGTCTGGTATTTCCAATTCCCAAAGACGTGTCTCTGCATAAACGAAAGTTTTTTTATGAACCAAAAGGATTCCTGAAATGCCATGTCGTTGGCGAGTTAGTCAGGCTATAACTACTGAGTAAAGAATTTTATCCTTCATAAAGGCCTGCCCTCCGACCAGGCAAAAATAAGACTTTCTAAATTAGATGGGTTTTTTTTCTAAAATACACGTATGATTCAGCAGTGACCTCAAAGTTTTGAAGCTTAAATTACAGAGATGAGTTTGAAATAAATTGAACGTTAGTGAGAATTGACAATCATTAATTTATACAATTTTTTCAAGCATGTTATGAACGAGTCATTATTTAAATCGGTGCGGCAAACAAAATCACAGATCCACTGAGTTACAAGTATTCAATATAAAACGTGGAAATCAGCTAATTCATTATGTTAAATATATTGTTTTTACTTATTAGACTTAATTATTTTATTTTTGTATTTCGGTGTAAACGTTATGAGGTATTTACCAAACACGTATTCACGGGCAAAATGCAAAACAAGGTCAATTTTAAGCAGTCTATGGCTAGTTTATATTCCGAGTTTTCTTTCACCAAGACTGTTTATTTTACTAAGGCTAGAGAACCCAGTGTGGTCTACAGTTTACCCGTTAAATCCCTGTGAAGAATTAGCTAAAGAGCTGGACATCGTTACAAGCGTGTCCGAATTGCAATTGAACTATTACGTTCTATTTCGGAAAAATTATTTGGGAAAGGTAAGATATCTTGTATTTTCCCAACTGTTGTTTAAATACACTTCCATTCTCCAACAAGGATACCTTTGACAATAAATAACACACGAAAGTTGATATGCCATTAAAGAGAGAAACCAAAATAAGATATTGAGTAGCGATGGATTCATACTTTTCCCAAAGTCATTAAAATGAAGAGAAAAGCAAATAGCCCCGTCCAGGTTTTGATCTCGGGTTCCCGATTCTATTTCCTACGACGATAAACGTAACGCTTAGTGCCACCCTCAACAACAAACGTTTAAGCAATGAGTTTGTGTTTTGCATATCCTGTCAGGTGACATTAAACTTTGGGTGATATTCTTCAATTTAGTATCAGTTTGTGTGTTTGTTTATTAATGGCGTATCAACCTTTTCGGGTTATTTAATACAAAATCCATCCCTTTTTTAGAAGAAATTACTGGTACTATTTATGGGAGGATCCGAGTGTTCATATCTTTCCCAAGGTTTTTTTTTGTCCGAAAGTGAACGTAATAGTTCGACTGGAGTTCGAACTTGCGTACTAAGATTCCATAGTCCATCGCTTTAACCATTACACCTCTTTGTACCAGTTAATAACAGATGAAGACATGAACAATTCTAAAGTCTTCAAGTGAAAATTTACTATTAAAATATATTGTCGTGTTCTACTGAAAATAGTAAATTATCAAAGATGAACAATATATTACCTTTTAGTTTTATTCAAGCTTAAATACACCGAATTATTAAAAAAAACTTATATTATCGTTGAGTTAGGATTAAACGTTAATTGAAAGGTCTATATTTTTTATTGTTCTGTTTTTATTATATATCTATAAAAGCAGTCGAAATAAAAACACTATTTGGTAGTTTTAATATATTAGTCATGCTTGATAAGCTCCCAGTATTTCCTGGATGATACATATATGGGTCTTGTTTGGGAATATTGTTTGGACAATTATTTCCATTGAAATATATATGCCGTTTTTATTCATTTTTTATTATTTAGAAAGTAATACAACACTCACACACACACACGTGTGTGTGTGTGTGTGTGTGTTTGTAGTTAGTCTGCAGTCCTTCATTTAAGCATGTTTGATTAAATAATAAAGACACATTTTGTCTATATAATTTTATTAGAATACTTTCAAATTTTCTTACGATTGTTTTGGTTTTAGGTTCGTGTTGGTTGATCAATTTACCTTAATTGTCTCGAGCTCTTTCAGACCTTTCATACGTCATCATCAGGAGTTGTTTGCAAGTGTAAAGATTGTTTTTTCAAAATACTTTTAAGGCTTTATAACATTGCAAAAATTATGCAAATTTATAATTGGATTAAACAGAGATTCTGACGACATCAAACGAGTTTAAATTAACGCTATCAACCAAAAGAGAATATATATATATATATATATATATATATATATATATATATATATATATATATGTATATATATATATATATATATATATATATATATATATTGTGGTGTAATGTTTATCGTCACTGTAAATAGACACACTGACACGAGTTCAAATCCTGGGCAACACTGTTTGCATTTCCTATTAAGCCAATACCATTGGGGAAGGTATGAATCCAACAATTCTTTTTCCGGCAATCAATAGATAGTGAGGCAGATTGGGTTCATAAGCCTTGGTTAGACTACCATTCTAGGAGAAAGAAAACTCTAAATTCAAATCTGTTAAATTTCGATTAAAAAATTGACCTTGTGTCACATGCTGCCTTTGCAGAGGAGTTGGTAAATAAATACATACATACATACATACATACATACATACATACACTTCTTCATACAAACGCGATACGGGTCAATTAAAAAATTATCTATTTACTGTTGTTTTCTTATAATTTTTTTATTTTAGTTTTCTCTGAACAGAATAACTATTTTTCAAAATTGTACTTCATAAATGCATGAATAAATCAGGAGCCTTTTAAATTTGAATTTCGTCCATTTGTCCTCTGTTGTTTTAGGCAATTCTCTCAAACCTGAAGTTAAAAAAAAAGTCAGGAGCGTCCTGCCAGGTTAGAAACCTAGTCTAGCAGATCATTGTAATTTAATTGGATTCTCCAAAGGTAACTTGTATTTTCTATCCTTGTACCAAAAATTTCTATCCCCAGGACTGAAATACGTGTTCTGCTTGGAATTTTATCACTTCTATATGATGACGGGTTCAACAGAATACCAACTGGAAAGTGGTGTTCTACACACTTCTGTGTGTGTAGAGACGCAGATTTTTCAGCGTAATAAAATTATTCAGTTTTGTCGCCACTTACATCTGAACCAACCAGTTTATGTGCAATAGGGTGGTGCAGCCCGGGAGTAAATTCTGTTTACAAAAAGAAAGATTTTTTAACAAAGACACAGATTAGATGATTCTGAAAATTCGTTTGAACAGTAAAAAAAAAGCTTTGTGTAATTATTTAGACAAAAACAAGTACTTAATTCTGTCAATAACAATAAAACGAAAATGCAACAAAAGAATTACATGTAAATCTATCAGCTACGCCATTTATATACTATGTCACAACAATATAACACAAATAGAATGAGGCCAGCTTGCTCCAATCCAATTTGAAATTCAACAATAATAATAATGGCGTAGATCCTGTTTTCACGTTTACTATGACTATTACGATTTTAAACATCATGTAAGTCGACATTGATCTTAAATTCCCCGTGCGATGTGAAAAATGTTTCTTTAACTCCGGTATATTACGGTGTACAAGTCATTCTGGCTTATAGGTCGATTTCAAGATTTTTAGCCTAAAATTCTTGGTTAGAATTATTTCATCTACATGTCGACCTCCAAACAAAGAGTTGGCTTATGTTAGAATACATGAAATTTGCAACCAAGCTAAAATTCATTCGAAATGAATGATCTATAGCACTATAATGGAACAATGTAAATAAACAACATACCTTAGTTGTTTGACTGGTCGTCTAGCTGCTATGGCGTTCCGGTTTATGTTTACATTAAGTGCTTCAGCTGTCGGAAGCATCGTATTTCTTAACGTTAATATAATTCTTAATTTGCTTTGTAGCTTTAATATCTTAAATTTATCTCTCTGTTATTTTGTTTAATAAGTTCACCAAGCACGAGGTTAAGTTGGAAATATTTGAAGCAGTCTTCGGAAGTTAAGGTGAGTAGTGCATATTGTAAAATAAAACAGAACTCAGAACACTTGAAAATGTACTAAGCTTGATTCAACAAAAGAGAAGATAGCTGAAAAAATAATAGAACAAGAAGTCGATTAAATTTTTAAAAAATGGGCTAGTCCATTCTTGCCCAGAGAGTGTGTAGGATGCTACGACAGTGCATATCAATTCTTAGTATTACTGTTCCACTGGTTTACTACTCAGAGGTAAAGAGACATTTTGGAGATTTTAGGGGGCTTAAAGAGTCGCTCTATACAGCTCAATTTACGGGGAATATTAAGATGTAGGTTTAATTCTTTATTTTTAATGTCATGAATCATCGGAAATATTACGAACAAAGAGAAGAAAAAATTTTATATGTATAACGATAATAATATCAATGTGGACATTTTCATGAGAGATTCCCCGTGGTATAGCGTCTCACGTGTTGTTCTGTGACAAGGTAGAAAGTGAGTTCAAATTCAAGTCACAGTGTGTTCGCTTTCGGACTAATACCCTGGGGAATTGAATGAAGCCACTTATCCCTTCCATTAATGAGCCAAATAATTTTTTTTGTTTAATGGCACATGCTTCGTGGGATATTTAATGCCGAATCCATCCTTCAAGAAAAACAGAAAATATTCTATTTAACCCAAAGTTGGTAGGATAAGGGGGTTCATACTTTTCCCAAGGGTATTTGGCCAAAAGTAAACGTAATAGAGCAACTGCTGTCGAACTCACTACGATTCCGCAGGGCAGCGCTTTGACCATTACACCTCTAGGACACCCACCCGGCTAAATATTTACACTACTGTCCTTCTACAGGGATGACTTTTGTATTAAGTAATCAACTAAGTGTTTCTTAGAATGGTCTTGGAAGAAACCAAGTCAAACATTCACACGGTTTGGAGCTGACGCTTTTAAACAACTCAGTGCCCGTAGTGTAATGGTTATCGTCGTAAAAATTGGACACGGTGACACGAGTTCAAATCCTGGACGAGACTGATTGCATTTCACATAGCACTAATATCCTTGGGAAAAGTATGAATCCAATTATTCTCCCTCCAGCTATGGGTAAATAATAGGGCAGACTAGGTTCTTCAGTCTTAGTGAGGCAACTAGTCTAGGAGAAGGAAAACTCTGAATTCAAAACCTGTTAAACTCCGCTTAAAAATTGACCTTGTGTCATATCCTACCCGAGCGGAGGGGTTGGTAAATATAAACTCAGTTCAACGTTCATAGATCTTTTAACAAAAATAGTCCAGGTGAATGTTTTAAATATATATCGATTGCGACAAGTTTCGCTGAAAGCCATGTTTCACACAATGCCATTAAACTTAGGCAGACTTAAACGTAAGAGGAGTTGCTCTCTATATAGACATCTTTATATATATATATATATATATATATATATATATATATATATATATATATATATATCAGACTAAGGTGTAAATGGTTGAATAAAACACCGATCTACAAGTGGAGTAATGGTTAGCAAGTTCGACTAGCGAACCAACACGAGTGAGTTTGAGTCTCATTGGGTGACCCATTCTTTTGGCCTTGTGCCACATCGAAGCAAAGAGCTTCGTAAATTACTACAAATTAATTATTTCTATATCTTTAAATTCAGAGAAAATTTGTTGAAAAACAAAAGTAACGAAGTCTTTTCTTGTAAGAAAAGATAATATTAATCAGAGCGTGTATATTTTAACAGAGAAAAGGAAGATTCATGCATTTAAGGAAGCAGTTTTCGTTAACCTTAATCTAAATAGATATATTGTGTGTGTTAATAAGATCCCTGTATGAGAATTTCACTATGTAGTCGGGAAAATTTATTCATGCGTCAATATATAGAGGGCTGCCACTGAAATTTTCATCTGCAAAAGGAGGGATTAGTAATAGCAGTATTAATAGATCTATGCAAACAATAACATATTCGTTCAAATTAAGATAATTAGGTGAAATTGAAATTAAATGCATCTAGAAGGAAAAGAATGTGGGTTTTAACTCAAAGAAATATACCGAAATTTGTTACGAAAAATGTAACGATCAAAATCCAATTTACTTTTAGATGCTTTTCCTTCCTAGATTGTTAAGAATATATATTTAACTAGTTAGAATAATAGATAAATCTACAACATTTTCCTCTAGGTACATGATATATCCGTACCAATTGAATATGTATTTATTTTTTTCCCTATTCATAAGATTGAGGTCGGTTCGAAGTTAGACGATAAAGTTGGAGATTTATCTATTATTCTACTGGTTAGATATATATTTTTAACAATCTAGGAGGGAAAAATTTTTTAAAGTTAATTGGATTTTGAACTTTAAATTTTTCGTGACAAGTCAAATATTCTCATCTGAGAATCTCAAAGAAATTTTTTAAACGAGCGGAAAAGTGACGATTGGCCAATGAATATGAAAATACAAATAAAAAAAATTACAGCTTTTCGAGTCAATTTTCCTAAAACAAAGTCTACACGTTTTTTAATATGGAAATCAGTGGATTTTTCACACACACACACACACACACACACACACACACACACACACACACACATATATATATATATATATATATATATATTATGGCAACAATATTAAAATGAATTTTAAAAGATCATGGAAAGGATATCTAGTTGATTGCTTCATATATTGTAAATGTTCATGTCGCACATAAACGACTGACTCAGCTAACTTCACCACCAAAATTTTGAGATATAATTCCCCATCGAACACAATTCTAAACAACAACCATTTTTATGCATACTAATTGATAACTAGAATGGTCCAATTATCCGATATTTGCCACAAATCCACACACACCCAACAATGCCTTCACTTCAAGAGCCACCACCCAAAACGTTGTCCGAAATTCATCCCATATAGCATGTTGGACCATAGTCACGAACAAAAACCTTTGGAGAACTGCACATAACCATCTATCAGAGAGGACACACAACAACATTAAGAAGTAAGGGATTAATACTAGTTGAAAATATCACTAGAACTACAAATCCCTAAAATTATAGCCATAAACAAACCTTGCTCTATGGTTAAATGTACATCAGAATCAATCCAGAACTATTTACAGAAATAGTAACGAACCAACATCAACTTAAAAAATAATGTGATGATTAAAGAACCTATTCAATAATAGAATATAATTAAAGTTAATTAGAAGAAATCAACAGCCTAAAAACCAGAGCACACCTTATCTAGACTTGAAGAAAATAAAACGCATTTGGTCTCAAAATAGTCAATGTAATAACATCACAGGACGAAAATCCAATACTTTCGAAACAAACGCGGCAAATAAATAAAAAAAAGTAAAGTTGGAGATAGTAGCCGAGGACGACAAGAAGGCTCCTTTTTAAAATAG
The DNA here is from genome assembly GCA_963585895.1 of Sepioteuthis lessoniana. NCBI lineage: Eukaryota > Metazoa > Mollusca > Cephalopoda > Myopsida > Loliginidae > Sepioteuthis > Sepioteuthis lessoniana. The sequence continues at coordinate 70,869,897 of OY757916.1, read as the reverse complement.
CTACAACACCGAGGTGTTGGGGAGGGTGCTACTCCTTTCCCTGGATTACTCCACTTTACACGTACCTTATATTCCTGAGGGTTGTAATTTACGAAGCTCTTTGTTTAGATGTAGCATAAGGCTGATTGAATGGGGCACCCAATGAGAATCGAACTCACTCTTGCAGGTTTGCTAGTCAAGCTTGCTAACCATTACACTACCCGAGGTGCCCAATTGCTGAAAGTTAAGCAAGACAGTATCAAGTACCATTTTTATAATCTTTGGTATGATTGAACCCAGGTCTCCCGAACCATGAGCGAACACTCTACCCACTTATACAATGAGACCGTCTATATAAATAAAATAGAAAAATAACGTGTAATAAAGAGAAGTTTAATTGGTTTGGTTTGTTTGGTTTTATGGCATATCAACCTTTGTAGGTTATTTAACGCCAAATCCATTTTTATGTAAATAACCTGTTGTATTGAAAACAGTTCAGTTTAGCATAAGTGCACAGTTAAATGGTCAAAAACATTTCCATTTCAAACTATTCAAACAGTTATATGTAATAATTCAGTTAAGTGTACATACAGTTTTAATGTCGAAAAACAGTTCCATTTCAAATAATTCAGTTAAGCATAAACACGCAGTTTAAATGTAAGTACGGTTTAATTGTCAAAAACGTTTCTATTTCAAGCTATTCAGTTTACTCAATTCATTTTAGCATAAGTATGCTGTTAGTTCTATTTAACCCATAGATAGGACCCTATCAGGTGCTACTACTCCGGGCCAGAGGGGACCTGGGAGCGATGGCAATGAAGGGGTACTCCGCATTCCCCAAATCTCCAGCACTGCTGGAACCTCACCATCAGGTTGTTTAGAGTCAAATCCAAGACACTCGTTAGGGGGGGGTCTTACCCCTCTGCAGAGATGCAGTCAGTGTATTCTATAGCCCCAGCTGACTGGGCAAAGAGAAGTTTAAGTTGTCATACAAAAATATAATCTGCATAAATACAAAAATGCACACGTGCACTAAATAATCGAATCTCAAAACAAAAATTACATATATATATATATATATATATGTGTGTGTGTGTGTGTGTGTGTGTGTGTGTGTCCGTGATGTAATGGTTATCGTCGTAGGAAATGGACACGGCGACACGAGTTCAAATCCTGGACGAGACTAATTGCATTTCACATTGCACTAATACCCTTGGGAAAAGAATGTATCCAATAATTCTCCCTCCACCTATGGGTAAATAGTAGGGCAGACTAGGTTCTTCAGCCTATGTGAGGCAACTAGTCTAAGAGAAGGAAAACTCTGAATTCAAACCTGTTGAACTCTGCTTAAAAAATTGACCTTGTGTCATATCCTGCCTGAGAGGAGGGGTTGGTAAATATGTATATATATGTACAGACTAGCTAAAAACACTTATGTATGGGGATAAACGCATTCTCACATATTGAAACCATTTACAGCCGTTGAAAACACATGCGTATAAAAGTATATGTATAAGTGAGAGTATATATATATATATATATATATATATATATATATATATATATATATATTGATCACACACAGAGATTTGCACAATGCAAACTAATAGTAACAATACACACATCAACGGACACCTTAGCATTTCTCTCTCACACACAGAGGCTCACGCACACAGACACACAAACATACCAGTAATGGAAAAAGACACATTAACACATACTAGATGTAAAAATGAGAGAAAAGAACAAAAAACATTATAAGCAAAACAACCAAAAATATTCACGGACAATTAACTACAATGGAACAACCATAGGCATTAAACCTGGAATCAACTAGAAGTAAAAAAAAATACCATGTACTCCTCTATAAAGATATTCAACAAACAACCAACAATTCAATCACCTGGAGAGGATTGGAAAGTCAAAAACACGTGTCGCACAAGTATATACTTATAGGAAATAATAATAAAAATCAGCGTAATACCAAATTGTAAAACATTTACGGGTCTCTTCCTTTTAATATATATATATATATATATATATATATATATATATATATATATATATATATATATAACATAACATAACAGTGTTGGTTGTCTCTAAATCACTTTCGGGGTTTGTGTCGAACCAAGTGCAATATAATATGGAGATTACTCAATATCTAGGATAGAACTATTATATAATAATAATAAATACATATATTTTAGATTTATATATTTAATGCCATGGTATTAAATATATAAACCCATGCCATTAAATATATAAATCTAATCAATGTATATATATATATATATATATATATATATATATATATATATATATATATATATATTTATATATGTATATATATATATATATATATATATATATATATAATGAATCCACGGCATTATATATATATATATATATTTATATATATATATATATATATATATATATATCGTGGTCTGCATTACAGTTCATACCAAAATTCTTCCAAAGAAAATATTAAGGATTACGAATATTGATTTTCTTGTCAAGGACATAATCTGGTCTTCCTTCTTTGAAGTAATGACATTTAGCATTATTCTCTCTATATATATGTATATAGACGGCAACTAGACAAGAATGTTGTGAGCAATATTAAACAAGTCCTGGCGGCAACACCCCACAAAGCACCAACTATACAGCCACCTGCCTCCTATCACGGAAACTATCCAAGTTAGACGAACCAGACACGCAGGACACTGCTGGACGAGCAAGGACGAGCTCATAAGTGATGTACTCCTATGGACCCCCACATATGGCCGAGCTAAAGCAAGAAGACCTGCTCGAACATACAAACAGCAGCTGTGTGAGGATACGGATGTAGCCCAGAAGACCTGCCAGAGGGAAAAGTGGCGAGAGAGAGTCAGGGATATCTGTCCTGGCGGCACGATAAGATGATGATGATGATGATGACTTGTATATATGTGAATTTATCGATGGAGAAAAACTGAAAAACAAAGTAATCCAAAGTGATGAATTTATTGTGAAAGAAGGTCGTCGCCATAATGTTTCGGTTTTAATAAACCATCATTAGGACTTTAAAAATGATTACTTTCTTTTTCAATGTCTATCCATACTTTTGGATTCTTTTCCCTTATTTATTTCCTTATATATATATATATATATATATATATATATATATATATATATATATATAAAGTTAGCATACCTTAGCATAGACACAAATTCACTGAGCGCCTTTGATTGTGTCTCTAAGCTATTTTTTCTGTTCTTTTCCAGATCTCTTAAAATAAAACTTAAAGTGGTGAATCATTTGATTGTAAACGATATAGTAAATGAAGGACGTTGATCTTTATATTTGTCACTTTTAGTATTTTGCAAAGATAGAAAAACTGTCAATCACTGTGACTCCCAGAAAATGCTGCAGTGTCATACTATTTATTTAAAGCAGTAGTCATCATCATAATCATCATGTCGTGCCGCCAGCATGGATATCCCTGACACTCTCTCTCCACTTCTCCCTCTCGTTTATCACCTCTGGCAGGTCTTCAGGGCTACATCCCGTATCCTCACACAGCTGCTGTATGTATGTTCGAGCTGGTCGTCCTGCTTTTGCTCGGTCATATGTGGGGGTCCATAGGAGTACATCACTTAAGAGCTCGTCCCTGCTTCTCTGTCTGGTTGTCTAACTTGGATGGTTTTCGTGATGGGAGGGAGATGGCCATATAGTTGGTGCCTTGTAGGGTGTTGCCGCCAGGACTTGTTCAATATTGCAGGCAACATTCTTGTGTAGTGGTCAAACTTTATTTTTCTAAAGGACACCTTTGAATCTTATTTTACGTTTGGGAGTCCCCGCGGCGTAAAGGCTCAACTGCGGTTTTAAGGTAAGCAAGTTCAAATTCCAGTGACACTATTAACTTCACTTTCGTTCTTATACCCTCAGGAAAGTTGTAAACTCCCATCTTTCTCTTAAATAATATATCTGCTATTCTTCAGTAGGGATGCTTTTGGCATTAAATAACCCACGAAGGTCAATATACCATTTAGCTAAGAAACCAAAACTATTCTAATCTAGTGAGCCCCCAAAATTGCGCCACTACATCGGCATCAACATTTGAACGCAACTCTTTATAAGCAATGTAGGGGCGCAGCTTGGGAGAAAATTTTGTATTACGGATGTGGATAAATAGAAAATTTTTCTGATAATGAAAGGCTGAATATATATTCTTACTATTCTGCTTTTTACTCACTATATTCTGTGTTATAAGCTCAATTGTTTACACAGTTCAACTTCTTAAATATAAAGACGGTTAGTAATTAACATAAAAAAAAAACAATAAAAAAAATAAACTGACAAATTAAATAAAATAAATTGATATTGAAAAATAGTTATTTCACATCAAAAAGATTAAATCTTCCTAGTTTTAATCTTTTGAACCAATCGTTTCATCTTTAGTGTTATCATTCAATTGGTGGATATTTTTCGCATCCCCTTCCCAGTGATGTAATATCATACACATGGCAGATTACTTAATTTGAAATTTATCTATCTCCCCTACTTGATAAAGAACACGACACCGAGTCTCTTCTTTAATGTAGACTTTGAAAAATATATCTATGGCTTCGTAATTGCTAACATGAAAGGATACTGTAATATTTCAATTTAAATCCAGTGAGGAGGAACTCCTCTGGGAATAAACCTCCGGTGCTCACATGAATTTTGTGACTCTCAGGTGAGAGTGAGAACTAAATTACCGAAAAGGCGCGTATTTAAGATTTAAGTGCAATCATGCCACGTTGTCTACATATTTCTTGAAATATACAGCGCTTATATTGGTAATATAAAACCAGGCTAACACATTTGAAGAAACTATTGCTAATGTTGCAAGATCTGATCGGGTGTTCGATTGGTTGATTGATTTTAACGGCATGTCACCTTGTCTAGGTTTATTTTATGTCAAGAGGTTTGGGAACTATATTTATTGTACATTCATATCTAAATTTGGGTTGTTGTATCCTAAGAGTTTTTTGTTGTTGTTGTTTTGTTTTATAAAAGGTCTCATGGAATATGAGAGATATTTGTTTGGTTTGGTTTGGTTTGTTTGGTTTTATGGCATATCAACCTTTGTAGGTTATTTAACGCCGAATCCATTTTTATGTAAATAATCTGTTCTATTTTAAACAATTCAGTTGAGCATAAGTACACAATTTAATGGTCAAAAACATTTCCATTTCAAACTATTCAAGCAGTTAAATGTAACAATTCAGTTAAGTGTAAATACAGTTTTAATGTCGAAAAAACAGTTCCATTTCAAATAATTCAGTTAAGCATAAGCACGCAGTTTAAATGTAAGTACGGTTTAATTGTCAAAAACATTTCTATTTCAAGCAATTCAGTTTACTCAAACAATTCATTTTAGCATAAGTATGCAATTAGTTCTATCTAACCCATAGATAGGGCCCTATCAGGTGCTACCACTCCGGGCCAGAGTGGACCTGGGAGCGATGGCAATGAATGGGTACTCCGCATTCCCCAAAGCTCCAGCACTGCTGGAACCTAACCATCAGATTGTTTAGTGTCAAATCCAAGACACTCGTTGTGGGGGGGGGTCTTACCCCTCTGCAGAGGTGCAGTCAGTGTATTCTACAGCCCCAGCCGACTGGGCAAGAGTGATATTTGTACAAATCAGTTTGACGCATAGATAGTACCCTAACAGGTACTACCACTACGGTTCAGAGTGGACCTGGGAGGAATAACAATGAAGAGTTGCTTCACACTCCTCAGTTCTCCAACTCTCCTCAGATGCAGTTTTTTGTAAGGAGGGGATTCTTACTCCTCTTCAGCGGATACAGTCAGCTTATTCTAAGACCCACCTACAGGGTGCCCGAGATCATAAACAGACATGATATTTTCAATTCAGTCATAATTTACGTTATTTTTTTTTTACTGAAAAAAAATCATACTTTTATCAACAAATATTGTGAATATTTTTCATTGTATAAATTGAAGTTGAATAACATTGGCTTTATTTTTTGATAGAAATTTTGTTAATATTCAAAACAGAGAGGTAGAGAGGAAGAAAGAATGACTGAGAGAGGGTTAGAGAGAGAGAGAAAAATATGCCTTCGATAATAAATTTAAATTTCTCTAACGCTTAAGGGTACTGAGTCACTGGCAGACCACGTTTGTGATTGTATCACAATTTTGGGGCAGGTAGTTTTCATGAGTTTGTATTTGTTGCCCTACTGCATCAGGCTTTGATTTTTTCCTTCTCTACCGGTTGCCGTATCAAGGTTAAACTGTTAAGTCTGCCCTATAATTTTTCCGTTAATGGAGCCGTGAAGAAAAAAAAGACATATGTCTTTTTTTCCTGGGGTATTACTGAAAAAGTGCTCGTGCAGGATTTGAAATCGGCTACTCAACTTCATTTCCTACGACAATAACTGTTATTCCTTGAAGTCATGTGGTTACATGATTTCAAGGAAAATTCTGTGTTGAAAGGCTTTAAAAGTAAAACGAAATTTATTTGAGAAAATTATTTTGTCAAAGCAGCAATTAACGCTCAAGTTAAAAATTAATGATATAAAATGCGTATTCAAAAAAATGCATTAGTGTTCCTTCAAAGTATTTATAAAGCATCTGTATATCTCTATTTATTTCTCTCTCACTATCTCTCTCACAAACTCTCACTCTCTTTCTTTCTTTCTTTCTTTCTTTCTTTCTATCTATCTATCTATCTATCTATCTGTCTGTCTGTCTGTCTGTCTCTCTCTCTCTCTCTATATATATATATATATATATATATATATATGTGTGTGTGTGTGTGTGTGTGTGTGTGTGTGTGTGCTTTTACAACAAAAGTTTACTTAAAGAAGAGCCAAATGGCATATTTAACCATTCAAGTATGTGAAGTTACTAAAAATGTTCACGCCAATATATATTCGATAACAAGACCATAAAACGTTGCGTCAAATTCAATGTTTAACATATATATATATATATATATATATATATATATATATATATATATATATATATATATATATATATATATATATATATATATATATATATATATATTGCTATATTTAACTCAGTCTATTGATGTTTATTAGTGTGTTCATATCATTTTTTAACTTCCTCGAACTCTAAACACACACACACACACACACACACACACACACACGCACACACACACGCACACGTACACACACGCACACGCACACGCATGCACGCACGCACGCACACACACACGCACACATTTCTTTCTTTAAAAAAGAAGTTATTTAGAAATGTTATTCCATTTCCATTATAAATTCCTTTAGCTTATTATTTGATGAACTTTAATAAGCGAAATAAATTTATCATAGAAATGCAATACTATTTTTAAATTTCTTGCTTTTTAAACAAAAATATATATATTGCTCTGCAGGTGTATTTTGTATTAAATAGCCGTGAATTGAGCACTCATTTTTTGGATATTCAAATTATTTGTTTACCTACCTATATATATATATATATATATATATATATATATATATATATATATATATATATATATATATATATATATACAAAGTCAGCATCGAACATGGAAACTAGATATAGATTAAAAACTATTATCATCGGAGTGGCAATATATATATATATATATATATATATATATATATATATATATATATATATATATATATATGTGTGTGTGTGTGTGTGTGTGTGTGAGTGTGTGTGTGTATATATATATAAATATATGAACATAGATAGCAGAGGTTTGGAGCGTAAAGAATTAAGACAACATTGAATCTATTCCAAGTTCATTTATACTCTAAGGAATGACTCTCTTTGTTATTTTCATTTCTCATTTAATCATGTTGCTTTAAAGATTATATCGTCCCAATCATTACGCTTATTGATTATGCACTCTGATATTCTTCAGTTCTCGTCTTGTAATTTCTTCTGGTTCATAATTCTCTAGTGTTCGAATCGCTGCGAAGTTTACTTGCAGATCACCTTTATTATGCAGAAACTCTGTCCCTGAAATTTCAAAATAACTATCAGAAATTCTTCCTTGTCACCCTATCATAAAATGATTGATAAATAAGTTGTCTGCCGCAATATTAAACTCATCATTACAAGAGTAAGATTCAAAGACAGACGCATGACGATCGTCATTCTCTGTAGTGATGGCATCTGAAATGATATAGTTACTGTGGCTGAAAGACCTACCTCCAAACCGCTTGCTTCCGTTGATAAGCGCCAGTATGACAGCAATTTGAAATTTGGGACATTATTCGATCAGAATCCCCCCCCTCTCTCTCTTTCTCTCTTTCTTTCTCTCTCTCTCCCTCTCTGCCTGTCTCGGTCTCAGTCCCTGTATATATAGTGTGCGTCTGCGTGTTTAGAGAGAGAGAGAGAGAGAGAGAGAGAGAGAGAGAGAGAGAGAGAGAGAGAGAGAGAGATACATATATATGCATATGTAAACTCACCATGATTTAATGGGCAAGAAATTAGCTTCGATAATCATTAAGGTTACAACAGGTTGCGCAATGCTTGCACATTTACATCAAAACTGAGTCAAGCTTGGTAAATAACTATTATATATATATATATATATATATATATATATATATATATGTGTGTGTGTGTGTGTGTGTGTGTGTGTGTGTATCACTCAATCTATTTATCTCTCTATCTATTTGTATATATATATATATATATATATATATATATATATATATCACTACACTATAGTGATTTTAAGGTATTGATAATTTTAAAGACAAAACATAATAACATTAAAATGAAGGGGAAAAGAAGAAGCACAACTCATGCATATATAATTAAAACGTCTGACTGTTTCATTCATGGGAATTAAAAATCATATAAAGATAAATCTACTCACCGAAAATAATGAATCAAACTATACGTAAATTATCATAACTGTAGGAACAATGATTTTTATAAAACTGTATCAACTAGAACTTTTATTAGCATTGTGCGGACATTAAACTTAGTTTGTGAGGACATGGCAGGGGTGATTAATGAGAGGGACGGATATTGAGAGAGAAACAGTCAGGGAACTCCCTGCTGTCAAGTCGATTCGATGATGTTGATGGTGAAGATGTTTTGTAAAGCACAGAAAAACTTTAAATTTAAAATGTCGGAGATTAGATCCTAGTAAAAAAATAAAATAAAATAAAACATAGATAATAGAAGACAAGAGGAATCGCAGAACCAGGTACAAACTTGACTCTGAAGCCTGGTTTTCTTTCTTGAAAGTACAAACGGTGAAGATCCTAACGCAGATACTTGAAGGAGCATCAAAATTGTTGTTCCCGACGATGTAACATCAAAATTATTTTGCTTGACGTACCCCAGCAAAATTAATCCCTGGGCTCCCAATGATTGTGCATCTTCCTGATGTTGTTCCCATTAGTCGTTTTACCACAGCTTTCATGACTTATTCCCTAATATAAGGCTCCCCGACGGTGTAACACTTTGTTGTGTTGCGGGCGTTAAATATTATTACAGTAGTCAATAAGATATTCATTAAATTCCTCATCACCCCTACTCTGTACAGCTGTTAACAAACTTTAGTAAATATAGTTAGTTCATTGCAAGATATGACCACATTCGTTGGGTTATCCTTAGGTTAATTGACTTTAACAATTACGGTCTCCAATTAAATGCAGAAAAAAATTAATTCGCATTCATTTTAAACAAATAAATGCCTCATATATAAATGTAATACTAATGTGTTCGTTTGGTTTGGTTTATAAGTTTAATAGTATATCAAATACTTATTTATAAATGTTCGATTACAATCACAACTATTTTCCAAAGTTCAAGCGCACCTTTTTCAAAGCTTTTTTTTTTATAATGATTTGCTTGTTTACAGATATGATATCAAGTATTCGGAATTCAAAGAAGTTGAACACATTTAGTTTCAAATATTTCTATCTTATACTCATAATTTATACACAATTATATGGCTTTAATTTCTCCTATCTAATATTAATAATTTATACACAATTATATGGCTTTAATTTCTCCTATCTAATATTAATAATTTATACACAATTATATGGCTTCAATTTCTCCTATCTAATATTAATAATTTATACACAATTATATGGCTTCAATTTCTCCTATCTAATATTAATAATTTATACACAATTATATGGCTTTAATTTCTCCTATCTAATATTAATAATTTATACACAATTATATGGCTTTAATTTCTCCTATCTAATATTAATAATTTATACACAATTATATGGCTTTAATTTCTCCTATCTAATATTAATAATTTATACACAATTATATGGCCTTAATTTCTCCTATCTAATATTAATAATTTATACACAATTATATGGCTTTAATTTCTCCTATCTAATATTAATAATTTATACACAATTATATGGCTTTAATTTCTCCTATCTAATATTAATAATTTATACACAATTATATGGCTTTAATTTCTCCTATCTAATATTAATAATTTATACACAATTATATGGCTTTAATTTCTCCTATCTAATATTAATAATTTATACACAATTATATGGCTTTAATTTCTCCTATCTAATATTAATAATTTATTCACAATTATATGGCTTCAATTTCTCCTCTCTAATATTAATAATTTATACACAATTATATGGCTTTAATTTCTCCTATCTAATATTAATAATTTATACACAATTATATGGCTTTAATTTCTCCTATCTAATACTAATAATTTATTCACAATTATATGGCTTCAATTTCTCCTCTCTAATATTAATAATTTATTCACAATTATATGGCTTCAATTTCTCCTATCTAATATTAATAATTTATTCACAATTATATGGCTTCAATTTCTCCTATCTAATATTAATAATTTATTCACAATTATATGGCTTTAATTTCTCCTATCTAATATTAATAATTTATTCACAATTATATGGCTTCAATTTCTCCTATCTAATACTAATAATTTATTCACAATTATATGGCTTCAATTTCTCCTCTCTAATATTAATAATTTATACACAATTATATGGCTTTAATTTCTCCTATCTAATATTAATAATTTATACACAATTATATGGCTTTAATTTCTCCTATCTAATATTAATAATTTATACACAATTATATGGCTTCAATTTCTCCTATCTAATATTAATAATTTATGTATGATTATATGGCTTCAATTTTTCCAATGTAAAAACTAATAATTTATACACAATTATATGGTTTCAGTTTTTCATATCTAATACTAATAATTTATACATGATTATATCAATTTGAGTAACTTACTATTCTATGATAATCCTTGGTTTGCACACATTAATATAAAGTAATAATACTAATTTCAAATAATAATTCTTATATCATGTTATATCAAGCAACTCATAATATATTCTAAGTAAACGATTACACTTTTAAGTACCTATTCTTAATACAAATAATTTTCGCACAATTATACGGTATTAAGTATTCCTATCTGATACAAATAATTCACAAACATAACCCTAACTACCAATCCAGGTAAGATCGGTTCAGTAAGTAATGGTAATGAAGAAACGACCTCACAATTCCAAGAGCTCCGGAACTGGCGCCGCACCTACGCCACGTGTTGTTCCGTGTTATATCTAAGACATTTCTCTTGTGAAATGTATTTCATTATCATTTCTTTAAAATAAGTATTATATTATAAAGTGAATTCCAATGACCAGAAAATCCGACAAGCATTGTAGGTGACATATGCATGTCGTGCAAAGTGCTTGCCGGATTTTCTGGTCATGGTAATTCAGGACACATAGCGTAACGGTTATAAGCGTTGGTTCCCAAAGCTTCTTTGGCTACAGTCATCTGGAGGTTGCAGGTTCAATCCTGACTGTAGGCAAGTAACAATACAGGAATACTTAACGCTTGTACCTGGTTATGGCAAACGGAATCAGAACAGGCGACACCCATGGATTCAATAAAGGACGTAGTTCGAAGTTCCGGATAGGTTCCCGAGTTGGACATATCGGCCAAAACGTTGTTGAAATAAGAATAAAGATGAAGAAAAGAGTCCGAAAACCCATAATGATAAAAATTATCAAGCTTCGTCTCAGAAATTTAGGCAACTATAATTCATATATTTAAAAAAAATGTATATGGATGTTCTTTCCCTTAAGGTTATGATTACGAAGATGCATATCTCCAATCTTCATGGGAAGATGCTGCCCTGGAGGTGACTCTGTCTTCTGTAAGAGTATGGATATAACTACAAGACACATCAGGTTAACTGGCAGCGCTATTACCATGACTAGTTAATTTGGTAAGGTTTGCGTGTGATGTGGACCATTAGCTCAGTGGTAGAACATCTGCTTTACCTTCTGTGGGCGTTGGTTCAATCTACAGTGGGGGGAGATCACGGTATACACAGCTAATAAGACCTAATAAGTTCAATGATTCCGTTTGTCACACGCTGTGCTTACCGGATTTTCTGGTTATGGTAATTCAGATCTTTAAGAATGTCTTAACTTTCTACAAAAGATAGAGTAGGTGTGTTCTAAACCCCACTGACAGAATCAATGTTTTAAGTGCTAAAATATTAATATATTTCATAATTATTACAGAAATTTTTTTGACCTATTGACGATATCTCCCAAAATTTATTTGACCTGTAGACAGGATCTCTCAAAATTCATTTGACCTATGGATGAGATCTCTCAAAATTTTTCCAAAGTTAGCCAGGTAGTAATGACAAAAAAGAGGATACTTCAAAAACCCATAGCTTTAGAAGTGGATCCTCTCCAGTGGAAACAGGGAAGCAGTTTATCAGACAATAGTGAATATAGATTGTATTATGTATACTCAACGCTGCGCTTGCCGGATTTGCCGGTCATAATAATTCAATTCTTTTGTGAATATCTTAACTTTCTACAAAATATATAGTTGGTGTATTCTAAAGCCCACTGACAATGCAAGTCAATGTTTTAAGTGCTAAAATATTAATATATTCCAAAATGATTACAGAAATTCATTTGACCTATAGAAGAGATCCCTCAAAATTTATTCGACCTATAGACGGGATCTCTCAAAATTTATTTGACCTATGGATGAGATTTCTTAAAACTTATTTGACCTAGAGATGACATCTCGTAAAATTTATTTGACCTATAGATGAGATCACTCAAAATTTATTCGACCTATAGACGGGATCTCTCAAAATTTATTTGACCTAGAGACAAGATCTCTCAAAATTTATTTGACCTATGGATGAGATTTCTTAAAACTTATTTGACCTAGAGATGACATCTCGTAAAATTTATTTGACCTATAGATGAGATCACTCAAAATTTATTTGACCTATAGACGAGATCTCTCAAAATTTTACCGTAGTTAGCGAGGGACTAATGACAACAAAGAGAATATTTCCCAAATCCATAGCTCTTGAAGTGGATCCTCACCATTGGAAGCAGTTTATCAGACAATAGTGAATATAGATTGTAATAAGCATACTCAAAGTAGTGCTTGATAGAGGCAAAGAGCTATCATTATTTATCAGTTATCATTTTTGACCACTAAGCCGAATGAATCATATCATAATGTCGGCTTCAAAAGTTGGGCTAAATGGTTCGCCTAATAAAATCCGACAAAGGAAATTGTTCAGAATCTTGCCAAAATAAAGATAAGAAAACAAAAAAAATTCTATTTAAGGTTTTGTATTGATAATAGAATTAAGCCAACTCTGATTTAAAGAAAAGTAACAAAAAATATCCATCAAATTAAGGAAATTACTTTTTTGTTGTAGGAACATAATTCAATTTTTTTCATCACTTGCATCTTGTGGGGGAAAAAACAACTAATTTCATGAACAAAAAGCTAAATAAGTTTCATGGGTAAAGTCTACTACACAGTGTTACAAGACAAATACACGAAATTTGTGCATTTACACGCATAACCGTTGCTTATTTTGTTCGTACATACTATCTATCTATGAAGACAGAGAGTAGTAATTTAAAAAACCTTTTGCTTAGATGTTGTACAATGCCATATCAATGCAGCACCTAATAAGACTCGAACTCACGCGCGAAGGTTTGCTTGTCAACCTTGCTAACCATTACACCACCTGAGGTGAAAACTGTGATTATCAATAAACCGAATCTCTCTCTTCAAGAAGTAGGATGCCGTATAAGGTCATTTTTTAAAACGGAATACAACAGGTTTCCATTCAGAGTTTTCTTTCTCCTGGACGGATTGCCATATCAGTCTGCCCAACTAATTACATATGTTATATAGTCATGTGCCGTATCATAACGACTCAATAATAGAGACAGACTCATGAATAAACGACGCACGCAGTAACAATCAAGATGCAGGAAGGAAGACACAGGAAGAAACGATGCAGGATAAAGACGCAGGAAGACCTCTTTTCAAATATATTTACCTCTCACTTTATTGCAAAGGTTTGAAAGGGTTGTTTAAGGTTTAGCATGTGAGAGAGTGCTGGAGACTGAACATAAACTTCATATTTTGACCCCACTGTTATGACCGTCACGTTGTGTCTTTCTTGTTCTCTTAATGTTGGGGTCTACTCCATCGGGGCTTTCCGGGGGCCCCCTCGGTCGGGTGTGGCTTTCCCTACCACATCTGGTCTCTAGCTGTCTGGAATTCTACTGGCAACTGCATCGGCACCTCAAACTCAACTGAGTTAAATAATAACTCAACGCCCACACGATCGCCTACTGGATCTTTGAAATCGAATGTTTAATCGTCATCAAGCGGAAATAACTGTCATGTAGTTCAGAGGTTACTCTCTTCCGGTGCATGACTGTAATGGCACAACGGGACCTTCACCTTGTCCCATATCATAAGCCTTAATCCGCCCACGCGATCTCTTTCGATTACTGGCCGTTGGAATGTGTCACTTCCTTCCGGTGTATTACCTTGGAATAGTATTTTTGGGCCGGGTGGAAGGTCAAAATATAACACATATAGAAGGTTGGAGAATAGATCGATTCATGCTTTTCCGAAGAGTATTAGCGAGAAGTGAAACGTAAACAGCCTCGTCTCGGATTTGAACTCGGGTCGTCGATTCCGTTTCCGGTGACACCTGTTACATTAAGCATGCATAAACGTTGCACTTTAGAATTAATGTTTTTATTATCATTGAAACAACAAAAATACTGGGAGTACAATAATACTGTGAAATAGAACGCATTTTCAATTGCAATAAAAATGGTTTGATCAAAGAGGCGACATCTCCACCCTAAAGGGCGGGCCTTTGAAACTAGTGAACAAGTTCACCTACATCAAAAACAGCATCTCATCAACCGAGAATGACATCAACACACGACTAGCAAAGGCATGGACAGCTTAAGGTAGGCTATCGGTCATATAGAAGTTAGATCTGACCGATAAAATAAAACAGTT
This sequence comes from Sepioteuthis lessoniana, assembly GCA_963585895.1. Classification (NCBI taxonomy): domain Eukaryota; kingdom Metazoa; phylum Mollusca; class Cephalopoda; order Myopsida; family Loliginidae; genus Sepioteuthis; species Sepioteuthis lessoniana. Next base: position 70,854,512 of record OY757916.1, on the reverse strand, counting down.
TTTTTCCAAGCAGCTGTCGTATCAATAGTGATATATGGATGCACCACATGGACGCTAACTAAATGTGTGGAGAAAAATGCTTTGAGCGGTATTGAACAAGTCCTAGAGACAACACACCTCAAAATAGCAGCTGTATGGCCACCTACCACCTATCACGAAAATTATCAAAGTTAGACGAACCATATATGTGGATCACTGCTGGAAAAGTAAGGATGAACTCATAAGCGATGTGCTCCCGTGGACCCCTTTACGTGGTGGAGCAAAGGTAGGACGGTCAGCTTGAACTTATATGCAACTGCTCTGAGCTGATACACAATGTAGCCTGGAAGATCTGCCGGAAGCGATGGACAATTAAGATGGGTGGCGAGAGACGGTCTGGGAGATCCGTGCTAGAAGTGCGACATGATGATGATGATGATGACATGTAGCAAACAAAAAATACTGAGAGTATAATTATCATATTTACCAACCCCTCCGCTCAGGTAGGATATGACACGAGGTCATTTTTTAAGCGGAATTTAACAGGTTTGAATTCAGAGTTTTCCTTCTCCAAGACTAGTTGCCTCACCAAGGCTGAAGATCAGTCTGCCCTACTATTTACCCATAGCTGGATGGAGAATAATTGGATTCATACCTTTCCCAAGTGTATTAGTGCTATGTGAAATGCAATCAGTCTCGTCCACGATTTGAACTCGTGTCGCAGTGTCCATTTCCTGCGACGATAACCATTACACCACGGGCTCCTCCTCAAGGCATAATTATACCGTGAAATAGAACATATTTTCTGCTGCAAAACACTATTCTACATGCAGAACAGATAAAAATATGTTAAGAGGATGCGCCTAAATTCTTCATCTGAGTGATAATGACTGTCATTAAAATGTTCTCCTTGAAGTTCCCTATTCATGTGTCCGAAAAGCATGAGTAACCTAGCGGAGGTGCCCTTCATTTTGTGGATTGACGGCTGCGTCCAACGTGTCTTGTCTCTCACATTGCTGTTCTTACTGTGTAAACGTATTACCCATTACTTAATTGTCCTCATATCCAGTTTCTTGTCTTTAAATGCTCAGCAAGCCTCGATAAATGTTAATAACTAGAAGATTTTTCGCACAGTGGACTCCATGAATGTTCCTGATAATCGCTGGTAAAACTATATACGCCATATTTGGGATTCTGATGAAAATTAGCCATTATATTTCAAAAATTGCTCTGCCAATTTGTGTGTTTGTGTGTGTGTGCGTGTGTGTGTGTGAGAGAGAGAGAGAGTAGTATTCCATATGATCTTTAACCTGTCAATAGTATTTCACGTCTTCAGTAGATGAATAGTGACATCACTTTCAGAAGATGAGATATTACTGCCGATGTATGTTAACTGGTCTACTAATTTCAGATGTTTGCCACAAAAAATGAAGATGACTCTTTCTTGTTTAAATCACATGAACTCTATTTTATCTTTTGTGTGTGTGTGTGTGTGTGTGTGTGTGTGTGTGTGTGTGTGTGTGTGTGTGTGTGTGTGTGTGCTCGCTCGAGTTATATTAATTATTTTATTAATCATGTTACTGAAACCATATTTTCAGGGAAAATAGTTCGTATCGACTTAATCGTGTAATAATTTCTGTAGATTGAAACCTTAAAAAAAGAAAAAATAAGTTGTAAAAAGTACAAACGTCTGTTAGCTTAAAAATGACAAATATATTCCTCGACACGAGCAGCAGACGGAGTCGACCTAAGATAAGTCATAATTATTCATGAAATGGTGTACCACCGCTTTAAACCCGGAAGATACCGAATTGACGTAAGGTCAGATTAGGATAGATTATTCTTTCAGTAATCAATGCAGATATTCTGAGTAAAGCCTAGATCATTGAATTCAATTAGATTTGATTCAAGCCAAAATCTTGAGAAATATCCAAGTAAAAATATAATGAAAAAACCTAAAGTATTTTCACACGTAACACAATATTTTTTACGTAGCTGTTCTCTTGTAACTGTTGAGAAAGTATAAATAAATGAGATATAAAAAGAGATTATCATTGTTGTAAACAGTATTTTTCTCTTTTCTTTTTCTTCTCTTTTCCTCTCTCGCTAAAACTTTCTCTACATCGGTTTTCTCTCTTCTCAGAATCGGGTTGTATCCTTCCACTCTTTTAGAAATTTCTTTTCATTCGTTCTTTCTTTGCATTGTTTTTTTTTTATTCGGATGTTTTCTTTCTTCCATTTATTCGAGAAGAAATATTTATTGACCTGCTGATTAACAAAACTCTTGTACCAACATCTCGAAAGTACTGCAAAAAAGTTTGGTTCGGTTTGGTTTGTTTTAGTTTGTTTTGGTTTATGGTACATCAACCTTTGCAGGTTATTTAATGCTAAATTCATTTTTATACAAATAAACAATCTATTTTATACAATTAAGTTCAGCATACAAAAGCAGTTCCATTTCAAACAACTCAGTTTAGCATAAGTACGTAGTTTAAATATCAAAACAGTTCTATTTCAAGCAATTCAATTTATCATAAGTACGCAGTTTAGTTCTATTTGACCAATGGATATGACCTCATCAAGTGCTACCACTCCAGGCCAGAGTGGACCTGGGAGCGATTGCAATGAAAGGGTACTCCGCATTCCCCAATGCTTCAGCATTATTCACCATGAGATTGTTTAGAGTCATATCTAGGACACTCGTTGGTGGGTTTTTTACCTCTCTGCAAGGAAGCCGTTGTTGAATTCTACCGCCCCAAACAACGAAGAAGTTTGGTTTCTTTGTTTAATGGGATATCAGCCTTAGAGGGCAATTAAATGCTGAAGCCATATTAGTAAAAGAAAAGTAGTGGTACAATTTAACCTATACCCGACTGGTGGAATACGGGCGTTCAACCTTTTTCTCGGTGAATTAGTCAGAATTAAAAAAGTGAAAGAAAATTCTACAAACAGATCGTTGGAGAATCCCCAAAGCAAATCAAAAACCGGCTGAAAGAAACAAAACAGTTTTGGAGTAATTTTCATGAACAGAAAAAACATAATAAAAAATCTGAATTGATGAAAATTTAAAAAAAAAAAAAACTTGAAGAACGTCCCAAGGGAACATTCACCTGGAGTCACTATTAGTTTCATTCAAGTACCAAAATGAAAAACACCAGGTCGTGATGGAATACATAAATTTGTAAAAGTTCACATCCATTTACTACAGATTAATTCAACAATAGAGTAAATGCCTAGATGAATAATGCATATTCCAGTTGATCATGGAGGAGAAAACTACCCTGATCGAGAAAAACTCTCAAAACGCAACCATCCCAGGAGCAATAGAACAATAACGTGAACCCCAGATAAAACAGGGCTCATGTGTATTAAACAAGATGAAACAATCTTCTGACTAAATGACAAGTCTTTGATATAAGGAGACCAGATCACATAACTCGGTCGCAATATCACATCAACTAAAAGAGATATCAACTTACGCAGAGGAAAAGCATGGTCTGCTGATGACAGGTTATCGAATATGAAAATTAATGGACGATAGGGATGGATGGTGAGATAGATTCAAGAGGATAAATGCTATCAATATGAATTGATAAAGATGATGATGGTTCATTAACAAGGGCGACTTTAGCATAAAATAGCGCACAAGGCTTTATATGTAGAGGGTGGAACGATAAAATTGTCGCCCTTGAAAAGGTGATATGATTCCATTTCCGTTTAATGAAAACCGGTTTTCTTTTTTTTTTTTTTTTTTTTGTTGCAGACCATCTACTAGTTGGCCAGTAGTGTACAAATCCCAAGAGCGATAGGATCCTTCTATCATGCCTGAAAGTGACACAATGTTCAACGAGCGAGATCGGAGATGCGCGGCTGTACAAATCACGCTATCTACCGATCAAAGTTATGACAACAGGACCATTGTCAGTACCCTCAAAATGCAAATCTGGGCGGTTCAACGTGCCCAGTGTGATGAAAACAAAGTTACCGGCTACGGTTATGATCTTTGGTGTGGTTTCAAGTGAGGGCCACATCATGCCATGTCACACCTTCGAAGTCGGCTTGAAACTCAACACCAAAGTGTACCTGGATGTGCTGAAGAGAGTAGTGATCCCCTGGTGCAACCAGGTGGCCGGTGGCAGACCCTGGGTGTTGCAGTAGGACTCGGCGCCGGTGCACAAGTCCAAAGAGGCCCAGGCTTGGCTTCAGAAGGAGTGCTACGACTTTGTACCCTTCTCTCACTGCCTCCTCCTCCCCCGACCTGAAACCACTGGACTACTTCGTTTGGTCATACGTCGATAACATCACCAATATGACCTCCCATAACACCAAAGCCAGCCTGATGTCCGCTATCCGCCGAGTATTCAACGAGCTCCCGCCAGCGCTTGTGGAAAAGGCATTCTCCCAGTTCCGGATCCGTATCGAGGCAATGATTGAGGTTGAAGGCGGCTACATTGAATAGATTTCAGCTCTACTACATAATCAAGTTACCTGAATTGATAATTTTAATAAAAGTTTTAAAATAAAGCTGTAGTGTTATTTTCTTTAAGATGACAATTTTAGCGTTCCATCCTGTAATTAAACAAAGAAACCTGACCGATTCAAACCAAACCTAAAACGGGTGGGTTTATGTTCATTTTCTGAGATCAGAGTCACCTCCGAAGTGTGAGAAAAGCTGACAAAGAACAAGTAGATTTTAGCACTACTTTCGATTGTCCATTCATTTAGAGGAAGGCATCCATCTAAAAAATTGACCTTGGGTCGATTCCTACCCAAAGCTATGAAAATATTAAGCAGATCAAATTTATAAGGCACGTAACATGATTTTGAACAGAAATAAACCATCTACAGAATGAGCACAAAGAAACTGAAAAATGTATATCTTATTGTTTTGTTTGTTTTTGTTTTTTTGTAATTTTAAAGTTTTAGTTCATATTAATGTCTGACATTAAAACCTATACAAGGGGAATGGTGGCTTCGTAACTAGTTCTTCAGTGAACGATTAAGCAAAGGAACTGAAAAAAAATTTCAAAGATATACGAGAACGATTCTGGCCACGATTTAACATGTCTGCTGTAAAGCGTGACAGTCCCATGGGAATTTTTTTTCCTAACTGAAAGTGATTTCTTTTTGAATCATTATGTCCGTCTCGTAACACGAGAGGATCATTTTGAGTCAGTATAGGCATCATATTTGTGACCACCGCAAAAGTACTTTTAAAAAAAAGATCAACTGAACGAGATTTTCCACGGTTCATAATCAAAAAGAAATTATGAAACAAGATTTGGCAGTTAAATAATTTAAACTAACTGATCTTACCGAACAGCATGTAAAATACGTTTCTCATAAGTTAAAGGAAATTCTAATACAAAATTCTTTGGTGAGAACAGAGGGTAACGTTTAAGTTAAGGATGAATAATAATTCGAGTTAACGAGTCGGCACTTCCTGAATGACCAATTTTCTAATCAGAATATTCTGTTCCTCGTTATCCGAGTTCCAATCTCTGATGGTAGTTCTAACCACTTAAGAAACAATGACGCCAACTCTCTCTTTCTCTCTCACTTACTATATATATATATATATATATATATACGAGAGACGTTCAAAAAGTTATAAACTTCTCTCAGAAAGAAAATTCAAAGTTAAACATCTGTATTGTGGCAAGACATTAATGTTTCTAATAAAGCAAGAAAACTAATTCAGATTTCTGTTTTAATTTCCCTGTCGGCGAGGGCCATGCAAAGTTGAAACGATAAATCTCAAATCTAGGTGAAGTATAGAACTTTTTGAACGAACCTCTTCCCTCTCTCTTTCTCTCTCTCTCTCTCTCTATATATATATATATATATATATATAGTTCAATAAAAAATTGTTTGAAATGCTTTTTCATGAATCAAAAAGTGCTCGATTGAAGAGCATCAAAATATGTAAATTGAATGAATATATAGTCATCTGTCTGGAGCAGTCATATTTTTGGCCGTTTTTGCATGTTTTGAAAAAAATACATATGATCATTAGGCAAGCCTATAATGCAGTTAGAAGGAAACTCAAACCTAGTTAAATTGTCTATATAAGTTTATTTCTTCGAAGAATATCATTATACTCTTCACCTCAGCAGATGACTCCACACGTTTAATGCAAGTTGTTAAGCGCAGCTTACTGTGTCAACGCCATCTTAGATTAGGTCTAACCATGCTCAGTCATCGATTTTGACCAGTTTTTTTATTTAGAAATTTAACAAACTTGTTTAATTTTAGAACGAAATTGTTATGCATTTCACATTGCACTTATATCCTTGCAAAATATATGAATACGTCTATTTTCCATTCGGATGTAAAAATATATTTATCTAACTATTCTCTATTCAGAAAATAAAATGGGTGGACACTTAATATTCAAGCCAATCTTACAAAAAGCATAGAGGACTCTTGTAGCAAGTGAATCTATTTACAATCAACCTTTTCTTATAAGTTCATAAGTTGGCTATCATTCCATTTAACTTTATTTTCCCTAAGATAAGACAGGGACACAGAGTGTTAATTCTTTAAATGTATCAAATATCTTTCGTTGTCAATCTTTCAGGCCAAAACTTCACACTATCCCGCATTAATCAAACTGTGGATAATTTATTTGATATTTTAACATAGCATCTCGTCTGGATTCTTCAGTCTCTCGTTTTGTTTGAATTGGCATTCAGCTTTGTTTGGCATGCTTTTAGAATTGAGTTTGCCGTTGAAAAAATCAGAAACGACGTAGATATAGCAGTTCTCGGCAGTTCCTTCCGAGTAAGAAGAGAAATAGCTTTTAGATCAACTTTCTCAGAGGTATCTATCTATCAATCAATCTATCTCCATTTGTTCACGCCTATCTCCGTTAGAGTGTTCGCCAATGGTCCAGGAGGCCGGGGTTCAATCCCAGGTTGATTCATACCAAAGACTCAAAAATGGTACTTGAAGTCTCCTTGGTATAAGGTAAAGATCAAGGATAAAATGGAGCAATCCAGGGAATGGAGAAGTACCCTCCTCTACAACTTGGTGTAGTAGCTATTGAAAAGGGAGCTTTCGAGTTGACCTCGATTACGCTCGCCAACTTTATATATCATTATCACCTCGGTGTAGGGGAGGGCGCTACTCTATTCCCTGGATTTTAGAGTCATATTCAGATTATTCGTTGGAAGTGGGAAACTTACCCCTCTGCAGAAAATTGGTGTAATCTACAGCTCCAGCGAACAGGGAGATTGGGAGAAGTTAGTATGTACATACTGATTAGGTTGATGGATAGATATAATGTTTGAAAATGCAGTGTACTGTTTGGAAAGGTCTTTTAACTGACCAATTACTTGCATAAAGTGAGTCGTCTCCTTATTAAGTGCCTCATACATTTCATCCAACACATTTTACCCAACACATTTTACCTATCGGAAGGGAGAAACGCAGATAAAAATGGCGGTACTTGAAATACAAGCCTGTTCTTGTATATTATTGAAATATACAACACATACCAAATCAGCGCAAATATAGGCATGAAAATGTTTACTTTTGAATATGTTTATATGTCTGTCTTCATTTTATCGTCATCTTGGCCTTTTATAAAGAAATGAAAAACGAATTAATTTGTAATGATTATTAAAGGTTATTCTCAAGTCAAAGAAGAGGTCATCAAAATGAAAAATGATAATCTGAAAAGTTGAATTAATCATTTAAAAAAATCTGTTTTTTCTGTTTATTCATTTTCTTCCGGGATTTGTCTTAATAAACACACACACACACACACGCACACACATATATATATGAGTGTGTGTGTGTGTGTGTGTGTGTGTGTGTGTGTGTGTGTGTGTGTATTTCCTCTCGATATTTATCAGATGTAGAGTGTAAAAAGTTTAAATAATTATGAGCCTTTTGGGACATCAGAAAAGACGGTATATTTCTAATAATACTACTACTACTACTACTACTACTACTACTACTACTAATAATAATAATAATAATAGCAGCGTATAGAGGACGCTGATTTGTATAGCAGTGGGATTTGACTTATGGTTTGGGCGGGAAACGTGTTAAGGTTGGCAAAGGGGACATTTGTTAAATCGATCAACGGGGCAAAGTGAGATGGCGCCATCTAAAATTAAAAATAAAATGTTCTCTTTCACGACGACACAGATGAGAAATTTTCAGAAGCATAACGTTTTAAAAATACTAGGAAAAAAACTATATATATATATATATATTGTGGTCAATGTTCAAAGTTAGCTTTTTGGATTAATTATCAGGGTCAATTTTCATGGCAACAATTTCTTCGAATAATAATTTCCACGGACTGTTCGATGTTGCAATAAATGTTGTTTGCGTACTTATGATCAAGAGTGACACTACTATTTCCAAATTGTATGCGCTCAGTAAACATAAGGAAATATAAAATGTATATATTCCGTAAAGATTTTTACTCTTGAAAGTTCTATATATAACACGTCATTTTCACTGTCACTTTCGAAGTAGATCCTTTTCTGTGATTTACATCGTGGCTCGCAAGGTGTAAAAACTGGGAGGAACGAAAACACTAATGTCTTTCATTTTCTGTTTACTGTAAGTGATTCTCGAAATTTTGAGGTTATATTTTTTCATTAAAAAAAAAAAATATGTCCATATTCGAAGCTGTTAAAACTGGGAAAAATATAGTTCCCTTTTAAAACCAATTTATTTTGAGCAACTGAATAAAAAACATTACTTGTGGTATACGCCACTTCTAAAATATTTCATGAATTAAAAAAAAGCCAACTAATCCTGCAGGAATTTACTGCAAAAAGATATTTTATTCTTATCGCATTGTAAGCTATATCTAAACAGAAATCTTTCTTTTAAATATGTTTCATTATAATTCACTGATTAAATTTCTTGTATCTTTACATGATATTTCTTGTCATGCTATGAGATTTTTAACATTTTGTTCAGTTTATATAAAAGTTATCATCACGTGTACTTTTCACAATCATCTATCACCATGCATCATCATCCTCATCATCATCACGTCACGCTGACAGTACGGATTTCCCTGAATATCTCTCTCTTCATCTGTCACTATCATCCATCTCTCCCAGCAGGTCTTCCAAACTACATCCTGTCTCCACACAGAGCTGATGAAAATAAGTTCATACTGGTTGGCCACCACGGGCACATACATGTGTAGGGGTTCGGAGAAAAAGATCACTTATGGGTTCTTCCTTGTTTCTCCTGCATTATTTCACATATCCTGTTTGTCTAATTGTTTTTTTTTTAGATTGGAGGCAAATGGTAGTACAGCTGTTGTTTTGGGGTTTGTTGCTTCCTGGATTTGCTCGTGGTATTTTTGTGGAGATCCCATCCAGCTTTTTCTCCATGCATTTTGTTAGAGTCTATATGGCACATCTCTACTGTAGTACTGACATTGCCACATCTTGAAAGAAATCTCGTTTCATTTTATCGGATATATCACACTTCAACTGGGTGGAACGATAAAATTGTCACCCTAGAAAAGACTACAGGATTCCATTTCCGTTTAATGAAAACTGGTTTTCTTTTTTTGTTGCAGACCATCTACTAGTTGGCCAGTTGTGTACAAATCCCAAGAGCGATTGGAGCCTTCTATTATGTGTGAAAGTGACAAAATGTTCAACGAGTGAGATCGGAGATGCGCCGCTGTAAAACTCATGCTCTCTACCAATACAAGTTATGACAACAGGACCATTGCCAGCACCCTCAAAATGCAAATCTGGATAGCCACGCATAACAGGGACGTACCCAGGGTGATGAAAACAAAGTTTCCGGCTACGCTTAAGGTCTTTGGTGTGATTTCAAGTGAGGGCCAAATCATGCTAACTCACATCTTCGAAGTAGGCTTGAAACTCAACACCAAAGTGTAGCTGGGTGTGCTGAAGAGTGTGGTGATCCCCAGGTGCAATCAGGTGGCCGGTGGCAGACCCTGGGTGTGGCAGCAGGACTCAGTGCCGGCCCACAAGTCCAAAGACACCCAGGCTTGGCTTCAGAAGGAGTGCTACGACTTTGTACCCTTCTCTTACTGCCCCCTTCTCCCCCGACCTGAACCCGCTGGACTACTTCGTTTGATCATACGTCGAGAACATCACCAACATGACCTCCCACGACACCAAAGCCAGCCTGATCGCCGCCATCCGCCGAGTATTCGCCGAGCTACCGCCGGCGCTTGTGGAAAAGGCATGCTCTTAGTTCCGGATCCGTATCGAGGCTGTGATTGAGACTGAGGGCAGCTACATTGAATAGATGTCAGCTCTACTACATAATCAAGTTACCTGAATTGATTTTTTCAATAAAAGTCTTAAAATAAAACTGTAGTGTTGTTTTCTTTCGGACGACAATTTTATCGTTCCATCCTATAGATGTCAGCTCTACTACATAATCAAGTTACCTGAATTGATTTTTTTCAATAAAAGTTTTAAAATAAAACTGTAGTGTTGTTTTCTTTAGGACGACAATTTTATCGTTCCACCCTGTAGATGTCAGCTCTACTAAATAATCAAGTTACCTGAATTGATTTTTTCAATAAAAGTTTTAAAATAAAGCTGTAGTGTTGTTTTCTTTAGGACGACAATTCTATCGTTCCACCCTGTAGATGTCAGCTCTACTAAATAATCAAGTTATCTGAATTGATTTTTTCAATAAAAGTTTTAAAATAAAACTGTAGTGTTTTTTTCTTTAGGACGACAATTCTATCGTTCCACCCTGTAGATGTCAGCTCTACTAAATAATCAAGTTACCTGGATTGATTTTTTCAATAAAAGTTTTAAAATAAAACTGTAGTGTTGTTTTCTTTAGGACGACAATTTTATCGTTCCACCCTGTATATGACCAATAACCTATCGACAAGAGTCCACACTTTTGCTCTGGATATATAAATGTCCCTTTCAGTTGATTAAACACTACTACCGAGGCACGTGATCTTGTCTGTTAATTTCAGAGGCCTGCCTTAGAAACTTTTAAATTTGCAAAATATGTTGTTTTTTTCAGCATTATAAGCTATACTTAAACGGTAGTCATTCTTTTAAACATATATCATTAAAATTCAGAGATTAAGAATTTTTTATAGGTTTACGTCTTTTTTTTTTGTTGCTACGCGATGAGATTTAGAACTTTTTGTTCGGTTTATATTTTTTCTAATAAATCATCGTCGATACTTTCCTTCATCATTGGTCAATAACCGGGTTATATCCAAGAAATTGTCTGAAATATACCGTAATTATTTGTTTATATCATGTAAATATTGTGCCGCTGCATAAATAATTATCCCAGGACGAGAGTTTATTTTATGCGCATGTGACTTCGAGGGCAGTCTGGCACTTGACCCTCCGCAAAATAAGTCCTCGTCAAGACTCCTTTTTCGGGGATATGGTAAACTGGCAAATAATGTGGGGGTTAATTTGGGGCCAGAATGATCTCTGACGCTGGCGAAGGGGTTTCCAACTCACTTTCACATACTCCACCAAGTCCTTCGTTTTCCTACCCTCTCAGATATCGAACAACATGGACTTCAAGGTTAAAATAAATATTAACTGTACTCAAATTTTCTAAAATTTCCTTATAATGTTTTAAGGTGAATAAAAAATTTAGCGAGAATTAATGAAAGCGATAAGAAGCTGAAACAGATATATGCAAAAGAAGGCGACACGATAGATAAATAACACAACCAATAGATTTCAACACAAGGGTGCATTTAATATATAAGAATGTTTTAATAGGCGACGACCAAACAAATAATAAGATTTAAGAAACAATTCCTTTTTCTTTTCTCTTTTCTTTTTAAAATACCGACTATATTAAGCCAGCAGGCAGTATCAAACATAAATGTCTCTCAACAGTCCTTTTCTTCTTTCTCCTCTTTTCTTTTACTTGAAAAAAAAAATGCTTAAGTCGCCGGGCTGGCGCATATAACAAAGTCCATTTACTAATTTACTGTTGATGATACAGAATCCCTTCAGTTTCTCTCTTTCTTTTTTTTTGAATACATATAATTCCAATATTTCGGAAGGGTAGAAGGAAAAGCAGTTTAAGTTGTACTTATCTGTAACAAGGCTTAGTTCTCAGGTTCCTTTCTTTTATGGGCGAGTGACATCCCAAGAATCTAGCTGAATGTTAGCACATCTTTCTAATGCTGACTTCTGTCCAGAATTAAAGATCCTTCTTGCGGGCGAGGGGACCTCCCGGAGTTTAGCTATAGGTCAGCATATCTTACCACGCCGACGTCTGTCCTCAAACTAAAGATTCTTTTCCAAATTTCCTCTGACGAAAAGGTATTTTTGGCGTTAAAAAGTCTAAAGTCAATCATTTGACTTTTCCCCTTCTCCCCCTATTTCCTCCGGTCATGCTACAAGAGTGACCCGGATTCTTTTCTTTGTCCAACGGATTGCAAGTCATGGAGTGCAGGTAGCTTTGACCTTCATTCTGACCTGGATTCGTTACTTTGTCCAACAAGCTGCAGATCATAGAGTGCGAGTAATTGACCTTCGTTCATATCTCCTTTTTAACGGTCAGTCTTGGGACCTGTTAGTTCAAACACAGAAGGGTAGGGGAATTGATCTCCCCTTTTCCTCTCTCGGTGGCATACCACATCACAATATGCTTAATATGTACCCCTAACTTTGAATTCAAAAATTTTGAAAATAATTATTGTGTAAAATATGCATCGGGTTAGAATTCTTAGTTGCAAACCTTAATTTAGCATTTACTCAAATTTACGTTGGGCCTTACATAGTAAAACTAAGAATACATATAGTGGAGGTGCCCGTGGTGTAATGGTTATTGTCGCAGAAAATGGACGCGGCGACACGAGTTCAAATCCTGGACGAGACTGATTGCATTTTGTTGCGTAGCCATATACACGAATATGGCCAAGTGCGAAATAGACATATAATGTTCATTACGATAGAACATATAAAGAACATAGGAATCTCGGCATTCGAAAACACGTAACGACTTCTTGTTCAGGTACGAAACCTTTTTATTAACTTTGAGTTAAATGTTTCGACGTAAGGAGGAGAGACACAATCTTCTATGCTGTCTTATTCATTTGGCCCCCAACTCGATCGGCCCCCATCGGGCGCACGTTCGCCTCGCGCCTGCGAGCTCCAACATCGATCCTTCTCGTTCGGCGTCTAAAACCCGACTCTTATTTTCTTCAAATTCTCACACAAACTTCCGTGTGCTTCCGGTGCGTGACGTCACCCGCACCTTGTCATCCAGTATCGTCTCGGACTGTTATGACATCTGAGTGACACCTTCATCCGCCCGCGCGCACCCGCGTTAACACCTGCTTCAATCTTACACCCAACCAACCCATGTGCTGAGCCGAAAGGTTCTCAGCCTAACTAAACTCAAAGGCAAGAACCGAAATCCCTCGGCTATTTCATAACAATTTCACATAGAACTAATACCCTTGGCAAAAGTATGAAATCAATTATTGTCCCTCCAGCTATCGAAAAATAGTAGGACAGACTATGTTCTTCAGCCTTGGTGAGGCAACTAGACTAGGAAAAGGAAAAGTCTGAATTCAAACTTATTAAACTCCGCTTAAAAATTGACCTCGTGTCATATCCTGCCCGAGCGGAGAGAGTGGTAAATAAAGAATACATATAGTTTGGTTTGGTTTCTTTGTTTAATGGTATATCAACCTTTGTAGGTTATTTTAATGCCAAATCTATTCTCATAGAAGAACAGTAGTGGTACTATTTAACCCATAGCTGGGAGGATAAGGGGGTTCATACCTTTCCCAAGGGTATTTGCCCGAAAGTGAACGTAATAGCGCGACTGGAGTACGAACTCGCGTACTACGATTCCGCAGTCCATCGCTTTAACCATTACACCACGAGGACACCCCCTGTTTACATTATGTCTTAAATCACGCTTTTTTTACACTTTAGAACAAACACATGTACATCGTCACAGAAAAACACAAAATTTAGGAAAAACAAAATTACAAACACATACACGTTCCAATGGATATTTTTCGGTAACGGTGTAAACCACATTAGTTTGAAATATATATATATATATATTATATATATATATATAACTTACTTTTGTAAATTTCGTCCCAAATATGGCCAAGTATGTGGTCAGAAGAAAGCTAATACTATAATTCTCATGTATAATACGTATTTAATATTTGGGAAAATAGTGCGTCTTATACACAAAAAATTAGCTTACTTTTTATTTGCTGAAATATATGTAGAGAAATTTTAGATTTTTTTTTTCCATAATGTTTTATCTTTTCAATTTTTGTTATATTGTGACGTTTCATGGCGTGACAAACGATAGAGTGTATGGAAGTTGTTGTCAATGATCTGACACTTTAAGTGGTCAATTTTATCCAATGAACCTGTCCTTAGGCTGAATCGAATTTAATATTTTGTATTTTTTCCTTTGTACAATAACTGCTTCTAATAGTTGGAAAGTATTTTAGAGGTCATATTATATAGCATAATTGTTGTCGACGCAGATTGTCCTTATGTTAGTTGGAATATAACTGACTTGCATTTCGTGTTATTTCATGATGTTTTATAGCAAGTTAATCTCCGTGGAAGAGTTTCATGTGTACGACTAGGCAGACTATACATTATTCAGCGGTCTTTGTATAGGATATCAAATCTCTCGGCAAAAAATAAAGCTTTAAAGATATATATCTTTTTTTTTTTTTTGCTGTAAAAATCCCTTCTCCAAAGTATGGCTTCTTGTTGAAATTAGTTGAGAACAATAAAAAAATAAAAAATCTAAAAGGAATACTTGTATTTTTGTATCACTTTTGTTATTATATATATATATATATATATAATCTTGTGGTAGGTATTTTTTTAAAATCAGTTTTCTTCCTCTCTCCAGGCTTTTTCGATGGATAATATCCCATGTAAGATTCTTCCGATATAAACTTTGTTGCCACTGATAATAATTCTTTGAGGGGAAGTGAGTGAAATAAAGGGTCCATTTTTTAGGATTTTAAAATATTTTGGTCGTATTCAGGATGTTTTTTCATACGCACGCTTTCGGGCGTAATAATACATATATATATATATATATATATATATATATATATATATATATATATATATATATATATTCGCAATTCTTTTTTTTTTTAATTATTTCAGTGTGGATATAATTTCCTTATGGCCTAGAGAATTATAAATGATATTGTTCTTATTTAAAGGAATTTGTTGAATTCAATATCATTCATATTTTATGGTTTGATTTTTTAAAATAAAATATTGAAATTCAGTTTGTTATAATTATTGGTTGATATGTTATACGTGCTCTTTCGTCCTTTCTGAAGTGTTTATTCATTTGGTCACATTCGAGTAAGTTTATTCTACGACTTCCTTCCTTCCTTCATATATATATATATATATATGTGTGTGTGTGTGTGTGTGTGTGTGTGTGTGAGAAAATATATGACGATGAAAAGAATAAAAACAAGTTCTTCAGAGGATTATTTTATTTGTAGAATTTCTATAAATAAAATCATCCTCAAAAGACTTAGTGCTTTTTTATCTGTCAACATTTTCATACTGTCGGAATTATTTCCGGTTCTCTCTCTCTCTCTCTCTCTCTCTCTATATATATATATATATATATATATATATATATAGGGTGTCTGTCTGTCTGCGTGTGTGTGTTTGTGTGTGTGTGACTTCTTATCTATATTCATTCCATAGGAAATATATACGCAGAGAGGTTGTATGAGATACACTAAGAAGAGAGAGAGAGAGAGAGAGAGAGAGAGAGAGAGAGAGAGTTTAGTCTGCATATATGTGGTATTTGCACTCAGGTGAGTGTATGTGTTTATGCATATTATTAATGATATATAGAAATAACATACCTTATTTCTCTCTCTCTCTGCCCCCCTCTCTCTCCTGCCAAATTGTGTCGCCCGGGGTTGATGACATTTAGTACCCGGCGCGTGTTAATTCCTTATTTTAACGTTTACATCGTTATGAATGTGAATTTTAAGTGTTTCCTGAATATATCACTAAATTATCTTTGGGGAAAGTAGAGTACCACGTATTAGCCATTACTCCTAAGTCCACTGAAACCTAAACTGTTAGCTCTTGTTAGGATCAGATCTTTTGGTCTAATAGAATTATTTAATCATTCACAATACTTGAAACTATTTTACTGTGAACAAACAAATGACTAAAATTAAAAAAAACATAATTAGTATTAAATAACAATACTTGCAACCATTTATCAGTGCGTAAACGAATGAATAATGTCAAATTGAATTATTAATATTGCAAAGCAATACTTGAAACGATTCAATTGTGTACATCAAATGATTAGAATTAAAATAGCAAAGAATACTTGATTGATAGAATTACTAATGTTGAATAGTAATACTTGAAACCATTTAACTGTGTGCAAATGAAACTATTAGTGTTAGATAGCAATACTTGAAACATTTCACTATGAGCTAACAAATGATCATTGGCTCGTTTAAAAATGTTACCTTCAAACGATTCGCTTATAAATACTAGATATCTAATCCATATATATATATATATATATATATATATATATATATATATATATATATATATATATATATTACATAAGTTAAAATAAATTTTATTCTACTTCACGTAATTGAAATATTTAAAAATAAACTTCCACTATCGTTCACCTTCACTTTAGTAATAAAAACAAAAATGAAATGATAATTTAGTCTAAATATGAATAGAATATAAATTACCTCGATTATGGTTCTGACAAGAACCGAAATTACTCGGTATTACCCAATAGCTCCATCGGAGAAACCATCAACAAATTTCAAGATTGTAACCTAAAAGAAAAACTCCAAAACTACATGGATTCGATTTTCTTTGATCAAACCAGTGTAAATGAAAAGATACTACTTAAATACACTTATATATATATATATATATATATATATATATATATATATATATATAAATTAACTTGAATCGCGAGTCGGAATTCTCCTTTAGTAGGAGAATTCCGACTCTCGATTTAAGTTAATTTTGTAATTGGCTCCACTCATGTTGAGCACTCTTGTAATTGTAGCATTGCAGCTTTTACGGTGGGTTTTATTTTTCTTTTGACCAACTGACTGCATATCTCTTGATTTTTTTCAACTGGTGTGATGGAGTTGGCCTTTTCTTTTTCTTTTTTGTCCAATGATATTTTTTCTTTTTTCCCCGGGCGGTGATTCGGGATATTTTTATCTCTTGTTCCTGGCTGTTTTTTTTTCTTTTTTTCCTGGTAACCTTGAATGCTGGTATATAGTAGATTAGTATATATATATATATATATATATATGTGTGTGTGTGTGTGTGTGTGTGTGTGTGTGTGTGTGTGTGTGTGTGTGTGTGTGTGTGTGATTTGGCAATAAATAACCTGCAAGGGTTGATATTCCATACAATAGAACGAAACAACCAACTAATAAGCAAACATGATTAATAAGTAGATTCCAAATTTCTGTATGAGGTTTTAAGAACTTGGAATTTCATAGATCCATATAATTGTTTTGATTGTTGATGTCACTGCAGTTTCTTAAGCCTTGGTTGATGATATCTCTTAGTTTCTGAAATACTGCTGTTATTGATCAGATGTGCCAATCGTTCAATTACGTGTGTTCAAGGAATATTTTCTTTTTATTCCTATATGTTTTTTTGTTTTCCTAACTTCCTGAGTCCGATGATACTATGTAGTCTCATAAAATGATCTTCTACATCAGTTTGACACGTTTCCTGAAGGGAGTTAAATACTCTATTTTATGGAATAAAAATAGTCTCTAGCGTCTTGAGGTTCTGTTATATCACGATATATATATATATTTATAAACAGTCACTGCATTCCACAATGCTTGACCGCATCTATAAATCTGGTTTTAGATCGTTGATATATACGTGATTGCTTTTTAAGTACATCTAATTTTATAGAATAACAATTAAACCAACAGTTAGTGTCATAACTGCTTTATTATTTCAGTAAAAGCAAGTGGTTATGATGGAGCGCATTTGTCTGAGACAGCGGCTTCAAGTAAAGGACTAGATTCGCTTGTATTAAAACATGCCTATCTGGGTCGAGAATGGTTAGGGCTTACTTTGAATGATCTGTCAAACCATTTCTTTTTGAACGTCAAAATTTGGTTGATTGATTTTACGGCATCTCAATAGTCCTTGGATTATTTTTTTACCTAGAACAGAGGAAATCGCGTTCACTTAACGTCCATATTTATATTTTATGTGTTGTTGTTTCTTAAGATTTTTTTGAACGCAGTCAATTCGAATCCGAATCATTTTCAAACAGATCTATTTGATTAATAGACATCTTCTTGACAGGAACTACCCTAGTTCAGAATTGACCTGGGAGTAATTGCAATGAAGTGGGTAGATTTTTAGGACGACGTTTGGTAGTTACAGTATAATTAATTTATAAATATCAGTTTTCTTTTCTGCATATGATGTCGTTGTTTTTAAGTCACGATACATCAGGTCGATACATATTGAACTAGAATACTATTCAAGAAATCGGGAATTTGGCAACAAGAGAGTACATTTCCTTTTGCTTGGAGAATGAAATATTTAGTTCACAACATTACACGTGAATCAGAAATCTGTTTGGAGCGTGACGAAAGAGTGTAATGAAAACGATAGCCACTCTGAGGTTTGTTGTAAGAAAACTGCCAAATGAGTAAGTCGAAGAGACATTTCCTTTGGGCTATGGTGACAGAAATTTACTCTAGATTGTGATGAAAGAAAAATTGATTCTGGGTTATCATGAAAGAGAAACTTGTTCTGAATTCTTTTAAATAAAGAAAATTATTCTGTTGCGTGATGAAGAAAAATTCGATCTGAATGGGATGGTGATGGATTTATTCGATTTTGGTTTGTTGACAGAGAATTTTCTTCAGGGAAGTAAAGATAGAAAAAGACGTTTTGAGGAGTGGCCATTGAGAAATTCGATGATGTGCCTGTCAACGGAGAAATTGGTTCTTTATCTTTTTAATGAAAAATAAATTACGGAGAAAAAGAATTTAACTTTAATTTTTTGTTAAAAGATAAATTAATCCTGGAAAATTGTGAAGGAGAAATTTGATGTGGTGTGTGTTGAAGAAAATTCTATTTAAAAATTTGGTGAAGGAAAAATTCGATCTCGGGCATTATGAAGGAAAAATTCGGTCTGAGTTTACTGAAGGAGACAATTTGGAGTGAAGTGATCGAACAATTCGTTCTTGTTTTAAGTGACAGATAATTTTTCTTCTATGGCGTGGTGAAGGAAAAAATCGGTCGGGTGCATAGTGAAGGGGAATTTCGATCTTGGGTGCGGTGAAGGTAGAATTCGATCAGTGGCGTGGTGAAAGAGAAATTCGATCTGTTTGAAGAGAAGGAGAAATTCAACCGGGGGCGTGGTGAAGAAGAAATTCAGTTTTGGGTGTGGTCACCGAGAAATTCGGTTCGGTTTTAGGTGACAGATGATTTTTTTTAGGGAGTGGTGAAGGTGAAATTTGATCGGGGATATGGAGAAGGATAAATTCGTTCTGGTGGGAGTTGAAGGATAACTTTTGTCGGGCTTTTAATGAGGGATAAATTCGTTCAGGTGACAGAGAAATTCAGTCAAGCACGTGGTGACAGAGAAACATATTCTGCAATCTGGTTGATGGACAAAAATTTGATCAGGGGCATTCTGATAGAGAAAACGAAAAGAAAAACCTCTGGAGTATTTTAAAAGAGAAACTTAATCTGAAGTGTGGTGACAATGAAATTCAATCGATTTTCTGAAAGAAAATAGAAATTGTTTTAGGGGGCTTGTGCATAATAAATTAACTCTATTGTGTTTTAATAGATAGGTTAAGTCATAAATCATATGAAGGATGAATTCCACATAGGGTGGAATGAAAAAGTAATAGTTTCTAAGATGTAGTAAAAAATGTTCAAGTTTTTGGTATGGTTTGGTTTGGCTTGGTTTTATGGTGCATCAACTATTGTTGGTAATTAAAGCCAAATCCATTTTTATACATATAAACTTCTGTTTCAAACAATTCAGATCAGCATAAGTACACGGTTTCAATGTCAAAAACAGTTCTATTTCAAACAATTCAATTTAGTCTAAGTACACAGTTTCAATCTCAAAAACAGTTCCATTTCAAGCAATTCAGTTTAGCATAAGAACGCAGTTTAGTTCTATTTGAACCATACATAGGACCCTATCAGATGTTACTACTCCGGGCCACAGTAGACTTGGGAGCGATGGCAAAGAAGAGGTATTCAGCATTCCCCAAAGCTCCAGAATTGCTGGAAGCTCACCATCAGATTGTTTAGTGTCATATCCAGGACAATCGTTAAGTGGGGATCACCTCTCCGCAGATAAGCAGTCGGTGCATTCAGCAGCACTAGCCGAGTGGGCAACTGGGTTTTGTCGAATGTAAAATTCGCGCAACTATATCGTGATGAATACATTTGATCACGGATAAAAGCTGTATAAGCGTTTTCTTTCATCCATGGGTGCCAGCTTTTCTCCACCCTCTTGTCTTCCCGACTGGTAGTCGGTTCTTGCCATTCTATCGTCTGTTGTGACCCCACGCTGTATCGTTGGGAGAAATAACATAGATAATTCTTTTGCTGAACAGAAAACTTGACTTTACGTACCTTACCCGGACCGTTAATCAGAGTTGTCATTCAGACCAAAGATTGAAATGATTAAATTCTGCACTTGAAATATTCTCTATTTTTTTTTTTTAGCAAAATCTCTACTAAATTCTAAGATTTTGGTCTCTTGACTTTAACTCCTTTTATGAAACCCAAGCTTTCAACTGAACTTAAATTGTCATGCGAATGGATCTGAAACTTAGGGATTCCACAAATAGGACAACCGTTTAATCTTTCTTTTTTTCAATACCTGCACTATCTCTCAATAACAAATACTGATAGTCTAGTATAGTGAAAAAATTAATTGGGTTTGTTATAAAAGCGATGCACGCCCTAAGAAAAATTTTGAGATGGTGTATGAGGAAAGAAATATCCGACCACTCGTTTGTTCTCTAGTTTGTATTCAAAGAGAAAAAAGCTTTGCTGTTTATAAAGTGGTTATAAAAAGGGCTCGACCAAACCAAGAGTAGAACGATATATTTTAAAAATTCATATGATTTCTTTTTTAGAGCTAAATAAATCTAAGATCCATAATATTGCGTACAACAGCTCGTCTGAGGCTTTGAAAGCACTGACTGCATCTCTGCAGAGGGGTAACATTCACCAAGGAGTATCCTGGCTATGACACTAAATATTCTGATGGTGAGGCCATAGTATTGCTTGAGCTTTGGAGAAGGAGGGGTAGCCCTTTATTGCCATTGCTCCCAGGTCCACTCTGGTCTGGAGTGGCAGCACCTGACAGGGTACAATCAAAGGGTCTAATAAAACTAAACTGTGTAATTACGCTAAACTTAATTTTTTGAAATTAACTGTTTTTATAATTAATTTTGTGTAAAGAAAAATAAAACTGTTCTCATGCTAAATTGAATTGTTTAAAATAGAAATGTTGTTTTGTAAAAAAAATGGATTTGGCATTAAAATCCTACAATCCTTGATATCCCATAAACCCAAACCAACCAATCAACAACGCATTGAATTAACAGAAAAAAACGAAAGTCTCATTTCTCTCGTTGTTCGTGTTTTGTTTTGTTTCATTTCTTTGTTTATTTTGTATATATATATATATATATATATATATATATATATATATGTGTGTGTGTGTGTGTGTGTGTGAGTGTGTGTGTGTGTGTGTGTGTTCTTTTACTTATAAATCAAATTGTTTTATGGACAGAGTTTGACACTTGATTTCCTTAATTTACGGTATTATTTTTAAAGGAGTTGGACGGAAGAAAGCCTTTCTTGGGAAAAAAAATTGTGGCTTTTCTAGTGTTACATTTATATTGTTTCCTTAAATAAATAGAGATGTTTAATTCTTCTTCTTTTTTTTTCTTCTTCTTCTTCTTGGTCGATATTTTAGCAGCCTTTCGTTAAAAAGTTGGTATTCAAATTTGAATCATTAGATGAAAGGGGAGAAAGATACGGATAATTACACATTATTTTTCATGTGTATTATGCTAAGTGTCAGTACTCAGACGAATGCGTGTTGACATACAACTCGCCACAGGTTTTGATTCTTGGCAATCAAATTTTTGTGAAAATGGAAATAACTCCATTAAATAATGTTATTTACTGAAGTTATGACTCATGGTGAGGAGCAGAATACATAGTTGATTTTGCTATGGCAGATTTGAGAGCGTGATAGAAAATCAGAAGTTAAAACCATGGTACCATTGTTAAGTTACTCATAAGTAAGTCTATGGTCAATAACGTTTATTTGAAGCTGAATATTTTTCATATTATTGGTAGCAGGAAGACAGATTAAAATAGACTCAACAAATTACTTATCAGAATAAAGACTTTATTCCTTTTTTCTTTTTTTTTTCTTTTTTTTTTTTCTTTTTCATTGTTTTTTAATTTTACCTTTTTCATAGTGCCAGTTACAACTAAGGTTGCCGAATAAGGATTTACACATTGAACATCTTCGAAAACTCCCAGTACAAAAGGTACAAACCTGACGATTACTGAATTATTTATTACACAATTCTTTTAAGAGCCATTTCGTATCATATCAGTAAGCCTACAAGCGCCACGTACTAACCGTTTAGTTTTGAAATCCGGAAGACAATGTCAACCAATGTACGCAAACTTCCGGCCTTTTCGGCCCGGAAATGTTGAATCAGGTTTCCGGCAAACTGCGCGAAGTTTCGTGTTATCCGTTATGCAAGGGCTACCGTAAACGGGTAGAATATCCGGGTATATTACTTCAGTGTGTGGCAGTGATTCAGTGTGTGGTTGTGTATGTGTGTGTGTGTGTGAGAGAGAGAGAGAGGGGGGGGAAAGAGATATTGACACAAAAGCAATCATTACAGTGTGGTTATGGGCCCGAACAATTCTAAGTTAATCTTGACCGTCTTCTCGCACGTGGACAACATTTGGAAACAATATTTGCTTACCCAGGTGGTAATAAATCAATATAAATTTAATGTAATATGCACCGAAATAATACTGACCGGTGAGAGAATTCGGATTTTATGCAATTGTACGTATGTTGTTATATATGAAATACTTACAAACGCACGCGTGTGCGTGTATACACATTTATATATAGGCAAGGATATTTATAATGTGGGACACATCATCGGAAAATTAACGGCGCAGAAAATGAAAGCAGTGGGCCGAGTTCAAGTTGAAGTCTATGTTCAATTATAGATTGATTGTATGTCTAATTTGGCATAAAGAGTAGAAAACATATAACTGTTATACGTCTAGAAAGATAACATGTGTCAACTGAGTTTAATTGATGAATAATGATTTCTAAGATCACTTGAAAGCTAAGATGACCATAATGTCAAGTGACTAAAATTCTAGAAGTTGGAAGATAGTTTTAATATTAAATTAGCTTAGCCAGAGCCGTTGAAAGCTTCAGACCTAAATTTCATCAATATCTCAATGGCTGACTCCCGGCTTTTTCTTACAAAATGGTTATGTAACGGAAAAGAAATCTGAATAAATAAAGTTGAGTGTGCAAACAATTAAGGACTTTGAAATTGTTATTCATCCTTGTAAACAAAATAGAGTGGCCTTTAAAAAATGAAGAGTGAGATAACGAGAACCACCCAGTCTGAAGAACAGCATGACCGTGCTACAACTTAAAGGATTTGTCTTCATTTCATTCTGTTCTACATGGGATAGGCATTACTACTTATTTTCTATGCAGTAGAATCTATAGATTAAATAGCAGAGAAAAAAAATGACTTCCATGGTAACAAGTCAACAAGAAGACGAATTCTGATTTCAAGCATCTGCTGAAATTCAGTCCGACTAAGTGATATGAAAAGCTAAGGGAGTAAATACTCATGATAATTGGAGCTGATGTCACTTAGGAAATCCATCTCTTTCTTCAGATCTTCTTTGGTAACTCCTGTGATGAAAGTTCAGCGAAATCCTTACAGCGTTCGCTCTTTCTTTGTCCAACATCATAGGCATAGATAGAAGAGATTTACTTCCAGGAAGACTTCCTGTGCTTTTGAGAAGAATCAAGGTTTCCCAGTGGCAAACTTTAGGCGTGGTAAGCCAAATAGCAGCGACAGACCATTTTCGTGTATATATATATATATATATATATATATATATATATATATATATATATATATACGTTTACTGATTGATAAGTATATGCATAGGTAGTGTGTACATGGGCACACATATACCTATATCCATGTTCATTTATAGGTACGTTAGATTGAATTGAAGTACTTCCCTTAGGGAGATGATTTTATATATCAATATCATCGAAATCCTTGGTGTACCATAAGACATACCATTATTTTGCTTTTTGACTGACGAAGCGAAGTAAATGTAAAGCCCCATCTATCTATCTATCTATCTATCTATCTATCTATATATATATATATATATATAATTTGATATATTACGCACCCAAATAATACTTACCAGTGAGAGAATTCAGGTATATATATATATATATATATATATATATATATATATATATATATAGTGTGTGTGTGTGTGTGGAACTTCATAATATTTGCTGGAAACATTTACAATCAAAAATATATTATTTTGTATTATTGAAGACTATCTTTGTACTGCTATATATTTAATTTTTGCTTACAGAATTTAATGCTGTAGAGTGTGTTAATAAATGATTACAAATAACATCCATCTTTACAACCAAGTGTTCCACGAGATATAGAATATTTTAGCAACTTTTGTGTCCAAAAAATACTTTTTATGAAAAAAAGAAAGGGTGTACTTATTCATAGTCGAAATATATGTATACATTTATATATACTGAGAACTAGACACATAGATATATCTAAACAATGACAGGCATGAACAACTGTAGGGAATGGATTATAGTGAACAATTAAATGGTAAACATTTGACCAGTTTTACTCCACGTATTTAACAGGTCTCTCTCATATTCCTCCTCTCTCTATATATATCTTTTCCCTCTTTGTCTTTCTGTCTCCCAATATATATATATATATATATATATATATATATATATATATATATATTTATGACTGAAATCCTATAAATTTATAATGAAATATGTATTCTGTTGTATATTTACATAATATTTCGGTTATTTATTTAGGCTGTCTTTAATATTCTATTTGATTTCATTCACAATTCCTACTGAACTTTGGATATCATTTTAATCATTCAAACTTTTAAATTTATGCTCCACGGTTCTTGTTAAGAGTTGATGCAACAACTTATTTACAAGTCAAAAGCTTAGCACCAGAGAAAAATCTGAAAAGGATCTTCTTAGCTTCTATTGAAAAAAGAAAGAAAGAAAGAAAGAAAGAAAGAAAGAAAGAAAGGATCACTGAAAAGAAGAAATCATTAAAGGAAGAAAGAAAGTACTGAAAGAAAGAAAGAAAGAAAGAAAGAAAGAAAGAAAGAAAGAAAGAAAGAAAGAAAATTTGAAGGAAGACGAACACTGACTGAAAGAAAGCACACAGAAAGAAAGAAAGAAAGAAAGAAAGAAAGAAAGAAAGAAAACTTTGGAGGAAGACGAGCACTGACTGAAAAAAAGAAAGAAAGAAAGAAAGAAAGAAAGCTTTGAAGGAAGACGGGCACTGATTGAAAGAAAGCACCGAAAGAAGGAAAGCACGGAAAAAAGAATGAAAAAAGAAAGAAAGAAAGAAACACTGGAGGATTGAAAGCACTGAGAAAAGGAAAGCAGTGAAGGAAAGAAAACATTGAAAGGAAAAAATCACTAAAAGATGAGAAGTACGGAAAGATAAATTTCTGAAAGAAAGAAAGCACAGAAAGAAGAAAACTCCCTAAATAAAGAAAATACTGAAAGAAGGAAAATACAAAAAAAAAAAGAAAAAAAAAAAAAGAACTGAACGAAGAAAATCACTTCAAGGAAGAAAGCACTGAATGAAGGAAACCTCTTAAAGAGACAAAGAACTGAAAGAAGGAAATATTGCTTAGAGAAGTGATAGAAAATAAATTCACACGAAAGGAAAAAGGACAATAAGAGACAGGATGAAAATAAAAACGCTGAGAAGTGAGAAAGTATAGATTTATGAAGGAATAGATGAAGGGTTAAAGAAATATGTCCAGAAAGAACATGAGAAGAAATTCAAGATTAGAAAGAAGGAATAAATAGAATATTACAAGAGAGATGAAGAACCAAACAAAGAGAAATTATCCTCAAAATGAAAAGAAACTTAGCTTTGACCAGACAAAACATCAAATGATTCCCACTTCGGCCTAAGCGCTTTTATTTCTTTATTTTTCTTTTCTTTACTTTTTTTCTCTCTTTTCCCTTCTGCTCATTTTTTTCTTTGCCAGTTGCTTCCTTCTATCAAGGGATAATCTTCAATTGCGCTGATGAGACAGAATTTGCTTGGCATTGTAAAACACATGATAAGGCAAAAAGAAAATCATGGATTGCTCAGCTTTTACTGTTCAATGAATCAGGGATCAATGATGCAACTGTCCAATTTACGCTTATACTTGATGGTCTGTTGGTCTGAAATTTATCCTCGAAAGAGATTCGGTATAATATTGGCCGAATTGATGATGGTTCACCCTGAAACATGGATTTTAATCCTCTTGTATTTTCCTTAATTTTTTTTATGAATATATATATGTATATATACATTTCTTTATATAGGTGAGGGCGCGGAAATGAACTCGTCACATCGGCTAACGCTGACGATAAAATTTGGGAGTATTTTCCGTTTCTGGGCGAAAAAAAGTTGCACAAAGCCATGGAGGAGGCGGCCTGGGAATTCCGGACTCAAGTTGGGGTTGCTGTCAGAGCCAATGTGATGTGCAACCTGAAATCGGCAATGAAGGCAGTACATCACTGAAGATCTTCCTTGAGGCATCTGGAAATATATTCTTTGAGTATATATATATATATATATATATATATATATATATATACTGTTGTTGTTTTGACTTGTTTTCATACTATAAACCTCTTCTGCAATCAATTTATATTCCGTCTCTACATTCGCTAATTTTTTCCCTGGCTTATTTTTTGTATTTATAGTTTCTTTTTCCCATAGTTTTCAGCTTGGAATATTCAAAGTGAAATTTTAATAAAGAAGGAAAGAAAGAAAACATTAAAAACAACGAGGAATATAGAATCATACGACGAGAGAAAATGTTCTCTCATCTTACATTCTCAAATCTCGTGTTTAAAGAGGCTTCTTTTTTTTTTTTTACTTTATCCTGTTCTTAAGAGAAAAGTTCAATTGATGTATTTCTTAGATTTTGATCAAGAACTTCACTAATACTATTTTAGACTTAGTATTAGGGATAAATTTAGTATTAAATCTAGATTTCTGATCATATTTAGATTGAGTATTAGATCTGGATTTAGTAATAAGTATCTGTGTTTTTTTAATTTTTTATTCATCGATTTATCTATTTCAAGAATTTAGCATTAGATTTGGATCAGGCCATTACTTAGTGGGTAGAGTGTTCGCTATAGCCCGAGAGACAAGGATTCAATCCCCGATCGAACCATACCAAAGACCCAAAAAGGGTACTCGATGCCTCCTTGCTTAACACTCGGCATTATAAGGTACAGATCAATGGTAAAGTGGAGCAATCCAAGGAAAGGAGTATCCCTCTCCCCTATATTTCATTGCAGTAGCTGATGAAAAGGAAGCCTTTAGGTCGCCCTTGTCTACCGTCGCCAACTTTACTATATAAATTGATTTAGCATTACGTTTACATTGATTTTATTCATATTGTATTTTAATTAATTAATATTAAGTATTAAATTTAGATTTCCTTTATCTAAGTATTTAATAAATGTTATATTTTCTTTAGTCACAAATTCAAAATTATATAGCCCCTGTTGTGCTGTATTTAAAGTGCTGGGTTACGGCCTCGAAGCAAGCGAGTTTGAACTCACCTATCCACCCAAATCATCATCATCATCATCATCATCAGGTCGTGCCGCTAGCACAGATATCCCTGACCCTCTCTCTCGCCACTTCTCCCTATCATTCATCGCCTCTGGCAGGTCTCCAGGGCTACATCCCGCATCCTCATATAGCTCCTGCGTTCGAGCTGGTCGTTCTGCTTTTGCTTGGTCATATGCAGGGGTCCATAGGAGTAAATCACTTATGAGCTAGTCCCTGCTTCTCCAGCAGTGTCCTGCATGTTTGGTTCGTCTAACTTGGATAGTTTTCGTGATGTGAAACAGGTGGTCGTATAGTTGGTGCTTTGTGGGGTGTTTCCACCAGGACTTGTTCAAAATTGCTCGCAACATTGGATCAATAATACCACTGCTTTTCTGCAAGAATGGCTTCGGAACTAATTAACCCTCAAAGGTTGACAGACCATAAAACAAACCAAAAAAAAAAAAAAATTTCATATCAGGTTTCTGTTCAAGTTTATAAATTAAATCAAGCGTTTATTATTTAATTTGGATTTAGCGTTGACCAAAAAGTAAGTTAATCGAAAATAGTTTTAAAAAACAAGACTTATCGAAATTTTTCGGAAGATTTTTAAGATTTATAAAAATTCATCACTTGAGCTTATGCGACATGTTACATAATTTAACTGGCCGCTATAAAAGTGTTAAATTCGCATTCAGGAAGTAATCATAATTGGTACTGAGAAGAAATGTGCATTCAACACACACACACACACACACACACACACACATATATATATATATATATATATATATATATATAATAGAGTTAGTATTGAGTAGACACAGATGCAATTGCTTTTAATGACTATCAGTTTTCCGTCAATACGATCATCACATCAAGAAACTTAATCATCAAACACCGTTAACTGTGAAAAGTTTTCCTAAACAAGATCTATATATGCTTGATCACTAATATTGAGTGTTCTTTTTTGAATACAGTGAACTACTAAAGGAATATATATATATATATATATATATATATATATATATATATATATATATGTATCACCACTCTCTCTGAAACTAGCGAACAAGTTCACCTACCTTGGAAGCAGCGTCTCATCTATCAAAAGTAACATCAATACTCGACTAGCGAAGGCGTGGGCAGCTATCGATAGACTATGGGTCTAAAGGAAATCAGACCTATCCGATAAAATAAAAAAGGCAATTTTTTCAAGCGGCAGTTTTGTCCATACTACTGTATGGATGCAACACTTGAACGCTAACGGCAATTGCACAAGGATACTGCGAGTTATATCAAACAAATCCTGGAAGCAACTTCCCACTACAAAGCAGTTGTATGGCCGCCAACACCAATCCAAATTAGACGAACAAGACGTGTGGGACACTGCTGGAGGAACGAAGACTAAATCATAAGAGACGTTCTCTGCTGAACTCCTTCAGATGGACGCACAAGTGTAGGACGACTAGTTAGAACTTACCTACAACAGCACTGTACGGACACAGGATGTAACCTAGAAGAACCGCCGGAAGTGAAGAATGATAGAGACGGATGGTGATAGAGTGTTAGGGAAATCTCTCAGAGCAGCACGACATCATGGTATTGCCTTTAAATAAACATATTCATTTGCCATTTTTCATTGGATGTTAATTTTATTCTAATTTGAAAATACTAACATTTTGTTATTTCTTTTGGAATACGCTAATTATAAAACGGAAGTTATATGGTATTATTCATTAAACCTTAAACATTGAAATAGTGTAACCAAAAAGAGGAATATATTGCGATTCAAAATAAATTTACCTCTTGTACAAGTGAACATATTTTCGTACTGTTTCTTATACATACTTTACGTTTGGAAATTTAAATGATTTTATGTACTGTAATAAATAATAATTTCCGTATTTTTTGTCTAAGGTTACTCTAGAAAACTTAATATATAAAAAGAATTTTAAAAAATTCATGAAAATATTATTTTGAATTATATATATATATATATATATATATATATATATATATATATATATATATATATATATAAATAACTGGAAAGATGGATAAATCAGATATTTACAACGGGATGGTTCTAGTATTTTATTCTTTATTCAAGAATTTCTTCAGTTTAAAGAATTTTTTAACTAAAAATGAAATATTACTACAAAAACCAGCTGTAAGTGTCTGATTTATCCATTATTCGACTTATTTCTATCAACTTGTCAGATTCACTAAAATCAACAATTTCAAGATATATATATATATATATATATAATGTTCGGTGCACCCTAAAGTATTGGAATGCAGTATTTATATAAAAATCATTAAAATCAAAACGAGTAAACAAAAGATTTTTTTTATTTCGTATATATAATAAAAGACATCTAAATATTTGTATATAATTAATATTCATCTGTAAAATTCTTAGCTATATTGGATATACCAAATCAAATGAACTGCTATGGTCATTCGAATCTTTTGTGTGGAAGGAAATGCTTGATGAATTTTTCAATAAAATGCTGACAGTATCTATTCGTAGTGCCCCCCATTTATACAAATAATATCAGTGATATAAGTAAATATGATTACTGTATATTCTCGAGTAATGAACGACTTCCTGTCATGATCGACCCCTAATTTAAAGTCCCCAAAAGTGTTTTTATCATATATTACGAGCAATGAACAACCCTTAACTTTTGGCTACACAAGCCTTACAAAATATTTCAACATTTAATGACTTTAAGAGAAAATACTCAAACACTTATAGATACTTTCAAAAATACTTTATGACTATGAAAATCAATGTAAAACCATAAATAAACAATGTAGTCTAGACCTTGATGTAGGTTTTCGTGTATATTTGGAATATAACATCTGAGCAAATAATAGAATGATATAAAATGTGTTCACAATCCTTGACAAATATATCATAATTTCATTGAATCGGTCTAACAGCTCGTTAGTCTGACACAACATTTTTGCGCATAACCTTCCTCATGTCTAAACTAAAACTTTTTGTGAAAATAATGGCATTTTTCACAGAGTTTGTTCACTATTTATGTTGTTTGTATATATTATATAAGCAGGTGATTAAAGTTGTAGGCAGTGTTAATTAAACCCTTATTTATTTTTATTCTTAGTCTTTGTTGAGTTATAGACTATGCAGGCACGTTTAAGATCGAAGGTACAAAAAGGTTAAACCTAAAAACAATATCTCTCATGAAAAGAACGACCCTTCATTTTCTTGGGGAAAATTGGCTTTAGAAGTTGTTTTTTTTCTTGAATATATGCGGTACATCATATATACAAATTTTACAAGACAATGTCCTTCCTACCAAGTGATCAGAACCCAACACGTGTTAACCGCAAGACAAATTTTCAGAATAACGTCCATAGCAGATCAGGCAAATTTTATGTCCGCCTGAAGTATACGGCAATTAATTATTTTTTTCCTGTCAAATCAAAAGACATACCAGCTGTGCACGTAATTTTATGTCAAGAGGTTATGTAAATAAATCCTTGGGGTCTCCATAACCTCATAAACGTGTAAAGGAATATTAAATACTTTAGACAAGTATTTATTTCTGATTCATTTTTATCGACAGTCACTTCGTTCAAGGCTCCGTAGTTAAATCATTCAT
This sequence comes from Sepioteuthis lessoniana, assembly GCA_963585895.1. Lineage (NCBI taxonomy): Eukaryota > Metazoa > Mollusca > Cephalopoda > Myopsida > Loliginidae > Sepioteuthis > Sepioteuthis lessoniana. Next base: position 70,822,889 of record OY757916.1, on the reverse strand, counting down.
TCTCACAGAATCAATACGTGAACAAATATCTTGGAAGACTGTGCTCCGGCAAGTTTCCACATAGGGAGGATGGACAACTTCAAAAGCAGTGTTTAAAAACTTTGATTTTATTTTTAGACAACTATGCTGGCTATATATATATATATATATATATATATATATATATATAATGTGTGTGTGTGAAAATAAAATAAACACTCATTTAAGAAAGTTTACTAAATAAAAGGTAATCGAATGATAGGCTGCGGGGCTGTCTAAGAAACTTAAAGATACTAAAATATTCACTTTTCATGATAGGTTTGGTTTCTTTGCTTAATGACATATCAACCTTTGTAAGTTATTTAATGACAAAGCCATTCTCCTAAAAGAACATTAGTGGTGCTATTTAACCCTTAGCTGGGAGGATAAGGGGGTTCATACCTTTCCCAAGAGTATTTGCCCGAAAGTGAACGTAATAGCGCGACAGGAGTTTGAACTCGTATCTTATTCCGAAGTCCATCGCTTTAACCATTACACCACGAGGACTCCCACACTTCCATGTTAGTTTCATTACAAAATATTTGCCAAATACATGAAAAATAGTTATGTAACTGATACAAGAAGTGAAGAAAATAATTTAAGTTTTATCCCGCTCGTATTTAAGCTGTCCTCTGATTTAAGAAGAATTTTTAAAAAAAACTTTTCTTTATATATATATATATATATATATATACTAAATTCAATAGGTCCATACAGAGATTTATAATTTTTTAATCACTTTTTTTTGTTTTGTCTGATACTTCTGAAGATACAAAAAGGTAGAAACACGTATCAAGCAGGGCAAAATAATTTAAAATATATAAATCACTTCCTTTTAAAATTCGTGCTATTACGTTCAAATACCCTTGAGAAAGAATATTATTATTATTATTATTATTATTATTATTATTATTATTATAATTATTATAAGTAGTAGTAGTAATAGTAGTTGTAGTAGTAGTAGTAGTAACTCCACTCAAATGTTTTTGTTTGTCATCTCTTGGAAAGAGTTGACACCGAATCTGATGAAATTGTTTCATTCGGCGCAGTCTTCTTGCTGATTTTAAACTCGGATTTCTAATTCTTTCCATCTTTGAGTATCGATCTTTCCCGCCACATTACAAGTAATCCATCATTTTCACTCATAGCTTTCGTCTGCATTAATAAATTACGTATTTCTAACTGTACTTTTGTAATAGGTTTAATTAGATTTCCACAAGTGTAGCTATACTCTCATCCAAGGCAGAAAATTTCCCACATTTATAGAAAATACGGATGGACGAACAAAGAAAGACTCTTCTTTGTATATATAGCTATTTCCCTTATGGATAGTCGTTACACGTAGACTACAAAGTTAGCTATGTGTTATTCAGATTATTTCACTTTATAGTGGACCTAAAGAAAATAATATTAATTTGGAAGTGCCCATCTCCTCACCAAAAATATGCGGCATATTCTGTTGGGTTATGTGTTACTAGCATCCTTTAACGTTCCCTCATAATTTATGAAAAAAATACCATATGACCTTGGCCCAATTGGCTGGAGCTGTATAATTCACTGACTGCATCTGCGTAGAGGGGTAAGATTCCTCCAGTGGGTGACCTGGATATGACACTAAACCATCTAATGGTGAGGCTACACTGATGCTGGAGCTTTGGGGAACGCGGAGTACACATATACTGCCATTGCTCCCAGAAACACGTAGACCAGGAGTGGTAGCACCTGATAGTGTCGTATGGGTCAAATATAAGTAAACCGAGTGCTAATGTAAAACTGAATTGCTTGAAATAAAACTGTTTGACATTTAAACTGCACAATTATGTCTAACTGAATTGTTTAGAATAAAACAGTTTAACATTCAACAGTTTGTAAAGAAAAAAAACTGTTCTAATGCTATACTGAATAGTTTGAAATAGAAGTTTATATGTACATAAATGGAATTGGCATTAGATAACCTACAATGGTTGATATGCCATAAAATCAAACAATGCTTGATATGCCATAAAATCAAACCAAACTAAACCAAACCAAACCAAACCAAACTATTTGACACATAGATTAGACTCTAAATTGTACTACCACTCCGAGCTGGAGTGGAGCTGACAGTTATGGCAATAAAAGAGTGACTCTAAAAAAAACCTAGAGTCAGAATTGAAACCTCCCCACCAAAGGCAATTAAGTGTCATAGCTTAGACACCCTTTTTAAGGCGGTGCAATCGGCATGTTCTATACCACGTCAAATGGGCGTATAATGAGAAAGAAAAAATTTAAATGATTAAGAATCAAGAGAATAAGAAATGATTCATTTTGTATTCTTATTGCTTAAAATAGTTTTAAAAAAAAGATAATTACAGACGCCTGAAATGTAACAAAAAAAAAGGAAAAAAAATATAATTCCTTTTTACATTTTCAGAAATCATCATGTCGTGCAGCTAGCACGGATTTCTCTGACCCTCTCTTACCACCCGTCTCTATCGTCCATTGCTCCAGCCAGGTCCTCCAGGCTACATTCTGTATCGGCACAGAGCTTTTGTAGATAGGATTTGCAGATTAAGTTAAAATTCAGTTTAATTCTGTATTATTCTATATATGTTTTTTTAAATGCATCTTTAGAGTACACTGAGAACTTTTCAAAATAAGTGAAATTATGTCCCTATTATTAGGCTTGAAATAAACAGCTTTTGCTCTCTCTCTCTCTCTCTCTCTCTCTCTCTCTCTCTCTCTCTCTCTCTGGTAGGCCTTTTACAGACAAAAGATAGAATCAGTTACAAGCTGAGAGTATTGTAATTAATTGAGCTCAAATATGTTAGTTGTCTGAATTTATTAGATGAAACGGTTTTCGGACAATTGTCTTCATCTTTATTATTATTTCCACAACGTTTCAGCCGATATGTATCCTGCTGGACACATACCGTAACGATAATAGGCGTTGGTTCCCTAAGCTTCTAAGGAGATAATCATCTAAAGGTCGCAGGTTCAATGCTGACTACAGGCGAGTAACAATACAAAGATACTTAACACTTGTACCTGGTTATGGTTAACGGAATCAGAAGAGGCGAACCCTGTGGATTAAATAAATGACGTAGTTCGATGTTCCGTGTAGTTTCCCGAGTTCGACAAACACCTTAAGAAGGTCGGAGGACATATCGGCCGAAACGTTGTGGAAATAATAATAAAGATGAAGACAATAGTCCGAAAACCCTTAATAATGAAATATCTTAATTTCTAATTTTTACAACCGCTTTGTCGGCAGGTCTCATAAAAACTACCAAAAAATTGATATGCTGAGTATAACACTAAACTCTATCTTCGGTATATCTGGGGAAAGTGGAGTTCCCCTTCACGGCTATTACTTCCAGGACTTATTCTAAAATGGTAGTATACGTTAAGTTCTCATTTATGGCTCAAATAAATATTTTCAATAATTGTTACGATAAGACTATATACAAAAAATGTCTCTTCAGAAATAGCTAAATAAAAAGTGAATATGAACCAACAATGAATGGGATTCCCTAAATTATTAGCATAAAATAACCCTAGTTGGTTTGACGTGATATTAAAATCAATCAACACTGTTAACTCCACCGATTCGGCTGGAGTTGTAGAATACGTCGACTGAATCTCAACAGAGGAGTAAGGCCTCGCAAAGAGTGTTCTGGACAGGACACCAAAATGTATCTAATAGCGAGGCCCCAGTTCTGGAAGTTTGTGAAATGTGGAGTACGTTTTCATGGCCATTAATCCTTGGTTTACTCTTACCCAGACTGTGAGTACCTGTTAGGATCCCCTCTTTGGGAAAAACAGGTCATTTTAAATATTTAGTAAACATGAAACCATTTAGGAAGCGCTCGACGAGTAATGGTTTTCGTCTCAGCAAATGGAGATGGTGACTCGAGTTCAAATCCTGAATGAGGATATTTGCATTTCACATTGCCCTAAAAGCATTGGGAAAGGTATGAATCCAATTATTCTCCCCCAAGCAATGAGTAAATAGTAGGACAGACTTGGATCTTTAGTCTTGGTTAGTCAACCAGTCTAGGAGAAGGAAAACTCTGAATTCAAACCAGTTAAACTCCGTTTAAAAACTAAACTTGTGTCACATCCTGCCTGGGAGGAGGGGTTGGTAAATACATACATGAAACAATTTAATGGTGGGCAAACGATTGATGTTGAATTGAATTATTGGTATTAGATTGTTATACTTAAAGCCATTTAATTGTGGCATGTAGAACTATTAGTTTTGGAAATAATTGAAACTATTTGATAGTGCACAAAAAAGTATTTGTGTTAAAGAGCAATACTTTAAACCATTTCACTATGTTCTAGCAAATGGGCTCGAGCTCGTTTAAAGGATAATGTCATCGAGAAACAATTTACATGAAAATCGCATATTACATATTTATAAACAGGATTTTGCATTAAAAACTAATTATTTTTTGATTTGTCATGAAAACAAATAAGCTCAACTATACAAAATGACGTATATCGTTTACATCACCCTAAGTATTCAATAAATTTCATAATCCTCGGTATTTTCATAGAAAACCCATATCCCTTCCAATAATCGACATTTATTTTCTCTATTTTAAGTTACTCTGACACAAGCCCTTAATCAACTGTAGGTCTGATGTATCTAAGTAGTCTCTTTTTCCTTATCACGTCTAAATGTATCTATTAAAAGAGAAATGATTTTGCCTTCCTTAAGAGTATAATAGCAAAATTGACGCAGATTATCTCCGTTGGAATTTGAACTCAGAGCATTAATTCCATTTTCCGTGATAGTACTTGATACATCAATGTTAGATCTCAAGTACCGACACAGCAATAGTTTCAACTCAATCAGTAATTTATATCTATACGAAATGTTTATGTCAGTGTGGATCCTGGAGATACGGGAATGCGAGTTCAAATCTCTTTCTTTCCCAAAGGATATGCAGATGTCGTCATAGGAGATGTTCGTGGTGTAATAGTTAACTTCGTCGGAAATTGACACGGTGACCCGAGTTTAAACCCTGGACATGGGTGTTTGAATTTCACACGGCACTAATACTATCCGGGGCATGCGAATGGGTTGATATATATATCTATATATATATATCTATATCTATATATATAACCGCATAACATAGACAACATCCTAAATCATAAACAATCAATAAACCTATACCACAAAAACCAATGTCATAGTAATTATAAGATAGATGGACATGTATAAAAAAAAAACTTATCCAAAAAAATGTTCTTTCTACCGATCCTACCAAAAAAGTTAGACTTATCATTTATTACAACAAATTTAAAACATCCAACCTAATTTTCCAATAACACTTCCCCTTCCACTGAACGTCTTAATTCGTCAAACGTCCTATATATGTTCAAATGTTCCTTGGGAGATTGAGGCTCCTAAGAGAATAATGATTATGTTGGTCTTAGCACTACAACTCTTTCTAGACAGCTTTCAATGCACCTTAATGATTCTAGCTCCATAGCCTTACATCTTAAAACCCATTCTATTCCTACATCAACATTTCGAAAAATTCTAGCTGAAAACACCACTATATTAGCACACGAAATAAATAAGCTACGATTACAAATCCAAAAAGTCCTACATATAAAAACAAAAAAAAAGTCTAGAATCAATAGAATTAATTTTGAAAATAGCGAAAATGTTTTGAAATGCTTTTATTTTTTTTATTCTTTTTGATATTCCATATATCTTGATAATATTCTATTTCCCTTGATAGTGTTCTGATTTTTTAAGTCCATCAGCATGTTAGTTTTATCCAACTCTGCGTTTACGTAATTTTGTTATGTTATAAAAAAAACCTAAAAACATTAAAAACTCTTTAAAAACACTCTTTACCCATGCAAGCAACCCCTGATGATAGCTTATGAAAGGACTGAAAGACAACGGACAATTTTGGTAAATTCATCCACCAATGTAACCTGAGACCAAGATACTTATCAAGAAACTTGAAAGGATCTTAATAAAATTATATAGACAATATGTGTCTTTATTATTTAATGAAACATGCTTAAATGAAGGATTGCTGCCTTACCACACACACACACACACACACACACGCACACACACACATATATATATATATATATATATATGACCAATTGACTGCATATCCCTTGATTTTTTTCAAGGGGTCAGACGAGGTTGGCCTTTTCTTTCTTTTTGACATATAATATTTTTTCTTTTTCCCCCGGACGGTGATTCGAGATACTCTTATCTCTTGTTCCTGTCGGGGTTTTTATTCTTTTTTCTGGTACCGTGAATGCTGGTAGATATTAGATTAGTAAATATATATATATATATATATATATATATGCATCTGGATTTTACTTACTGGTGTTAATAAAAAAAGTTACTATAGTAAACAAATAAATTGTGTGAGCTTTCCATGAAAACTAGCACACGATATCTTAAATTGTTGCAAAGCATTATGAAGGAAATACATGACAACCTTCGACACAATCTCTTTGCTAATGAGCCGATGAAATACGGTCCCCAGTTTCAAAGTCTCAGTCCGAACAGGATATGTCCTCATTATACCCAAATCGGTAAAAACATAGTCATATCCTGATGCCTGCTAACGCCATGAATTGAATTTTTTAAAAATAGTGTAGCGTTAGTCAATAACATCGAGTAAATATTTTATAAAGCCCTTATCCTGCCTCAAACCTAGATGGAAAAGTAGATAAATATCTCTAAAATTGATAGGATATGATGGTTAATTCAACTTAATACAAATCAAAGATTATTGTTATGGATAATTCAACTTAAACAAATATCCCCAGCTATGGGTTATATAGCATCATTGCTGCTCTTCTATAAGGATGGATTTGGCATTAAATAACTCACGAAGTTTGATATGCCCTTAAAAAAAGAAACCAAAAATCTAACAAATATCAAATGAATGGAAATTATTCAAATCAGTGATGTAATATAGCAAGAAGACGCAGATTAATGAGAAGGATCTTGTGAAGATCGAACACATAACACATATATACCATTGCGATAATGAACTGGAATATTTAGTCGCGAGATTTGGGCTTTACTACATGTTATGAGGGAAAAATGTCTCTTCATCTAAAACTCTAGTATTTCTATCGTACTGTATGTATACACTTTCAGCCTCCAAAGTCAATCTCTTGGGGGAGACTATTTTTTTCTTTCCCTCGACCGATTGTCATATTAGTGTGTCCTCGTATTATCCCTAACAGAGATGAGAAGAGAGTTGGGGGGGGATCCATACTTTTCTAAATTTCATTAACACGAAACGAAACATAAACTTCTTCGTCGAAGATCTGAACTTGGTTCGCAGAGTTTAAATAGATATGAAGATAACTGTTACACAACTCGTTTCAACATGGAAAAATGTGCACTCAGAATCTTATAGGTATCATCGAAGGAAAGAGAAACGGAGACCCAAATTCTAATACTCGGCAAAACTGTTTCAATTTTATCTAGTGTTAATACACTAAGGAAAGGCATGCAATCAACTATTCTTTCTCAAGTCATAGATAAATATTAGGGCAGATTGGACAACCGATGTAAGAAAAGAAAAACTCTAAATCCAAACCCGTTAAACTCCTCTTAAAAATTGACCTTATGTCATTCAAGTAGAGGGGTTGGTAAATTCACCCATATATAACTGAACGAGAATTTTTTCTAAAATTACATAAAGACTGATAGATTGATTGATTTTACTGTCTAGAGTTATTTTATTTGTAGTGGTTATGCAATCGCGTTCGTTGTACATTTATATTGATATATTTTTTATATGTTAGCTCTTAAATTTTTTACACAGGGTTATATGATAGCAAGTATCGGCTCATTGGTCCAGTGGTTAGAGTGTTCGCCAATGGTCCGGCAGAGCTGGGTTCAATCCCAGGTCGTGTCATACCAAAGACTTGAAAAATGGTACTTGATAGCACTTGGCTTAACACTCAGCAATATAAGGTATGTATCAAGCGTAAAGTTGAGCAATCCAGGGAAAGGAAAAGCGCCCTCCCCTACGCCTCGGTGTAGTAGCTATTGAAATAGGAGCATTCTGGTCACCCTCGACTACGGTCGCTAACTTTACTTTACTACTTACAAGTAACTCATAAGTAAATCTATTTGGACATATGGGACCTTAACAAGTTTTACCATACTTGGACAGAGTAGAATAATGGCAACAAAAAGGTACTCTACACTCATCAGAGCTTCGAAACTGGAGTCTCAACATTAGATTCAACTTAGCATCCAACTCGGGACACCACTTATTATGGAGGACAGGGGTCTTAAGTATCTGCTGTGGATACCGTCAGCGTTTTCTAACACCGCCTCTGACTACCCAGATTATATTAAGAGAAGAACCTGATTTATTGTATTAATAAAAAAAAATATTAATGCTTGTGCATAAATTTGACTTACTTGTTTTGATCATAAAAAGCGAAAGTAAGTATTAATAAATGAAAAGGAACTGCATAGGAAAAGAAACTATAAAGCCGCAAGTTCGTCATAGACGATGGTTGCTCTCCATCAGTAAATGAGAATTAAATTCCCTTGTTTGCAACATTTTTGCATTACAAGTATCTATTTTTCTTTCTTCCAACAAATTCTCTTTTTCACTACAATAACCACAATTTTAAACAAGGAACTTTTTTTCTTTGATCTTTCCTACCTTCACCCGCTGGTCATAAAATCTTCCATGACAACGTCTGTCAACTTCGTCTTTACTTCAACTAATATTTGAAAGGACAAATTTAATTTAACTAGCATTATAGGTTATCTAATTTTATTTCGAGATCAGATGGACATTTTCTATCACAGAACCCCGACAGACGTAACAACGCACGTGCGTGCTTAACAAAAATTTCCTTTACACCAAGATAATTGCGGTCGATAAATTAGAAGAAATTTCTTTAATGGTCCATGCGATTTCTACATTTATCAATATTCGTCAGATAAATCCAAAGACAATTATATCATGGGAATTACACTAAACTAGATCTGGTGGTGAGTTTCCTGTTCTGGAGCTCTAAGGAGTAGTAAGTGCTCGTCTTTTCCTTTACTCTTTAACATAACCTGACCCGGAGTGGTTGTACTGGATAGAATCCCATCTAGGGGATAAATTCAATAAATTTATTGATTATTCCTGTCTGGTAGGAAAACTTGATAAAATAAAAGAATAAAAGTCTAATGAAAAAGTTTGAGGAGTATAAAAATACAATTATCAATAAAAGTCTAATGAAAAAGTTTGAGGAGAATAAAAATACGATTATCTATAGTTTTGATAACAAAAAAAGATATAGCAGATATAATAAAGATATATAATGAAAATTAAAATTAAAATTATCAATATAAAAATTAAAATTAAAATCATCTATATAATAAAGATATAATGAATTTTATATCTTATATTTGATAACAGAAAAGATATAGAGTATAAAAATATGATTATCTATAGTTGTGATAACAATTAAAGCTTTAGAAACAAATCAAATTTTGACATTAAATAACCCACAAGGAGTAGATATATTGTTTAACAAATTAACCAAAACAAAACAAACTAAATATAACTAGAAAGGATTAAAATAATTGATTTACAAATGAATCAAATTTTGCATTAAATAACCCAGGAGTAGTCGTGCCGTTAAACAATAAGACAAATCAAATTAAACCAAACCGAAGAAAAAACAGTTCAAACAACATGTTCGTTAAAGTTGAAATTCGTTATATCGAGGGTTTTATCGTCATAAAGATCTTCGAGACTGCCTTTCAAACCACTGTTTCATAGCGAGGCAGCCAACGGTTGCTACTGACTTATTTCTTTCAATGATTCGACCAACCATCTCCTTCCGCGTTTCAGTTCTCCTTCACCGACCACGACTACTACTGGTGTCGTCTGCAAGTAAGAAAAGCCGTTGATTGCCTGAACTACCATTGCGGCTGCTATAGAAACGCCGAGCCCTAAATCAGTCTGTCCCTATATCGATTTCTCTGCTTCTTTCAACATTAAAATAGCGAAGCGTTTCCTCCTCTTCGTGTTCCTCGATAGGCATCGATGGGATTTAGCTAGCATAGTAGCTAATGATTGCTTTGGCCATTTTTTGCTTCGTTCAATACCGTACCCTTTACTACCATCCTCACAACAAAACCCGGAAATTCCTCGGCTTACATTAGTGAAACTCACGCACGATTCGCCAAAATTCTATTCAGCCTCTGAAAAGGAACCAGAAAGAAAACATAAAATTAAACCAAACAATAATCATTTTATATATATATATATATATATATATATATATATATATATATATATATATGATATATATATATATATATGTATATATATATATATTGTTTCATAGTTATAGGAAGCAGAACGCAGACATTCATTTATCATTTGCTGAGCATGCACACACGTGTAGTGTGTTACATATGCAAACGCCTGTGTATTTGATATTTTTGTTCCTGTTAAAAATATGCAAACACTATTGTCTGATTTCCGATATTATTAATTCATTATTTGTTAATATTACTTCATATTTCTTTTTTAATAGAGAGGGTTGTATCAAATTAATATTAATGAAAATTCAGATGAAATATAATAAATCAAGTTCAATTTTTTAAAAATTTAATTTGATATAACCATATCTATATCTTTAATTTTTCTTCATTATGGCGTAGCTATACACGATGATAGAATTTCGCAAATTTTGAAAGAAATACCATCCAAATCTGGCAATCCCCATGTTCTGGTATACCATTTGCGTTGCCAAATGAAAAGTTGAAAACGAACAAATTATATTTCCTTAAGAAGATCCTAGTGAGATCTTAAGAAAGTCAAGGAATTTACCCGCCAAAACGTTGTGAGAAAATAAAACGGTTTCTATATTCATAATTTTTCTTACTATAATAATGACTCTTATGAAAAAATGTGGCCAAAATAACTTGTCGTTTACGTATACGTAATAATTTGTTTATTTTTAACATACAGTGAAGTCATAGCGAAAACACCGGTTCATGCCAGACCACTACAAATAAGAAGCGACGAGCTTGTTCAATAATTGAAAAGGTGAATAATTAGAAATATCACTTACGAATAGGCCAGGCAACCTTAGTTCAAATTCTGGGGGAAGTGTGTTTGCATGTTCACAAAGCGCAAAGACACTTGGAAAATATTATAATTCAATTACTCACCCTCTCTGCCATAGAAAATAATAGAATAAGTTCTTTGACTTTGGAAAAGTAATTCTGAAATTAAACTATTTTTACACTTGACATTTTTACCGAGTTCAGATCTTTCTTACTTTTAATTAGACATCAATGCATTTTTATTTTTAAAGACATTTTCCTTTATTCTATTGTTGGCTGGGGCTGTAAAATACACCGATTGTATCTCTGCAGAGGGTTAAGACCACCCAACGAGTGTCCTTGATAAGACACTAAACAATCTGATGTTGAGCTCCCAGTAATATTGGAGATTTGGGGAATATGGAGTACCCATTATGCCATCGCTCCCAGGTCCACTGTGGGCCGAAGGGGTAGCACCAGATAGGATCCTATCTAGGATTCAAATAGAACTAAACTGTGTACTTATGTTAAACTGAATCATTTGAAATAGAACTGTTTTTTGTCTGCTAAACTTTTTTGTTTGAAAGGGAACTGTTTTTGACATTGAAACTGTGTACTAATGCTGAACTGAATTGTTTTAGATAGAACTGTGTATATGTATAAAAATGGATTTGGCATTAATGTTCTACAATAGATGGTTTGGACGTTGGTTGGGTTTTATGGCATATAAGCCTTTGTAGGTTATTTAACGCCAGATCCAATTTAAAACAAATAATCAGTTCTGTTTCAAACAATTCAGTTTAGCATGAGTAAACAGTCTAATTGTCAAAAACATTTCTATTTCAAGCGATTCAGTTTATTCAAATAGTTCTATTTCAGCTAATTCAGTTTAGTATACTTACAGATTTTGTTTACACACAGCTAAATGTCAAAATAGTTCCATATTAAACACTTCAGTTTAGTGTAAGTAGATTTTCAAACTTAAAAACAGTTCCATTTCAAACAACTCAGTTTAGTATAAGCATGCAATTTAAATGTAATTACCGTTTAATGTTAAAAAAAAATCTATTTCAAGCTATTCAGTTTAGTATAAGTATGCAGTTAGTTCTATTTAACCCATAGATAAGGCCCTATCAGGCCAGAGTGGACCAGGGAGCAATGACAATGAAGGGATGCTCTGCATTCCCCCAAACTCCAGCGTCACTGGAACCTCACAATTAGATTGTTTAATGTCATATCTAGGACACTCATTGGTGGGTGGAGGGTCTTACCTCTCTGCTGAAGTGCAGTCAGTGTATTCTACAGCCCTAGCCAACTGGGCAAACAATAGTTGGTGTGCCATAAAACCATACCATACCAAACCATTTTCTCTCAAAAGAAAATTGCCACATAAAATAAGACTCTCTGACTCTAAGAACCTGCAGTAAAGCTTTTAAAATATTTCCTTATTTTTCTTTTTCTACCTTTTGTATTGTTTTGTAAATTTTGTTATGTAGATACGCATTATTTATATATATGCTATTTTTTTTGTTTTGAATCAAGTAATATTTTAAAGCCTAAAACGTGAAGTTATATTTGAGGTCTTATTGAGTTCAGATCCAGCTAAATTTTAACAAATTAGCGACAATTGAAAGCTTTTTAAGTGATAGTAAATACTTCTCTTTCGGTGATTCAGGACACTATAATTAATTGCTTTGATCGATATTACATGAATTAGTAAAGTTTGCAACATCAACTTTTGTGTTCTTTTCAAAATGTAACGACCTACCTTAAGTGTCTTTCGTATCATCAACTTTCTATTTTAATTTTGTTTGTCTCGTTTTTTATTTTTATTTTAATCTTTTATTTACAATATATTCAAAAGAATTCACAACCCTGAGCGAAAAATAAATTACTATTTGAATTGAAGAATGAATCTCTTTTGGCTTCATGTGAGACTCTAACAATTTAGAAGGGACGTTAATGAGTATTCAATTAATATTTGTTCTCATCATCCGAAATATGAGAATGCACACATACACACACACACACACTATATATATATATATATATATATATATATATATATATATATGCATTTATATTAGACAGTATTTAATCCAGTAAATCAGAAGTTGTGAACAATTCCAAGCAGGACAATTATAGTATTCAAATATACGATATTAAATTTAAGTAATCCCGGTCAAGAGCTCAATGCAAATAGAATCCATAGAGCAACTTATTTAAAAAAAAAAAAAAAATGAAAATTAAATCCATTTTCTTGTTTGATCTGAAGAAGTCCTGTTATTATTTAGTGTTTTCTTTTATATCAATGCTTGTTAACAGGATTGAAATAAATTTATTGTCTTAATGTGACCGTTCGTTGTTTTATATATATATATATATATATATATATATATATATATATATATATGATATATATATATGTGTGTGTTTAGGCGCGTATATATACAATGCTTGATAAGTTAGACATTTTTTATTTAAATATATATCCACTTTTAGTGTTGAGATGTGAAAATATTAGTTGAAAATGACCTCGAAAATTGCAAATTACGCAAGGTATAATTTTTTTAAAAAAGTTTCTAGAAAAAAAATTACTTTAGAATATCCATTTCCTTTAATTTTTACCACACGCAACGTAAGTTATTTTCGTTTATGTTTATGTTTCTCTCTCTCTCTCTCTCTCTCTATATATATATATATATATATATATATCTATATATATATATATATATATATATATATATATATATATATATATATATATATATATAAGGGAGGGTTAACGTGACTCGCATGCTGAAGTTTGAAATCGTAGTAAGCTAGATCAAACTCCAATAGTGCTATCACGTTCACTTTCGGCTCAGAATAAACAATGAAGAGTGAAATGCTATGAAAGCAATCTTACGAAACCAAACTCAGATGCATGGAAGTATATACGTGTATCGATGTATAGGTATGTGTGTGCATATATGAATATGTACATTTGTTTGTTATTAGTTTTATCTTACAAAGCACACACACACACACACACACACACACACACACACACACACACACACACATATATATATATATATACATACATACATACATATATTTACATATACTTATTCGACAGGATTCGTCTCAATCCTGATCGAGCGAATTTTTGGGAATTATCGAGTGAATGTCTTTACTAAATTTGATCTGGATGTAGATATTTTTTTACTATATTATTGTATCTGCAGTGTGCAATACTTTTTTAGAAATTGATATCAAGGTAGTTGTACGGGGAGGACGAGTAGAGACCAACCAAACTACAACGTTGTCGCAATCGGCCAGAATACTGAGAAGCGTCCTGGAGACATGAAGAGACTTGCTGTCACTCAGACACCAGTGAAATTCCATCAGCTAACGCTGGTCCAAAAAACTCGCCATAATAATAATAATAATAACCAACAAAAGAAAGAGAATCTGTAAAATTGTTGACTTTGCTGTCCCGGCGGACTACAGAATAAATCTGAAGGAAAGTGAAAAGAAGGATAAGTACCGCGACCTTGCTAGAGAATTAAAAAGAAACTGTGGAACATGAAAGTAACGATTGTGCCAATTGTGATTGGTGCGTTAGACACAGTAACTAAAGGATTATTAAAGGGGCTGGAGGACTTGGAAGTTGGCGGACGGGTAGAGACTATCCAAACGACAGCATTGCTTCGGACGGCCAGAATACTGAGACGAGTCCTGGAGACTTGAGGAGACTTGCTGTCACTCAAACTCCAGGGAAAAACCATCAGCTAATACTGATGTGAAAAACTCTAGAGGAGTAAATAATAATAATAATAATAATCCCGATAAATGACATAACGGAGTTAGACGATTTGATATACGCAGGAGCAAAATTAGGCTGTGAAAAAATCAGGGTCTCCTTAAAAAACCCAGATGGGAATCAGAGTAGAATCACAGACTGATAAAAAGACTACGATAACAATCAAGAATACTAAAACGGAACATTAAGAAATATTCGGAAGAAAATGAAAAAGCACTTAAAACTTAACTAAAAAAAAAAGCTTGAGGAGACCAACTTAAAAATACTAACGAAAGAAGACCAAACAATACAGACAAAACCGGACGTTCCTAAACAACGAAAAAAATTCTACCAACAAGGGGGAGAGTTGGCGAACCAGATACGAGAATGACAAGAAGATTTTGAAGCAAAATATGGGAACAAAAAGATCATAACCAAAATGCCGAATGGACAAACAACATGAAAATAGAGTTGAAAATCTTCGAAGAAGGCCCTCAGGTGAATACACACCAATACTTCCCGTCTGGCATTCGTGTCGGATGGGGTATCAAACAATGGCAGATTCGAGGCCGAAAGGCCCCCAATTTCGGTTCGGCTACCTTCGGGTGGGCGAGCTGCAACCTTTGTCCTCCGTGTATAGCACTTGACCTTGTTGACTCGTTTAAGCTATAACCCGGCATACGTGCCCGGATCCAAATTTGGATTCGTGAAACTGCTTGCCTCATTAGAGCCACATTGCACTTAGTGGGTCGATGAGCAGCACAGACCAGCAGGGTTCGAGTCTCGGCTCGTTCCCGACCTTCTCTTCCCCTTTATCCCCACTTTAATCGGCCTTCGGGCTTGTGACCTTGTGTCAAGTCCTGTCTGGTGAGAGGCAGCGACAAATTCAATACTCCAAGATGGGCTCAGGCAACACTTAAAAAGATATCAAACTTAAAAACCCCTGGCCTAGATGGCATACATGAATTTTGGTTTAAAAAATTCACCTCCATACTCGACAGACTTGATACGGAAAAATGTATACAGAAAACTGAGATACCCGATTAGATGACCAAAGGGAAGACCACTCTAATCCAAAAAGACCCCCTCAAAGGAACTGCTCCAACCAACTACCGATGATGTGGAAAATACTAACGGCACAGATTAAAGAGAAGATCTACTACTCAATGATAAGCCACGGAATCTTCCCCGGCAATCAGAAAGGATGCCGCAAGAGAAGCAGAGGCACCGAGGAACTTCTATATATAGATCAACACATTCTCGACGAAAGTAAAACGAGACGGAAAAATCTAGCTATGAACTGGCTTGACAACAAAAAGGCTTACGATATGTTCCCCCAAAGCTGGATACTACACTGTCTCAAAATGTTTAGAATACCCGACTAAGTCGTAAAGTTTACCAAGAAAACCATGTAAACCTGGTGAGGAATTGACAGCAGGAAGAAAAAAACTTAGCAGAGGTAAAGGTCTAAAGAGGCATATTCCAGAGAGATGCTCTATTACCATTACTATTTGTAATAACCACATCCTTAGGAAATGCACATTCTTAGGAAATACTATTTGTACTAATCACATCCTTAGGAAAGGCACAGCCGGATACAAACTCAGTAAATCGATCAACCACATAATGTACATGGATGATATCAAACTTTTTGCAAAAAACGAAAAATAACTGGAAACACTAATTCAAATGTAAGAATATACAGTCAAGATATGGTAATGGTATTTAGCAGAAAAATATTCTCCATGCTAGTAATGAAAAGCGGCAGAAGACACGTAACAAAAGGAGTTGAACAACCAAATCAAGTAGTAATCAGAACGCTCGGAGAAAAGAAAACCTACAAATACTTGGAGATATTAGAAGCTGACATCATCAAACAAGTGGAAATGAAAGACAAAATAAAAAAAAAAAAGATTATATCAGAAGAACCAGAAAATTACTCCAGACAAAACTCTATAGCAAGAATCTTATCAAAGGGATAAATACCTGGGGTGTCCCCGTAGTAAAATACTTGGGACCATTCTTGAAGTGGACCAGAGAAGAACTTAAATAAATGGACCAGAGAACAAGAAAACTAATGACAATGCATAAGGCATTCCATCTCAGAGATGATGTGGACAGACTATAAGTGTCATGAAGAGAGGAAGGAAGAAGACTTACGAGCATTGAAGATAGCGTTGAAACATCAATAAAACGACTCGAAGACTATAAAAAAAGCGCAGAGGAAGAGTGATTACAGCCACCAGAAACGATTCTAACGACACGAGGATCAGCGAAAAGACAATAACCAGAAAACAAAAGTGGGAAGAAAAACAGCTCTAGGGAGGTTTTAAGCCACCAACAAGCAGCATTTCACACGAGAAAACGTGGACGTGGATCAGAAAAGGAAACCTTAAGAGAAAAACTGAATCTCTTCTAATAACAGAAAAGAACGACATAAAGACTAAGCATATTAAAGCAAGAATAGATAAGACACAACAAAACAGCAGATGTAGGTTATGTGGTGATAGAGACGAAATGATCAATCACATAATTAGCGAATGCAGCA
Organism: Sepioteuthis lessoniana; assembly: GCA_963585895.1. Lineage (NCBI taxonomy): Eukaryota > Metazoa > Mollusca > Cephalopoda > Myopsida > Loliginidae > Sepioteuthis > Sepioteuthis lessoniana. The sequence goes on along the minus strand of OY757916.1, from coordinate 70,805,465 downwards.
AATTAGCACAGAAAGAGTATAAGACGAGACACGACTTGGTGGGCAAGGGGATCAACTTGGCGTTGAGGAAGAAATTGAAGTTTGACCATACGAACAAAAGATATACGCACAAACAGAATAAGTCCTGGAGAATGACACGCACAAACTCCTCTGGGATTTTGACATACAAATGGATCACCTAATCTCAGCTAGACGACCAGACCTTGTAATAATCAACAAAAAAGAGAGAACTTGCAGGATAGTGGACTTTGCTGTCCCAGTGTACCACAGATTAAAATTGAAAGAATGCGAAATGACCTTGAAGGGGAATTGAAAAAAAAAATGTGGAACATGAAAGTGACGATTATACCAATTGTAATTCGTGCTCTTGCTACAGTAACCAAAGGTTTGGTTCAAGGACTGGAGGACATGGAAATAATGGGACGAGTGAAGACAGTCCAATATACAGCATTGTTGAAATCGGCTGGAATACTAAAAAGAGTCCTGGAGATGTGAGAAGACTTGCAATAACTCAGTCTCCAGTGGAAAACCATCAGCTAACGCTGATGTGAAAAACTTTCAAGGAGTAAATAATAATAATAATAATGATAATAACTATAATAATAATACTCATAATAATAATCACTTAATAGAAATCGTTTTATACACAAGCTTGTACACATCCACATAAAGCTCGTCATCTTTGATAGATCTCTGCCCACCTTTCAAATGGTTAATTGTGGAAACTTCTCGGTAACCAAGTTTCCAGAATTAACCATTTGAAATTTTTAATACTATTTACTTATAGTTATCTTGTTTTTGTTATGTCAATCATTCTTGCATGCCTCTCGGCATATTATGCGGCCAGATGCAGTGTGATTGCATAAGTGTTACCCGTTTTAGTTCGACAAAACGCCATTGTCCCAGCGTCAGGAAGATGATTATTTTGTAGTTTTATAGATATATAGATAGATAGATCAAAAGTTATATACATGAATTGAGGAGGTAGATGAATCAATACATTAAAACACATTTAGATAGATAGATAGATAGATAGATAGATAGATAGATAGAAATAGATTGACCCAAAAACAGATATACAGATGGATAAACAAACATTAATATAGGGATTGAGGCAGAGAAAGCGATAGATAGATAGATAGATAGATAGATCCACAAACAGATATACAGATGGACAGACAAACATTAATATAGGGATTGAGGCAGAGAAGGAGATAGATAGATAGATAGATAGATAGATAGATAGATAGATAGATAGCGAGATGGATCAATAGATTAGTATATAGACTGAGTAATAAAAAGTTATGTATAAGAGATAAATCGATACATAACTGATTTAGATAGATAGACCGATCGATAGATAGATGTTATACCCTTTGTGCTGGGGGATGAAGGTATTCAGAAATTTAATTTTCCTTGTTATGCTACATTTCTTTATGCATGTTTGTAAATACAATAATCCAGAATTACATCTGAATTTTGCCAAAGTTTGCAGATCTTTTCAGAAATCATCCATTTATATTGAGCAATAATTTATCTCTGACATTTATAATCAATAACCTGTATTAATGGGAATAAGCAGTCCCGTTCGATAACCGTCGTAATGTTGCCCGAGGCAGAAATAAAATAATGTGGGGAGCAAATCGATTTTAATAAAATTATTTGTACCAAGCAAATGACTTTTCTAATTGCATCTTATTAAATAAAATAGCCAATGTGGTCTTTATTTGGAAACAGCTCAATACATATGTAACACTATATATATATATATATATATATATATATATATATATATACTTTTATTACATTATATAATGCTATATGATATAACTGTATATAGTTTGCACACTTTCTTTCATTCTTTCTTTCTTTCTTTCTTTCTTTCTCTCTCTCTCTATCTCTTTATATATATATATATATATATATATATATATATATTTAACATTATAATGAAAAGTTGCTATTTATCTCAGTTGCTATCTTTACATAACCTCACAAATTTATACGTGTTAATTCTTTCTAAATATGCTTGGAAGGGTTTGATAAATCTTTCGTATTTCATTTTGCCCGCAAAACATCTCTTACCAAATAGCGCATGGACTCTACAATGCTTCTAAATGTTCCCTCCGGGATGTAGTGTCAGGATGTTAACAGAAGATCATTTAACTGATGAAGATTACGTTTTGGAGGTTGTTCTGCTCTGCATGGTCGTTGGTTCTCAGCATCTCAGAAGTGCTAAAAGGATGGTTTAGAGGCCAGTGCAATGTAACAATTCTCGTATGCATCGTGGAAGGAATGCTGATGTAAGATGCCAAAGAGTTCTAAGAAGTTTTCACTACTGAAGAATTGAACGTGGTGTCTTCTACCACTAACGATGAGGCTTGCGCAGAATCACAAGCTAATATTTGTCTACCCAACATAAACATTTTGATTCTTTCCAAAAAGAGATATATTGCTCAGTGAGTCTAGTTGAAATCTCACAAGCCACAGGTCAGTTGCACAAGGAAATAAAAAAAAAGATAAAAAAGTTAATTCAGAATGTACACACGTTACTGTTTTATTGATAACAATTTCTCTTCCCTATATGGATTTCGCACGAATCCTTCATTATCGTGATATCTACAATAAATAAATATTAGATCAGGTACCTATTCCATTCTGTCAAACTCTGTTATGTTCTTCTTGTAATGTGACACGTCCCTACGTTCGCCTTATATAAAAAAAGAATATTGAATGAGGCAACATCTGATATCCAATTCCAAAACATGCATATTGCAGATGACTTCGAAGATGGACAGTGAGATTATGAATATTCTATGACTACGCAGTGCTTACACGAAAAGGTTCTGCAGCATATCCTCATTTACTTACATTACATCTTCTTACATAATGCACCACAGAAATTTATCTGATGTCTTATAATACTTTTATTTCACAAGAAATCATTTGTCCACTTCTCACAACGATAATTCTTGACCACTAAATTAGTCTTTGTGACTGAGAATACTGACCTATTCGGGCAAAAACCGTAAGGTACACAGCATAGCTAAACTAACACATCCTTCAAACTCTACAGTTTTCGAAATGCTCTTGTTTAGTCTTTTAGGTAAATTACGAGCGGATTTTATCAAAGCCATTCATTCATATTTTTATCCTTTGATTCAATACAGTAATCACAACATAAAATCGAAATACTCGGGGCTGTCTTATCCTCATGTATAAGCTTTACACTTAAGTGTACTGTCGTTATGAGTCAGTAGTTTTTTTTTTAAATGGAGCTGGTTATAAAATATTGACTCATCTCTATATACAGAATATCATTTCATGAATAAATACACCCTTACTAATTATCTGTTCAGATTATATTAAAAAACCAAATATACCAGAAGTTTATAATTACTAAAGAAACTATGGCGTAGCCACCTATTGGATGGTTATGCTGCTGTTCTTCAGAGTAGGTCATTTTTCTTCTTCGCCTTGCTATTTTATCATTTTTACTCGCCGGTCTTTTCTCTCCCCTAGGTTGAATAACAGAAATGAAGTGATCTTTTTTAGAATAGCTCTAAATTGAGCATGAATCACAAGTTCTAAAAAAACGGATATTTTTTCGGTCATGTCTCGTCAAAGAATACCGTGACAAAAGCAAGCAATACGTAGAAATAAAGAGACCTGACCGACAATAGATAAAAAAAAAAAAAAAAACACAAAAAGGGAGAAAAAAAAATTTCTTAGAAAGGTTTTTTTCTTACTTTAGCCTAGTTCGGTTGCAGTATAATCAGCAGATTTAAACAAAAGAGGATGGTAGAAATCCTTTTGTTTGTAAAGTGGCAGTTTGTATTTTTAAGCCACTCTAACATGGATCTTTGCAAGCAAAAGAATTTTTAAAGAACTTCTCTTGTTTAAATCCATTGATTATACTGAAACTAAATCGAGCTAAAGTTAGAAGAAAAACTAACTAAAAAACTAATCAATCCTTCTGGGTAATTGTTGTTGTTTTTTTTTTCTTATTTCCCTCCTTGTGTTTTTTCCCCCATTTTTTTCCTCTTTTGATCTGATTTCTTTATTCTGTTATATTGTTAGCAACATATCTCGAAGCAAAAATAAAATTAGCTAAATTTACAAGAATCAGCTGAAAAGTTCATGTCCTGACTAATACGAGAATGATGTGATTGATGCTTAATTTTTAGAGGAGCTTAACAAGTTTAGAATCAGTGTTTTCTTTCTTCTAGACCAGTTGCCATACCAAGGTCGAAAAAGCCAGTCTGCGCTACTATTTACCCATAGCAGGAGGTGAAGTACTTAGATGCATACCTATCCTGGATTCCTCCACTAACCCTTGATTTGTACTTTATAATGCTGAGTGTTAATCAAGGAGGCATCAAGTATCATTTTTGAGTCTTTATTATGACTCAACATGGGACTGAACCCCGGTGTCCCAGCTGTGATACTATTTAACCGATTGTTGATTAAAAGAAAAAAAAAACTAAGAAAAGAATTAGGTAAATAAATGAGACAAGACTATGAATAGGAAAAGAGCTGATTTAAGAAATAAGAAAATCGTCAGATAATGCCTTCTGTTAGAAAATACACTATGATTCGTCGACAGGTTTGGAATCTGCTGATAGGATTAAAAAGCTCGACTTGTTTTGAAAGGATGTGCAATTTTAATGGCCACATGCTAAATTGGACGTATCAGAGAGGGTACAAATAATTAAATGTGTCTTTGTGCCACCGATTTTATGAAAAGAAATTCCTAAATAGACAGTAATGTTTGTTCGAGAACTATCCTTCTAAGAATAAAACAGCGAGACACTTTGTAATGTAGACATCTTTCACAAAACGTCTCAGCTCTCATCGATTTAATCCTCTGTAGAACTGTAACTCTTTATATATATATATATATATATATATATATATATATATATATATATATATATATATACTTAGATGTGCCTGTGTGTGGTTGTGCGCGTGCATATTCGTACGTGGTTGTGTATTTTCATGAGTGAAGTTTGGAATTAAAGTCGACAAAATAAGAAAGTAATTAAAAGTTTGAAAATTAGATCAACATGTTTCACTAGAAGTCTAGTGTCATCGGAATGTGAACGATTCTATTGCCAAAAACTAATTTACATTTCATGGGGAGAATGAAAATGAAAGCGAAAGAGAGAATCCGAATCCTTCTCATAGGAGCTATGAGTAAGGCAACTGGAACATACATAAAACCTAAATCAGACAAATCTGGTGACCTTATCAAGTGTAGGATATATGGAGAGAGTGATGAAGCAGTCATCGATATAATAACTGAGTATATGAAAACAGGCAGGACTGGGTGGAGAAGGAGATCCACTGGAAATTGTGCAAGACAGACACATGTTGAATGCACAGACTAGAATGCACAGACTACAATATTTTCTGGAAAGAGATTTTAATTTTAGAATGAATCGACACATCCAGACCAGAGCATTAGATCTACATTGAGTTATAAAAAAATTGAGTTTGCTAATTCGAAGATTTCCCTGTTCCAGCTTACTGAGTGAAAGTAAGGAGAATTCGAAGAACTTGGTAAATAGCTCAACCTTACGAGAAAGCTAAAACATTATGAAACAGGAAAATCACAGTAGAACCGACGACAGTTGGAGCCTTTAGACAAATTCTAAAAAACGTAGAAAAAGAAATCCAAAATCTGGAAATCTCTGGAAATTAAAAAAAAACAAGAGAGAAAAGTTCTTGGACCTTGCCAGAGAAGAAAAGAAATACGGAACTTGAGAGTAACAGTGATAACAGTTGTAATTTTAGCCCAGTCGGCTGGGACTGTAGAATACACGGACTGCTACTCTGCAGATGGGTAAGACTCCCACAACGAATGTCCTGCATATGACGCTAAACAATATGGTGGTGAGGTTCGAGTAAGTCTGGAGCTTTGGGGAATGAGGAGTACCTCTTCTCTGCCATCGCTCCCTGGTCCATTCTGACCTGAAGTAGTAGCACCTGATAGGGTCCAATCTATGGGTAAGATAGAACTAAACAGTGTTCTGCTAAACTAAATAAACCGTTTTGATATTTAAATTGCGTATTATACTAAACTTAATTGTTTGAAAGGGAACTGTTTATTTGTATAAAATGGATTTGGCATTAAATAAACAATAATTGATATACCATAAAACCAAAATAAACCAAACCAGTTGTAATCTGTGCGCCTGAAACGGTTCTTAAAGGCTTAATAAGCGGGTTGAAAGAGTTGGAAATCATTGGACGATCCAATACGATCCAAACTACTGGATTGCTAAGATCAGCCATGATACTGAAAAGAGTCTCGGAGACTTGATGAAACTTGCTGTCACTCAGGTTCTAAAGAAATACTATCAGCTAACGTAATGGTTATCGTCGTAGGAATTGGACACGACGATACGAGTTCAATTCCTAGACGAGACTGGTTGCGTTTTACATAGCGCTAATACCCTTGGGAAAGGTATGAATCCAATTATTCTCCCTCCAGCTATGGGTAAATAGTAGGACAGATTAGATTCTTCAGCCTTGGTGAGGCAACTAGTCTAGGAGAAGAAAAACTCTGAATTCAAACCTGTTAAACTCCGCTTAAAAAAATTGACCCTGTTTCATATCCTGCCCGAACGAAGGGGTTTGGTAAATATGATCAGCTAACGCTGATGTGATAATTTCGCAAGAAATAAAATACTAAATGTAGGTTATGTGGGGATTGAGACGAAACGATCAATCGCATATGAAGTGAATGTATCAAATTCGCGCAAAATGAATATAAGACTTGGCACAAAAAGTGTGGGGAAGGTGATCTACCCCAAAAAATTAAATTCGGCCATTCGAACAAATGCTATATGCACAATTCAGAATCTATCCAAAAGAATGAGACTCCTAAACTTCTCAGGGATTTTGAGACACAAACAAATCAATAAATTTCAGCCAGACTGAGTGATAGTTAACGAAACAAATAAAGAACATTTCGAATAGGGGACTTTTACGTTCTGGCCGACCACAGTAAAATTAAAAGAAAGCGAAAAGAAAGATAAAAATACCAAAACATTGGTAGAGAACAAAAAAAAAAAGACAAAACAAAACGAACAAAAAAAAAAAAAAAAAACTCTTAAACATAAAGTGGACGGTGATACTAGTGGTAATTGGCGCATTTGGAATAATACCCAAATGGGAGGTAATGGGACTGGAATACTTAGAAATGAGAGAACAAGTTGAGACCATCCAGACTACAGCATTATTAAGATTGGCCAGATTACTGAGAAGATTCATGGAGACTTAAGTAGACTTGCCTTCACTCAAACTCCAGTGAAATATCTTATGTGAAAATTTCTCAAATTAGTAAAATAACCATTATTATTATTATTATTATTATAATGAATTTTTCACAACATTTCTGGCAAATAGTTTTTCCCTGAAGTCTGGGAGACAACAAGACTCCTAAGCTCTCCCTGACTCTGCTATATATGATTTGTGTGATGTTGTGGTTTGGACGATTTCAGTGCTTCTTCGTATCTCCAGTTCATCGAGCCTGTTTTCCAGATTATCGAGGACTGATCCGAAAAACTCATCTACGGTTTATATTACTGAGATTTTTTTTTTTAATTCGTTGGTAAGGCCCATGTATTTATTTAGGTTTTCGCCTACTTTTACTCTTACTCTGTGCTCTGTTGACACAACAATCTTCTCAATACAAGTTTTCTTTCTTGTTTATAAAAAATCGGTCTGATTTCTTACCCGGATTGTATTATCCAATAATATGTCAAACTTCCAAAGAATTTTAGTTGTAGTAGTTGTAGTTATCATAGTAGAAGTTGTAGTTGTATTAGTAGTAGTAGCGTTTACTATCAGTATTATCTGGTGTCCCTTTACTGAAGTTTGCGTGACAGAAAGTCTCCTCTTGTCTCTTGGACTCTTCTGAGCATTCTAGCCGATCTTAACAATAAGGATTTCAGAATGGTCTCGATTCATTCCTTGATTAAAAATTACTTTTTTTTTATCATTTGTATTAGTATTAGAAGAAGTGGTAGTCGTTTAGGGATTCTTATACAAGTTTTATGATGCAAGAAAATATTTACGAATGACCCAGGTGTTACTTCACATGAGAAGATTCTTAAGAATATAACCAGTACAAAAATCACAATCTTTTTGTGATTATTTACTTCAAGGTATTCTTGAGACAACCATTATGTCAACTCTTTAGAGAAACAAACGCTTCAGTGACAATTGTCATCGTTTTCAGTTCCTATGTTCCTTATTCGACGGATCCTGTTTTCAAGATCCCAATGTTTATAAGCTTTCTTTTTCTTCTTTACTTTTGATGAGGTTCACTTCTAAGGTATCCTAGCAACACTGCAAACATATGTCCATGCTGCTTTATGAGATCCTTACATATGAGGTCGACAAGCTGCAAAAGATTTGTCATGTGGACGCAGCCATTATCTATATTTTCGTTATTTCTGTATTTCATCGTTTTGACAAAGCAACCGAACGCAAGCACTATAGTCCAGTGTCATCCAGCTAAAAGGAAGAGCAGAATTTCAGCGGACCCTCTGAATATTATTTCTGAATTATCCCTTTTCTGAGGTATTATGGATATTTTTTTTAAAAGTTTTTTTCTCAAGTATGTATTTACCCAGCCCCTCTACCATGGGCAGTATGTGACACAGTGTCAGTATCTAAGCAGCTTGCACAGTTCTCAGTTAATCATCTAATATTAGTACCAATGAGAAAATTTGCTGAAAACGCTCGTATAATTGACGGTTTACTACATTTTGCAGAGGTAATGTTGTCACTTCTCTGATGTCTTTTTCTTCTTTTCTTCTTCTTCTCAAATTAATTTAACTGATGTTATGTCTGAGTGACAGAAAATCCTTTAGTCTCCCGGAATCCTCTACTTATTCTAACTAATCTTAAAAGTGTTGTGGTCTGAATGGTGTCGACTTTTTAATAGCAAATTACAACACTGTAAGGGCACAACACAGTTTCCAATATTACAAAGATGAAAAAAAAACAAACTGGAAAGATATACTACACATGAAAGACCATACCAAGTGCTACCTATCTGGATCAGAGTGGACCAGCGAGCAATACTGGTTTGAATTCACAATTTTCACTTCTTAACCAAGGCTAAAGAACCCATTCTAACCTACTATTTACCCAAGGCTGGGAGGAGGACAGGTAAATTCGTGCCTTTCTCAAGCGCATTAGCGAAGTGAAAAATGTTTCGTCCAGAATTTGATCTTGTTACCTCGATTCTATTTTTTTTACAATAATTGTCATAACGTTAGCACATTTTCACTTTATATTATATCAAAGTGTTCTGAAAGTAAATAAATTTTAACAGAAATTATATAAAAACGAATAGATTTTTTTTAATAGAATCATTAAAACTGTAATGACCTTAATTTTTAATTACTCCACCCCGACGGAAAGGCTAATTTCGGTACTACGTTTAAAGAAATGGTCGTACCCAACTTCTCAACAGCATGATCGGAACTCAACTGACGTGATTTTTAAAATCTTCAAAATTCTCAGCCCATCTCTTCTGGGCATGACGTCATCCATACTCCAGCCACATTTCCAGTCTAGAGTTTATTATGACAATGGTGATTGTCATATCCTTTGCGCACCAATTGACTGCACACCCGAACTCTTAACCTGTATAGTTCAAAGCCCTACCAAACTGAATGATAAAATATAATTTATGAAAACTGATTAAAATAAAAAATCAGTCCTTAATTATATAACTGGTTAAGTTTTCGTTATTTCAAACATATCTATTCACTCTCAAGATGTGAACCTAATAGGATCTCTGCGAAAGTAATGTCAATGAAGGGGTGACTTCACACTTTCAAGAGCCACGCGATCAGATGCAGTTTAATTGCAGACCTACAATACCTGTCTCTTGGAGTCAGGGAGTTGGCCTTACACAGTGGATGGAGTCATTGTATTCTGGGCCTCAATAACATGGTGGTATGTACTTTGTTTTTTGTCCCTTTTCGTAAATATATCGTTTGATTACTGAATATACTCCGGTATAAGTCGATCTCGTAAATGAGTCGACTTTTAAATTATGCTATCGAGATTTTTAAACAATAAAAGTTAATGTTTTCCTTAGATCTTCTCAATCAAGTTCAAACTCACAAATGTATACTTATTCATAGAACCGGCCCATTGGCCTAATGAGTAGAGTGTTTACGAATAGTCCGTGAGACCGATGTTCAATCCCACGTCGAGTCATACCAAAGACTAAAAAAAGGTGGTACTTGTTATAAGGTAAGGACCAAAGGTAAAGTGGAGAACTCCAGGGAATAGAGTTACGTCCTCCTCTGCATCTCGGTGTAGTAGCTATTGAAAGGGGGTGCTTTCGGGTCACCCTCAATTGAGGTCGCCAACTTTACTTATATGTCGACTCTACAATAATCCTGCTGAAGATTGCATCTTCAAAATTCTACTTATACTCGAGTATATAGGGTATCTTTTGAGTGTAAACCACTTAGAAATCTAAATGCAGGAACGAAATCCCTTCTGCGAGGTGAAAAGATAAGAAAACTATAGTTAACAATATTGATTCTCATACGGTGTCCCATATATCTTGCCTCGTATCAAACAAATGTCAACTTACTAAATTAGAAAAAAGAAAGATGTAATCGACTTGGGACACGTTTAATGAATTTAGCAGGAAGTAAAAAAGGGTTAAAATTCAAGTAAAAAAGAAAATAAAACGTAAAGAAAATTTTTAACATATAATCAAATATGAAAGGAAGAATTTGGAAGATGAAAAAAAAAAACTATCAAAATGTGTGTGTATTCAGTTATAATTTAGTTATAATGCTTATTTGCTTAATTCCATCTTTTCATTCATGTAACTTTCAATAGTTTATTTCTTTCACTTCTGTCTTTCAATTCTAAATAATAATCTGAATAAGGAAATAACGATTTATTGTTTGGTTTTAATGGCAAGTAAACCCGTCAAGTGTTATTTCGTGTTAAGAGATTATGGAATCGCGTGCATTTTACGTCGATATTTACATTTTTGTTGCTGTATTCTAAGGGTTTTTTTTTAAACACGGCCATGTGATATTAAGTATTCCTATCAAATATAAACATTTTCCATACAGTTTTATAGTTTTAAGTAACAAATGATATTAATAAAAATACTTAGTAAATGGTTGGAAAGTTCTATCTGACCCATAGGTTAAGACAGACTGTGTTTTGGAGAAATAACAAGAAAGGGATACTCTTTACTTCACAAAACTCCAGAACTGGAGCCGCATCTAGCTTAGCGTTTTACCCATGAATCCCTTTTTTTGGGGATAGGGTCTTATCCATCTGTAGTTGAAGTATTCATCTCTATCGACAGAGAGAATTAGGGAAAAGAATAGTAAAGAAAAAAAAACAAGGTGCTTTCTAGATTCTGTGTGTCCGTAAATAAAAAAAAAATACTATTGACATACATAAAAAGAAATAGTGAAATGTGCTTTCCCGTAATTTTGCTTAAAAAATTTGCTTGTAGGGAACAAATAAAAGAAAGAAAGAAAGAAAGAAAGAAAGGGAGGAATAGAACAAAAAATAGAAAAAAAAGACCTTTTTTTAGAATACCATTCACCCAAAAGTTATATTACATTTGTATTATGAAACTTCTTACACTTCCATATGAATATCTTAGGTTAAATATAACAACAGTTATGAGGCCGATATATTTTTTCAAAGTGCTTAAAGTGAACAAAGAAAAGAAAGAAAGAAAGAAATCAAGTGATGTAGGACAATGAAATCAGAAAGAGGTCTTTTAGAAGAATAAAATTCCCCAAAGAGCTTCGTTACATCTGTCCAACAAAACTTCATGAAATCCCATATACAGCTGGTGCTATTGAATAAGCCGACAGCACCTCAACATAGGGGTAAGAATCCATCTCCTAACATGTTTATCGCGGGTGGCAAAACGTAATACTTGAGCAGTTGACTGATGAAGGAGCAGTTCATGACCTGGCAACGGAGGTGGTCACTTGACTTTTACAACTCCACTTTACTTCTGACTCGATTAAACAGTTGGTAGAAGGGGCATGATCCAATCATTCTGATGGTCATGTCAAAGCCAATCAACTATATAACTGTCCTGACTGTATATCTCAAAATACTTTTGTGGTAAACAAGTATGCAAACTTTTGCTATCTTAAAAGAACCAGAAGGTAGTGTCTGAGGGTCAATTGCGCTGAGATAGCAATACTTGAAACTGTCTAAACAGTGCAATCGAATGATGAACATTAAAGAGAATTATTATTGCTAAATAGCAACATGTGATACCAACTGTGTACAATCAAATCGATGATTTTGACAAGAATTGTGGGGGTGTCCTCGTGGTGTAATGGTTAAAGCGATGGACTTCAGAATCGTAGTAAACGAGTTCGTACTCCAGTCGCGCTATTACGTTCACTTTCGGGAAAATACCCCTGGGAAAGGTATGAACCCCCTTATCCTCCCAGTTATGGGTTAAATAGTACCACTACTATTCTTCTAGAAGAATGGCTTTGGCATTGAATAACCTACAAAGGTTGATATGCCAAGAAACCAAACCAAACCAAACAAGAATTGTTAGTGTTGATAGCAATACATAAAACTATTTAATGTCCGGGGTTTCACATTAAAATGCATCTGATGGTAAGGCTGTCCGATTGAATTTTGAGGAATGTGAAGAGCCTTTTCATTACCATTTTTTCAGTTCCTCTCAGATACATTAGCTCTATTAGGATCCCAACTATGGTTCAATAGAATTGTTTAATATGATAGGATAATTATTAGTAGTTGTTTGAAACCATACAGCGGTGTGCAAGTTGATCGTATTATATTTGGATACTTGATAAAAAGAATTACTAATAGGAATTATCAGCACTTGAAAACATTCGACTATGCGCAAACAAGTATTTAATATTACATCGAATTGTTAGAGCTAAAAATTTTATACTTTAGACCATTTAACTGCGTACAAACAAATTATTAAAATTAAATAGAATTATTAGTATTAGATTGTAAGACTTTGAAACTATTAAAATTATTTGTTTTGGTTAAGCGTAAAACCATTTAACTGTGAGCAAACAAATTAATATTTAATTGAATTATTAGTATCAGATAGTAATACAGAAAACATGTAGAATTATTAGTGTTAACAATATTTGAAACAATTTAACAGAGGGCAAAACAATGATTAATATTGAATAGAATGATTAATTTTAGATAACAATAATACAAACGGTATCACCGTATGCAAACCAATGAGCTCTAGCTCGATTATAAATAGTGTTACGTACAACACAATATATATATATATATATATATATATATATATATATATATATATATATACGTGTGCGGGGTATGAATACGACCATTGATAACATATCAATGTTGATATTCCATAAAACACAACGAAGCCAAAACTAAATATATTAAGTATGGAACTGATAAAGTAAAAAAATAATAAAAAGTCAGAAAACAGAAATTAAAAGGAAAAACATAAAAGAAAACTGCCTTTATTTAGAAATTAGAATTGTTCATGATTGGAATAATTACACTGTTAATATTTACCTGATAAAAAAAAATAAAATACGAGTAAGGATTAAAAAATACGACAAAATAAAACATAAAAGAAAAATAAATATCTTAATTTCATAAACATTAGGATTAACTTAAAACTTGTGCTAAAGGGTTTTGGCGCCATGATCTCACACGATGACAGTAGTCACCATGTTGCTATTAAGCCATAATTTACTGACAAATTTTTCAGTGTGTGGCTTATATTTTATTGAAGCGACTCGTTGTCATCTTAGTGTCACATTATTGTTTCATTGTACCTTGTTGATGAACCCGACGACAATTACGACCCTCGGGCCGTTAACTTTGCAAAGAGTTCGTCGCATTTTTCCTGATTTATAGCACTCCATTATCTTCAAGTACGTGATGAAATGATGAGAGTTTTATGTCCCCCGCCTCAGCCAATCTTTTCCCACCTCCATGTCAAATTTCTTCCTCATGTAAAAAATCTCCCGTCTTCTGTTTCCTATTTAACATTTATTTTTCTTGTTCGTTAAGTTGTAATTTTAACCTCTAATATGCGGGTTTTTTTCATTTTATAGATGTACTTTTTTAGCTTTTTTTTTCGTATTGTTCTTTGTTTATCTCCTTGTATTTTAACCGTATTCCTTTCTTTTCTTTTGGCTCCTATTTGTCCGTTCTCTTTTGTGAAGGTAATTGTTTTATACATCTATTTTTGTAGCCAATTTTATCACAGCCGTTTTTATTTGGATATCATACATTTTGTCTTGTTATTTCTCTCTCTCTCTCTCTTTCTCTCTCTCTCTCTCTCTCTCTCTCTCTCTGTCACACTATTTTCTCTTCGTTCTTTACAACATTATCATCATAATATACCTTACGAGTTTTTCCCACCAGCGTTTGCTGATGATCTTTCAGTGGAGTCTCAGTGACAGCAAGTCGCCTCGTATCTCCAGGGTTCTTTTCAGTATTCTGGCCGATAATAACAATGCTGTAGTTTAGATGGCCTCCCCTCGTCCTCCGATGTCCAACTTATCTAATCCCTTTATAAAACCTTTTGGGACCGTTTCAAACGCAACAATTATAATTGGTATCACCGTCACTTTCATGTTCCATATCATTTTTAGATCTCTGTCAAGGTAAAAGTACTTATCTCTTATCGTTTTCTTTGATTTTCACTTTGTGGTTGTTGGGACGTTAAAACCCCCAATTCAGAAGGATCTCTCTCTCTCTCTCTATATATATATATATATATATGTATATATATATATATTGCTAATTTTCACTAGGTCTTCTGGCTAATTTTCACTAGGTCTTCATAATACATGATGGACTTTGGTTTGTGCATATATCATTTGGCAGTATTATTATTATTATTATTATTATTATTATTATTATTATTATTATTATTATTATTCACTCATTAGAGCTTTTCACATCAGCATTAGCCGATTGTTTTTCACTGGAGTCTGAGTGACAGCAAGTCTCCTCAAGTCTCCAGGACTCTTCTTAGTATTCTGGCCGTTCCCAACAAGGCTGTCGTTTGGATGGTCTCCACTCGTCCGCCAACTTGCAAGTCCTCTAGTCCCTTTAGCAATCCTTTAGTTACTGTTCCAAACGCACCAATTACAATTGGTATAATTGTCTCCTACACGTTCCACAGTTTTTTCAATTCCCTAGCAAGGTCGAGGTACTGCTTTTCGAGTTTTTTTACACCAGCATTAGCTGAGGTTTCTCACTGGAGTTTTAGTGACAAGTCTCCTCAAGTCTCCAGAACTCTTCTCAGTATTCTGGCGGATCTCAATCATGCTATAGTTTGGATGGCCTCTACTTATACCCTTGTTTTCAAGTCCTCCAGTCTTTGTACCAATCCTTTAGTTACTGTTCCAAGAGCACCAATACTATTGGTATAATCCTCACTTTCATGTTCCACACTTTTTTATATTCCCTGGCAAGGTCCAGTTACTAAACCTTTTTTTCACGTTCTTTCAGTTCTACTCTGTGGTCAGCCTGGAAAGCAAAGTCAACAATTTAGCAAGTTCTCTTTTTTGTTGTTGTTGTTTATGATTATTACCAGGTCTGGTCATCTGGCTGAGATCTGGGGATCCGTTTGTATCTCAAAACCACAGAGATGTTTGTGTGTCTCATTCTCCAAGAGATCTTCTGAGTTGTGCATAAACTATTTGTTCGTATGGTCAAAATTTAATTTTTTGCACAATTCCCAGTGGATCACCTTACCCCCCAAGTTGTTTCTCGTCTTATATTCTTTCTGCGCTAATTATTATTATTTCTCCCTACGCGAGTTTTTGTTTTATCAACGTTAGCTGCTGGTTTTTCAATAAAGCCTGAGTGACACCAATACTTCTCAGGTTTCCAGGACGCTTCTGAGTATTCTACCTGTTCTTAGCACTGCTGTGGGGTTGATGGTTTCGATCGTTTTTTCGCTAATTCTTCCAACCTCTTTTCAAACTCTTTGGGAACTGTTTTAAAGAAAGGTGAGTACAGTTGATACCACTATCACTCTCATGTTTCACAACTTTGTCAACACTCTGACAAGATCCAACTATTTGTATATATTTACGCTTTCTTTTATTCTTATTCTGTGGTTCACTGAAACAGCAAAATACACTACATTACGAAATCTTTTTTCTTATTAATGTACACTAGGATCAGCCTTCTGGTTGAGATTAAGGGATTTGTTTGTATCTCGAAATCCGGAAGAATTGTTTGCGTCTGATTTTCTAGGATATACACTGGTTAGTGCATATACCATTTGTTAATTTGAAATTCTTGTACAGTTCCCAGTGGATCACCTTTTTCTATCCAGTCATAGATAGTATTAAATTCATTTTGCGCAAGTTTGCTGCATACGCATATTTTGTGATGAACAGTTTAATCCCAGTCTCTACTTTTGTCTGCATTTTCTAATCTGTTGAATGTTATCAATTTTCGTTTTTGTATAAATCCTATGGTTTTACTTTGTGCTGCTATTAAAAGAGATTCAGGTGCCCGTGGTGTAATGGTTATCGTCGTAGGAAATGGACACGGCGACACGAGTTCAAAACCTGGACGAGACTGATTGCATTTCACATAGCAATAATATCCTTGGAAAAGGTATGAATCCAATTATTCTCCCTCCACCCATGGGTAAATAGTAGGACAGACTAGGTTCTTCAGCCTTGGTGACGCAACTAGTCTAGGAAAAGGAAAACTCTGAATTCAAACCTGTTAAACTCCGCTTAAAAAATTGACCTTGTGTGATATCCTGCCCTTATCGAAGGGTTTGGTAAATATGATTAAAAGAGATTCAGTCTCCCTCTTGAGTTTTCATTTTCTTAGCAATGTGCACGTCATCTTGTGTGCAATCTCTCCAGTTTGTCGCTTGAAATATCCAAACAGTTGTTTTCCCTCCTATTTCTGTTTTCTCGGTTTTCTCGTTTTTTTAGTTGTTCTTATGTAGCCGATGTTATTACTGGCTACAATAATCTGTCTTTCTTTGCTTTTTTTGTGTATTCTTCGAGTCAGCGCAATCCTTAATGCTAGCGTGACCTCACCCTACGCGTATTCTTGGCACATACACACTTTCAGTTCTATCTCTCACGTATAAGGCCAAGTGCATCGTCATCAGTTTTCTTGTTCTTTATTCCATTTGTTTGAATTTCTCTCAAGTCCATTTTAAGAATGGTCTTGAGAAACATATAAGGACTGCCGAGGTGTTTATTCCTTTAATTAGATTTCTTCCGCAAAGTTTGGTTTCGAGTAGAATATCTTCTTCTTCTTCTTCTTCTTCTTCTTCTTCTTCTTCTTATTATTATTATTATTATTATTATTATTATTATTAGTAGTAGTAGTAGTAGTAGTAGTAGTATTCTTATTATTATTGCATTTAAATATTCATACAAGACGTTTGATCGTAACAAATGACTACGGAAAAACAAGAAGTTTTATAGAAAAAAAAAACAATATCACTTTTTTCTGAGTTCTTCAAATTTTAACTCATTGGCTTTTTGCACCAGTTATCAATTTTTACTTACGTTGGAGACGACATCTAAAGAAATCTCCTCAGGATCGGAAAACTTCCCTCGGTATTCTGTTTTTAGCAGTGTTGTCGACTGGCTTGTTTCGATTCCTTTTTTTTTCTTTTTTTTTTTCTCTCAATGTTGAATATTCTCCGGATATGATGCCATCTTCATGGCCCACATATTTTTCCATGCATGCACGATTCATATATATGTTTCTAGCTTGTCAAATTCTTTCAGTATTAAGGAATGTAATGCTGGGGGCAGTAAAGTCAATTACATGATAAATTTTGGACACTCTGTTTGCAGTAACTCGATCCTGCTTTCTGTTCAGGATACTCTAAACAGTGTCACTCGCAATGACATACATCGTTTGTGCGTTGTTGCTTTGTTTTGTTTTTCTACACTAAAACTGATGTTTATGAAAATGATCTTAATGTACAGAGTCAAATCTTAATCGTCTACAGAGCTTCAAATGGATTACCCACCCATACATAGCTATACATGTATATGTATTTCTGGGGCAGTTTATTATTATTATTAATATTATTATTTAATTCCTTGGAAGTTTTTTTTTACTCCAGTTCTTATGGTTAGTTTTTCTCTGGAGTCTGAATGTCAACGAGTCTCTAATAATCTCCGGGAATCTTCTAAGTATCCTATCCGATGATAGCTGGCAGTGGTCTGAATGGCCTAGATTCTTCCCCAAGCATCCAGTTCATCCATTTAATAGTGATTATCTTATGTACTCCAAGTATTATTGGTATTACCATCAGCTTCATGTTTCATGGCTTTTTTCTCTGGCAAGGTGCAGGTATGTTTTCCGTTTTTATTTTCAGTCTGTGATCTGTTGAAAAGACAAGAACATTCCTTTCTTTATGCTAATGAACACAAAGACTGGTTTTCTTGTTGGGATTTGGAGATCTGTTTTAAAACTCAAATTCTAAAATAATTCAATGGTCTCTTTTTAAAGGAAAGTTATTTCTTCAAGTTCTATTTCATCAGTAGAAATTTGTTTCTTCTCGGTGATTATTGAGTGAGAGCAAATCTCCTCAGTTCTTTGGAATTCTTCCCTCCGTTTGCTTTGCTCGGAATGATATCAGTTCTTTTACAGATCTCAAGTTCCGAAATTATTATTATTATTATTATTATTGGTTAGTTCTAACTTAAGTAATTAAATCTGTCTTCTCTAATATATATTTATTGAGCTTGTTACAAAACAAAAACAGCACGAAATGTCTTGCGATTGCTTGCGAAACATTCTTTCCCTCATTCTTTGATGTCCATCACTACTGTTGCTTTAAATTAGACATTTAAAACCATGTCAGCTATAAGTTAAACAAAATGATAAAATAAAAATGGGTGAAATTTTCATCAATATCTATATGAGAAGCCACTAGTAAAATTTACGCTGATTAAATATCACAGACACACACACACACACACACACACACATATATATATATATATATATAAACGCACACGTAGACACACTCACACACGTGTATATATATATATATATATATAGTTGTGAGTTGGCGACCGTAGTCAAGGGCACCCCGAAGGCTCTCTTTTTAATAGCTACTACACCAAGGTGTAGGGGAGGGCGCTACTCCTTTCCCTGGATTGATCACCTTTACCATTCTTATGCTAAGTGTTAAGAAAGGGGTGTCAAGTACCATCTTTCGAGTCTTTGTCATGACTGAAGCTGGGATTGAGCTCTGGGCTCCCGGGCGATTGGCAAACAGTCTTTTATGGACTCTCGTCAAATTGGACGTATTAAGCTCCAATAATCAATTAATGATATCAACCGTTAGACTACCTACACAGGTAGATTAAATTATTGGCTTGTGTAAAACATACACATATTTTGGATGAGCTGATAACAGAAACATGGTTGACCAATATGCCACAGATTCTCTCGAATAAAAATGAGAATTTTTTTTACTTCCATGCATGAGTCTCGATTCGTGCGTAGTCGCGACAATAAAAGTGATCTTTTGTCAAATCTGATCTGGTAGGAACCCGGATAATTAAATACTATACTAAATACTGTACTTCTCTAAAAAGAATGCAGTGGAAATTTTTGCATGATAATTTTTCATATGTAGTTGTATGTTCATTTTTGCATTCATGTTTGGGTGTCTATGTTTTTCTTTTAAAATAGAATTAAGCATTTCTTGTTTGGCCACATAATTCTTCACACACGAATATATCAACAATTCCTTCATACTAATATAAAGTTGGTGACTTTAGACGAGGTTGACTTACAGGCTCCCTTTTCAATATCTACAACACCGAGGTGAAGGAGAAGGCGCTATTCCATTCTTTGGATGGCTCCAATTTACCCTTTATCCTTACATTATAATGCTGAGTGTTAAGCAAGGCGGCATCAAGTAGCCTTTTTTGAGTCTTTGATATGACTCGACCTGGGATTGAACCTCGCCCTCCTGGACCATTGGCGAATGGCATATTCTTATGTTCTTTGAATTTGAGAAACATCACAGAAAGTGATATTGTATAGACATCTCTAGATAGTTTTTATTAGTCATACAATATGTAAACCTGTATGAATATATCTAAATGATAAATTTTAAGTTGACAATGGTGTTATGATAAGATCTTTTCTTTTCAAATCATGCGTAGATTCCTAAAAAATAGTTAGTAGTATTGAGTATTTTGCTAATATATTTGCACGAATCACAATTTTCAGGTTATATATATATATCTATATATCCAGTCATCACAAGTTGATCGAATTTTCTGGAAACTTTTATAAAGTATGTGGCGTGAACTTTCATATTTTAATATTCGGTCTACTCTTTTTGTGTACTGTGTACTGTGTACTGTTTACTCTCTGTTTTATAGTCGATTAATTTATTTTCTCTTATATATATATATATATATATATATATATATATATATATGTGTGTGTGTGTGTGTGTGTGTGTGTGTGTGTGTGTGTGTTTGAAAAACTCGTGCCATGCCATGCAACTTAGGTAATTAATCTCCTTTAATATCTGTATCTGCCCGTCCTTCTATCTATCAAATGTATATTTATACCTTTGTATGTGTTTATGTATTCATGTATACATATACATCTCTCTCCCCTCTCTCTCTCTCTCTTCTCTCTCTCTCTCTATATATATATATATATATATCATATGTGTATGTATGACTGTGGGTGCACACATGTGCCTGTTCCTGTATGCTCATACACTTTAAAACACATTAAAACACACACTTCTCGAGCATATTATGTTTGAAGATTCAAAATTTCTTCAAACGATACACAGAGCCCTATAATCACATCCAACGTAGAAACGCACACAAAAAAGATGAATCTGCGTATACGCAAATAATTTTTTTTTTAATATCCTGTCTAAAATCGCATCGCAAGAATCTTAATATAAATCTACCGAAAGGGTTGAATGTCAGTGTTCACACACTGAAAAGTACCCAATGGAATTACAATTTTTTGAAGCATTTTTTTGTTCATGTGTGTCAGCTTTTATTTCTTATGTGTTGTAAAACTTGTGATATTGCATTTTTTTACTTAACGTTAGTCGGGTCTAAGTTTATCATTAAAATATCGTCATGTCGTGGTCGGCAAGATCTAATCTGTCTCTTACTGTAAACTTTATCTCTCTTACCTTCTCTCTCTATGTCATGCTCAAACGCAGTTATATACACACGGAAACACGGGTGTACAGAATGATAGTGATATAATGTAATAGAAGGCAAATATCAAGTAAATGCAAGGATATATTGCATGTAAAAGGAGAAAAGGCGACAATGTATCGTTATAGGAAGGTAAAAGAAGAATTATTTTGATCACAATTTTTGTTTATAGCTTGTATTTTTTGTATAGCAGTTGGGATGGGTAATTTCATATGCCGAAATATATGTATCAGCTGAATCCAAATCCGACAATTTCCCTTATTTTAATGTTTATATATATATATATATATATATATATAGAGAGAGAGAGAGAGAAAGAGAGATACTCCCCTACCCCCGTAGGGTTGAGTTCTCTGGCGAAGAAGTAATCATGTTGCCATTAGCGTATATTGCAAGCCTCTTCGTATATGAATTGAGGTCTCAGTAGCCATTGAACGGATATATGTAAACAATAGTAATTGTGATCCATAACCGTTTAAAATTTACTTCGCAGCTAATGGCTTCTCGTGGCTGAATGATAAGAAGTTTGGTTTGACGTTTGAGTCAACCGGGTTTCGATCCCAGCTACGGGAAGCTAATGTTAGCCACACTGATGAGTTCAGATCTGTCTGTGGATGACTATATATATATATATATATATATATATATATTGCATTTATTAACTATATATAGAGAATTCATTTATCGAAAAACATTGTAAATTGCAGGAAACTATTCGAAAATATAAATATTTGTCTTTTTCATTAGTGGATGTTATGTATTCACGCAAATCTGCATATATATATATATATATATATATATATATATATATATGGTGGGGGGATAGATGTTTCTGGTTCTTACTAACTCACTTGATTAGTTAATAGTGAACCATATTTCGTGGTATAATTAGTGCTCAATATCAATGATAGAGCTTATATATATATGTATATATATATATATTAAGAAGCCTCATCTCAAAAAAGGATTCCTGATAAAGATAATATATATATATATATATATATATATATATATATATAAGCAGGTTTGATAGAATACCATGGATTATTTCTTTTTTAAAATCTTTAAGTGACGATGTTCGAGTCTACCGCCTTGTCTTTTTACGTCTGCGTTAAGTTGGTAAAGAAAGTACCAAGCGCTTTTGCACATTTCACTCCTCATCGTCGGGGGATGTGTTAGATCGTTTATTGCTATGAGTTTTGTTAATATTTATTTGGAGCGGCTTATATTTATTAGAAGTTTTCTTCTTTTTATTCTGTTAGCATTATTATTGCTGTTGATATTGCAATGTTTATGGATGTTATGGAGATACCGTTTTATTTGCTGAGCCCACCGAATCTCAAAAATAAATAAAACACATTATCTATTAAACTAAATTTAAAACCTCAATCCTTCTCGTTAAAAATAACACAAACTCCCCACCAAATCCTCTAACTCAAACTAATGTAGTGTATGAATGTACATGTCCATTTCTACAGTTTGTCTCGGAAAATAACATAATTCCTAATACCTACATTGGTCATACGACAACCACACTCGCTCGTTGCCTTACCAACTACCTCTCCCAAAAAAGCATCATAAAACAGCATCTAATGACAAAGCATAACAAAAACACTGACAGACTCAAATCACCAGATATAAGAAAGATCCTAGTTAAAAAAAAAAAAAAAATAAAAAAATAAAAATAACAATGAAAACCGTTTTACAAATCCTGAAAGCAATAACTATTAACAAAAGCTACTATAAATAAAATATATTTCACCACAAGAATAAGCATATAAAACATATTCAATAACTAACCACCATCTGAACAGTGTGAGCCAAACCCATCAATAATTTTAAAAAGAGAAAAAAATCGAAATAAATATAAGCCTCTCAAAATAAAACTCACAACAAAAACGATCTAACACAATTCCTGAAGATGACCAGCGAAATGGTTGAAAGCGCTTATGCTAATATTGGTTATATTTTTACCAACTTGATCCATACAAGAAATTTAATGAGAAGAGTTCAATATATCCTCTATAGGATTTTGAAAAAGAAACAAACCGTGGTATTCAACCAAACCTGTTTAGATAATGATTTGTTGCCTAAGCATACAGTATATATATATATATATATATATATATATATATATATATATATATATCATGACAGTGTTGGTTATCATTAAATCACTTTGTGGGTTTGTGTCGAACCACAAATAATGAGGTATTTCCAAAATATACCACATTTGGTCTCTCACAAACCCACCAAGTGAGATAGTGAAAACCATAAAACTTTGTAATATATATATATATATATATATATATATATATATATATATATATATATATAATACTTGTGTGGTCATTTATGCTTGTGTGGGCATATATAGATATATTGTTACATCATTTAATGCAACATATATATATATATATATATATGTGTGTAAATTTTGCATAGATTAATTTATGTAACGATATATTCGTTATTATCATATATATATATATATATATATATATATATATATATATATATATATATATATCCTAATGGATGTTGTGTCTGTGTTTTCGTATGTGTGTATGTGTGTAGGGGCATGCTAATATTATCAGTGAAATCATCGTATGTATATTTGATTTATTGCTATAGTTAAACCACTGTATTCATCAATAAATTATTATAGCCTGCAAAAGGTGAAAACACCTACATAAGCATTATTTCTCTTTCCAGTATTTTTATGCGATCATTCATTTTAAGAAAGCCATAAAACTCTAACGCAAACGACTTTTCACCCCAATAAGGTAGATGATACATCGCAGTGACGTGCTGTCTTTACAATTGCTTGATCAGTAATATTCTGAAGGTTTACAAAACATCACTTACAACGAGAAAAAAAAACTAAAATAGTGTAATCAGTTAGAAGGCTCTCTTATGACTGATTCACTAAAATAAAACGTTCTTGATAATTAAGATTTTCAGCATTTTCTGAAGAAAAAATGATCTTAAATTCATTAAAGAAGCGTCCTTGGAGTGTAGTGACTAATGCACTGGTCTGTGACATCTTAATAAGCGAGTCTGATCTTCGTCATGGTATTGCATTCTCTTTAGGACTAATACCCGTTGAATAGGTATTCACTCCCGTATCTCCCCCGCTATGGGTTAAATAGTTTCCACTACTCTATTTCAACAAGAACGGCTTTGGCATTTAATAACCCACGAAGTTTGACATGCAAGGCAATTGAAATCGTGATTTACTTAAAATAAGATATATACCCTGATGTCGAATGTTTTTTTATGTTATGGTTTGAGGACAGCATCTAAATTTTATACTCTATCGACAAAAGTCAGAATTCACTGACTGTTACCCATGCTGAGAGGGTAAGACGACTCTCAAATGGGTGCTATCGTATAGTGGAAAACTATTTAGGTTCTGGAGCTCTGTAGAATGTGGAGTAGACCTTCATTGCCTGTACTTCCCGAATCTATCTGAGTTGGAGTGGTAGTTCGTAATGAGTCCGATCTATAAGTCAAAAAGAAAATGATTAACGTGGAATACAAGAAACCATATAATAGTAAATTATTTTATTATAAATAATAAACGACATATTTTTACTAAGGTGTATAATTGTCAGTTACTTTAAACCATATAGCTGAGCAAACAAATGATTATGACTAAACAGAAATTGTGACTTGAAAACATATCAAGGAGTATATAATAGAAGATTACTTAAAACCATATATTCGTGTAAAAATGATTTGTATTAGATTGGAACACTTGATATAGAATAATTGTGCGTAAAGAATCTTTAAAGAAAAGAAAAAAAAAACTATACACAAATTTATACGTGCAATGTACGTGATTCCATTGTCAATAGGTATAAAATAAACCCTGACAGGTTGATACGCCTTTAAAATCAATCAACCAGTTATTTATAAAAAGGATTGATATATTTTTTATTACATTTGAAGAGAGGTTCTAGGTCACTTATGATACCTCTTAGGGTTACCTATCTACCTATTGACCAGACTTATCGCTGCTTAACTTTGATCAACTCTTCAGGATGTTTGTGTATGATCTAATTGATATATCTTCAAGATCAAAATTCAGAAAGCAAAAGAATTTGTGTTTGATCGGAAACTGCTTGCCCCTATAAAAAAATAAATGGCCAACTCAATATAATCATGTGTTAGTCAAAATGTTTGGACCTTATTTTTCGGCCAAATAATTAGCGTCGGTATATAGTAACAATTATTAATATCAATACTATCGTCATTATCAATAAGAGCCAATAGCACAAATTCCCTAAACGTTCTCTCTCCCTCTCACTAATCGTCCCTGTTGGCCATCACTCTAGGTAAGTAAGTCCTCAAGATCACATTCATTGTTCACACAGATCTGAAGAATATTTTACTAGTCGGTTGGCACTGATGTCTCCATTTGTTGAAGTTCATTCCAGAGCGTTGCTTATAAGTTTGTTCTTGCTTTTCTATCAATTTTCAGCATGTATTTCAGCACGTCTTTTTGGGGGTGTTAGTGAGATGGAAGATAAATGGCCGTATAACTGGTGTTTTGTACGTCGCTGCTTCCAGGATTTGATCAAAATAGTACGCAATAACCTTTTGTAGTTAACATCTAGCTTTTTCTCAAAGCATTTCACTTATTTGCATGTGGTGCAACCGAACAGTAGTACTAACACGGCTACAGCTTGGAAAAATTCTTATTTTATTTTATCAGAGAGATTTGATTTCCATATAGTCGTCAGAATTTACTTATGTGAGTGTTAACAGCCCTTTTAGTGGATCAGATTAATGATATGAAATAATGAAATAGTGATAATTTTTTAAAGTAGAAATACAAACATAATTAAGCCCACTAAGCTAGACCTGAGGAATACATTGACAGCATTTCTGCAGAGGGGTAAGATTCTCCCGATGAGTGCATTAAATATGAAATGAAACAATCTGATGATGAGGCTTTGCTAGATGCGAACTACACCTTCATTGCTATAACTTCCAGGTCCAAACTCGTCCGGAGAGGAAGCGCCTGATAGAGTTCTATCGACGAGTCAAATAGTTCTGTTTGATCATATAAACTCTGTAGAAACAAATGACTCATGCTAAATTGAATTGCTAGAAATAGAACTTTTTGATCATTTACATATGTGTAAACAAATGACTGATGTTCATTTGGATTATTAGTGACACATAGCAATATTTGGAACCATCTAACTTTGTTGACTTATGCTAGAAATAGAACTGTTTTATCATTTAACAGTGTGCATCTATAAATAAGTTTACAAATCATATATATATATACATATATATATATATATATATATAGATGACTATATATATGTGGATGACTATAGAGATATATACTCCCCTACCCCCTTTCGGTTGAGTTCTCTGGCGAAGAAGTAATCGTGTTGCCATTAGCGTATATTGCAAGCCTCTCCATATATGAATTGAGTTCTCGGTAGCCATTGAATGGATGTAAGTAAACAATAGTAATTGTGATTCATAACCGTTTAAAATTTACTTCGCAACTAATGGCTTCTCGTGGCTGAATGATTAGAAGTTTGGCTGACGTTTGAGTCAACCGGGTTTCGATCCCAGCTACGGGAAGCTAATGTCTAGCCACACTGATGAGTTCTGATAGAACGAAATAGATCTGTCTGTGGATGACTATATATATATATATATATATATATATGAACAAGAGTTGGCATTAAATAACCAACAATGGTTGATATGCCATAAAACCAAACCAACCCAAGCTAAACAAAAATAATTGACTGATTAGGAGTAACACTTTATTTAACAAATAAATTCTATGAAATAACTTACTTGAGACAATTATACAAGGATTGACTAAAACATGAGACAGACTTACTCGCAAACATTTTCTCTTCATATACTCTAAGAAAATACACCTTATTAATTTTTACGTTGTGAGCATGCGAAATTTTAAATAACATTCTTTTTAATCTCGGCGAGTTGTTCAGTTTGTATATGTTTATTGGCATATCAACAGTCATGGGTTATTTAATGTAAAAGCCATCCTCTTTGAATAAGATGCCCAGTCGGCTGGGGCTCTAGAATACATCGACTGCTTCTCTGCAGAGGGGTAAGATCCCCCCAACGAGTGTCCTGGATATGACACTAAACAATCTGATGGTGAGGTTCCAGCACTGCTGGAGCTTTGGAGAATGCGGAGTACCCATTCATTGCCATCGCTCCCAGGTCCACTTTGGCCTGGAGTGGTAGCACCTGATAGGGCCCTATCTATGAGTTAAATAGAACTAACAGCATACTTATGCTAAAATGAATTGAGTAAACTGAATTGCTTGAAATAGAAACGTTTTTGACAATTAAACCGTACTTACACTTAAACTGCATGCTTATGCTTAACTGAATTATTTCAAATAGAATTGTTTTTGACATTAAAAATGTATTTACACTTAACCGAATTGTTACATACAACTGCTTGAATAGTTAGAAATGGAAATGTTTTTGACCATTAAACTGTGTACTTATGCTAAACTGAACTGTTTTAAATAGAACAGATTATTTACATAAAAATGGATTTGGCGTTAAATAACCTACAAAGGTTAAAACTCAACAAACCAAACCAAACCATTTCTGAATAAGGTTAGTTGTATTATTTAACAATTAACAGGGTAAATAAAAGGATTAATACCTCTCCTGAACGTAATCGCGCTACTGGAGTTTAATCTCGTTTACAACTGTGTTGCAGTACAGCACGTTAAACACTACATTAAGCGGAGATTACTACTCCTGTTATGGATTGATACTCAATGATTATCCATCTTGCATATGAAGAGAGTCAAAGAAAACAATGTTTGAAGCATTTTATTACTCTTGATAGTCAAGTTTCGGATGGAACGCTGGAGTGTATATCATCCTATTTGACAAATATTTTCATTTCTATTTAAATCACTATTTAAATAGAAAGGAAAATATTTGTCAAAATTTCCCAGGGAAATAATTACAATATTTTATATAAAAAGTATAAAAAATAATATTCTATGAGTTTTATAACAATCTGTAAATAAATATTAAACAATGCACTTATTTTTTTTATTCCTAATTCCTATTCTATATTTTCAACTGTAAAGTAAGCAAACAGTATCGTTTGTAAGTTCAATAAAGCATTAAGATTTCCAATGACGAATTTCAAGACAATCGTTTGATTTTATTACATTTGATCCGAGGTTTCTGGTACCTTATCGTCACTCATCTATCAACTGATGAGATTTATCGTTGCTTAACTTTGGTCAACTCTTCAGGATGTTTATGTATGATATAACTGATATATCTTCAAAATTCAGAAAGCAAACTAATTTGTGCTCAATCGGAAAATGCTTGGTAAGATATCATACCCATCAGCAGAAATGCAATATAATCCTGTGTTGTTCAAAATGTTTGACCTAATTATTTGCTGAAATAATTAGCGTCGTAATATCATCATTATCGTCATTATCAATACAGGCCAATAGCACGGATTCCCAAAACGTTCTCTCGCCCCCCCCCTCTCTCTATATATATCTATCTACTGACGAATGACCAATTTCCTGACAATTATTTGATTTTTACTCCCAGGGAAATACAATTAATAAGATAGCATTTAAAGTAGTTTTATATAATTGTGTGTATTAACTTGGCAAAATCGGAAATCATTTCACAGCCCGTTATTCAAAGTGAAATATAGTACACACACAAAATGTGTAAGTAATTGTCTGAAACTTAATAGAAAAAATGGAATTAATAAACGTCAGAGCCTAGTTAATTATATACTTTTAAGATATCTGTATTTTCTGATTTTGTAGGTTTTACGTCAAATCAATGATTACTTTATGTAATGCGGAAGTCAGTAATCACTTTTAAGGAGAATAGTAAGTGTATGACATGTGGTGATTGAGATGAACAAATAATCACATAATAATTGCATACTGCAAAGTAGCACAGAAGAAATATAAGAATAATCAGAACTGGGAGGGAGCGGTGATTCAAAGGAAATTTTACCAGCTGAAATTTCACCACTCAAACCAATGATATATGCACAAACCCGAAGAATCAGACACACAAAATCCTCTTGGATTTTGAGATAAAAACAGATCGCTCTAATCCCGAATTCTTGACCTAGTGATAATTAACAAAAACTCAAAAAAGAGAACTGCCGAATAGTGAAAAACAAAGAAAACGAAATGAGAGATAGATACTTAGACCTTGCTAGAGAACTAAAAAAGAAAAGCTATGCAACATGAATGTGACTGTGATAAGTAATTGTAATTGGTGCGCTTGTAACGATCCCCAAAGACATGGAAAGTGGGCTGGAAGAGTTAAAAATCGGAGGATAAACCCAGACCATTAAAAATACTAAGAAGAATTCAGAAGACTTGAGAAGATTTACTCTCACTAAGACTCTAGCAAAATACCATTTGCCCAGGCTGGTGTGAAAAATTACCGGTTCATTGGCCAAGCTGTTAGAGAATTCACCAATGGCCCGGGAGGCCGGAGTTCAATCCCAGGTCGAGTCATACCAAAAACTCAAAAATAGTACTTGATGCCTTCTTGTTTAACAATCAGCATTATAAGGTATGGTTCAAGGGTAAAGTGAAGCAATAAAGCGGAAGGAGTAGCTGCCTTCCCTACACCTCGGTGTAGTAGCTTTTGAAAAGGGAGCATTCGGGTCACCCTCGACTTTACTTTATGGTTTCAAGTATTTCTATCTAATACTAGTAATTTGCAAGCAAAAATAAATTTGATTCAAATAGATATTCCTATATAATGATAATAAGCATTTATTTTCACAGTTATATATTTTTGAGTAGTCCAATCTAACACTAATACTTTTCAAACAGACTCATAAAACACAAAGATGGGACCTTAACAGATTTTACCACACAGATTCAGATTGGATATGCAATTCATGACAATGGAAAAAGAAATCTTCACTATCTAAAACTTCAGAACTGATGTCTCACTACGAAATGTAGATAAGTATCATATCCAGGACATTTCGGCTTTCAGTAATTTTCGATCTATTTCATGTACATATATTTGAAGGCAAATTTACTCGCATATCTATCTATCTATCTATCTATCTATCTATCTATCTATCTATCTTCTCTGTCTTTTCATGATAATCTATCTTGTTATGATTTTGCTTCTATCTATCTATCTACCAGTGCCTATCTATCTATCTATCTATCTATCTATTCTTTTTTTTAACACTATATCTATATGCACGTATGTTAACATCTATTGTAGATGAAAGCGCACATTGCTTTTTGATAAATTTAATCTAATTTCATGTTTGATTTTGACTTGCTCATTCGTAGCAGAGATTGAAAAGGAGGGGGTAACTAACCCAACAATTCAAGATTGTGTTAGAATCAACCTGCTACATGCTCTTGCATCAAAAACTCTCTATTATAAATCACATAATTTTTACAAAAGAAGGCCATCAATATAATAAAACAAAAGCCAATATTGAACAATGGCAAAGAAATTGTTTCATGCCACGTCGGAATATGAAACTGTTTTTGCGATAAAATGATCAAAGAGTCTTCAGTTAGTAGCTTAGATGTCCTTCATTCGGCTGCCAAAGATCCAATGGACTAATTTAGATTTTTATTTTATTTATTTATTTTTTTATTTATTCATTCTTTTTTTTTTTTATTGGTGCCGCTAGGGATGGTGGTTCTCTTGCTGGGATCTACTTTACTCGTCTTTTTTTTTAAGTAAAAAAAAAGATTTATGCAAATGACACCGGGTCATTTGATTCATCTTCTCTTTTGTGTTTTAAATGACCTAGGGCAAAATTGTCAAAGTCTGTACTAACTCGACCGGGTACACAACTTACAATATTTTATCCCGTTTTCTTCCTTCCTGTTTTCTTTCTTACTTTATCATTATTATTATTATTAGTATTGGTAGTAGGAGTAGAAATAGTAGTAGTAGTAGCAGTAGTGGTATTTTTAGTATATATATATATATATATATATATATATATATATAAAGAGAGAAAGAAAGAAGGAGAGAGAATAAGTGAAAGAGGGAGACAAGTGGGATCACTACCATTGTTGTCAAATATTAGATTTATATATTAGTGTAATTGTGCCAATAATTTTGTTGAAGTGATTCATTATCTGTCGAATATATTATATATTGACGCTCACAGGATAAATAAATACGTTCTTCTACAATGGATTTTAATTTTACAAATAGATTAATAAAATTAAGCTAATAACTCGA
Source organism: Sepioteuthis lessoniana (assembly GCA_963585895.1). Classification (NCBI taxonomy): domain Eukaryota; kingdom Metazoa; phylum Mollusca; class Cephalopoda; order Myopsida; family Loliginidae; genus Sepioteuthis; species Sepioteuthis lessoniana. Next base: position 70,773,942 of record OY757916.1, on the reverse strand, counting down.
TATGTAAATCAATTTTCTCCTTGCTCTCGTGCCCTGTCGACGGCGCATAAACTATTTTGATTGTATACTGTGCAGAGTGGTAGAATCACCGACAAAAGTGGTGGCATGGATGTGACCCTAAACAACATCTGTAGAATACGCTAACTGCACCTCTGAAGATAGGTAAGACCTCTCACTAAATGTCCTGGATGTGATCCTAATCAGCATCTATAGAATACGCTAATTGCATCTCTGCAGATGGGTAAGACCTCTCACTAAATGCCCTGGATGTGACACTAAACAGCATCCGTAGAATATGCTAACTGCACCTCAGCAGATGGATATGACCGCTTATTAAATGTCCTGATGTGACCCGCAAAAGCATCTGTAGAATAGGCCACATGCATCTCTGCAGATGGGTAAGACCTCTCACTAAATCCCCTTGATGTGACACTTGACAACATTTGTAGAATAAGCCAACTGCACTTCTGCAGAAGCATAAGACATCTCACTAAATGTCCTGGATGTGACACTAAACAGCGACTTCAGAATAAGTCAACTGCATCTTTGCAGATGTGTAAGACCTCTCACTAAATCTCCTTGATGAGACACTTTACAACATTTGTAGAATAGGCCAACTGCACTTCTGCAGAAGCATAAGACATCTCATTAAATGTCCTGGATTTGACACTAAACAGCATCAAGATAATATGCTAACTGCACCTCTACATATGAGTAACACCCCTCACTAAATTTCCTGGATGTGACACTAAATGTGACACTTCAGAATAAGCCAACTGCATCTCTGTAGATGGTTAAGACCTCTCACTAAATCTCCTTGATGAGACACTAAATAGCATTTGTAGAATATGCTAACTGCACCTCTGCAGATGGGTAAGACCACTCAGTAAATGTCTTGGATGTGACCCTAAACAACATCTGATGATGAAACTCCATTTATTGGTGCTATTGAAAGTTGAGTAACGCTTCATTGCTATTACATCCAGGTGCATTCTGAACCGGAGTGGTAGTCATTGTTAGAATCCCATATAATGGTTTTAAAAATCTGTTTTAAAATACTTTCTATTCAACAACAATTTGTGCAAAATGAAAAATATCTGAATAAACAAGCTTGCAGAAAAACGTTAAAATGTACGTCCGATGAAAGAGCACTCTAACCACTAGGTTTAATATAGCGCAAGACGGGTTGACGTGTCTTTAATTTCAATCGGTGCATCAAACTTGCTCTCAGTCAGATTTTGTATAAAAAGATGTCATTTTATTCCTTTAGGTAATTTCTCGATGAAATCCTCTTTTTCAAAATTCATGAACAATTGTATTTCTATGTAATATGAGAGAACATGAAGAACATTAACAGGAATGAGTCAAGATAATGGATACTTCTGAATTTCCTGAAAACTATTCTGACAGATTCAAGTCCGTAAACTTTTTCTTTTTGGTTGGGATTTGGAATACACCAGTTACTCTGTTAAAGTTTATAACCCTTTCCCAAAAAGGGCCGTCCTGGGTATGACACTAAAATGTATCTGGAGATATGGATCAAATTCCGGCGCTCTGAGGTGGGTAGATGACACTTTCTTTGCCATTACTGGTGGTAGCTGTTAGAGACCTACTTATGTGTCAAACAAATCTGTTTTAAAAGAAAATACTTTTTACAAATCCGTCAAATTATTTATGGACAAATTATTTGCAAGCAAATTATTTGTATTAAACAGTTCGGTTTCACTGGCATATAAACATTTCTGGCTTATTCAATACCAATGTTTTCCTTGTAGAAGAACAGTAATTGTACTTTTTACCCATACCTGTTGGAGGATATAGAGGTTTCATATTCTTCCCAAAAGTATGGGACCGAAAGTGAACGTAATTGCACGATTGGATTTCTGACTAGTTTCCTACGATATCATAAGGTAAGTTGATTATGGATTTTAGTTAATCATTTCAGTAATAAATTAGTGTCTAGCTAATCTGAGTTCAAGGTTGGGGGGTTTTCGATTCGATAAGGTAAAAATAATTAAGTCTAGTGTAGCATAAACATGTCAATCCTGTTAGGAAAAGCAAATTCATAAGATTAACAACTTGTTTTAGAATCAGTCGTATGTAAAATATATCAATGGTGTAATGGTTATCGTCGTAGGAAATGGACGCTGTGACACGAATTCAAATCCTGGACGAGACTGATTGCATTTCACATCGCGCTAATACCCTTGGGAAAAGCATGAATCCAATTATTCTCCCTCCAGCTATGGGTAAAATAGTAGGGCAGAGTAGGTTCTTCAGCCTTGGTTAGGCAACTAGCCTAGGAGAAGGAAAACTCTGAATTCAAACCTGTTAAACTCCGCTTAAAAAATTGACCTTGTGTCATATCCTGCCCGAGTGGACGGGTTGGTAAATATGAATGTAAAATATATCAAGATAAACAATTAGATATCAGCTGATATTTAGCAAAGACGGAATAATTTTAAGAAAATATATAAGATTTTGAAGACACAGTCAGTTAATCGGCAGTCAGAAGGACCCGAATGAAACGGAGCTGACGGAGAAGAAAGGACTCGATAGGGAGGCGTCGCTCGCTGGCAAGGGCTCACATGCACAGGAGACAGGTCAGCGGAGCAAGGACAAATCTTCCTCTCCTTATTCTACCTATATATCATATTGACTGAAGAAATACGTTCACTTAATTTCGCTTTTTTCGGTGATTATTGGAAAAAAGAATCGTCGCAATAAAATTTGATACCCTGAAACTGACTGGGTTGTTTTTGTATTGAATTGTGTTACAACATATAACTGTGCAAAGGAATTATCTTTGACAAATCAAAGTGCTATTAAAAATACTCATTGCAATGAAGCTGTAAAACTATAAATGGTTACTATTATTCTTATTACGGTTACGATCCCATCTATGGGTGAAAGAGATATATTTTAAAATTATTCGTCTAAGATACGGATACTTATCTAATAATAGATTGCAAAACTGTCCTGTTGGGTACGGTTGTAGAATACACCGACTGCAACTATGTAGAGAGGTCAAATCCTGCCGAAGAACGTCAAAGATATCATATTTACCAACCCTCCGATCGGGCAGGATAGGACACAAGGTCAATTTTTAAGCGGAGTTTAACAGGTTTGAATTCAGAGTTTTCCTTCTCCTAGACTAGTTGCCTCACCAAGGCTGAAGAAACTAGTCTGCCCTACTATTCATCCATAGCTGGAGGGAGAATAATTGGATTCATACCTTTCCCAAGGGTATTAGTGCTATGTGAAATGCAAGGATTTGAACTCGTGTCGCCGTGTCCATTTCCTACGACGATAACCATTACACCGTCAAAGATATGACATTGAAATCTATCAGATGGTGAGGCTCCAGTTCTGGTGCTTTCGGTAATGTGGAGCACCACTTAATTGACACTACTCAGTGGTACACACTACACTCACCGCACGTTAGTAAAGGTTAGGGTCTGATCTACGGGTCAAATAGCAATATTTAATACCTTACTAGACTTGAAACCATTTATGCTGAATAGAATTACTAGTGTTAAATACCCTTGGGAAAGGTATGAATCCAATTATTCTCTCTTCAGCTATCGGAAAATAGTAGGGCAGACTAGTTTCTTCAGCCTTGGTGAGGCAACTAGTATAGGAGAAGGAAAACTCTTAATTCAAACCTGCTTAAAAAATTGATCTTGTGTCATATCCTGTCCGTGAAGAAGGGTTGGTAAATATGGTTAAATAGTAATACTTGAAATCATTTCACTGTCTGAAAACAATTTAACTCGTTTAGAAATAATGTTACTTAAAAACTATTCCTTTACAAACCAAAAAAGTCTAATATATAAGTATGAACAGGATTTGCCATCAACGAACCTAGAAGGGTTGATATAAAATAATTCTTGAAACCATTTAACTTTGTGCAAATAAATGAGCGCTGGCTCATTTAAAGATAGTTCCAACGAACTATTCATTTAAAAATAATATCTACAACAGGATTTGGCTTTAAATAACTTTTATGTGTCAGCGCAATCAACTGGGGCTGTAGAATACACTGACTCCATCTCTTCAGAGTTGTAATACCCTCGAACAGGTGTCCTAAATATGACATCAAACAATCTGATGGTGAGACATTTAAAAAATAAATAAATATGAGGTACCTTCAATAAGATTCCAGACGTTTTTACATGCATTTAGAGTTGTCGTAGACTCTTGAAAATTCAGTATGTTATGTCTATCCATCTGACCAATTCTTATGATTTCAGGTTCAAATGAACAGCTACAGCAGCAACTAGAATACAACCTACTAAAGCCTGATTATCACAGCTGGTCAATTTCAAAAATGCAATCTGGACGTGAGGACACATTAGAAGAACGATATGCGATAAAATTTTGCTTTAAACTTGGAAAAAATGCCAGAGAAACGTATGGGATGATTCAGGCTGCTTTTTGAGCCTCTTGCATGAATTGAGCATCAGTTTTTGAGTGGTACAAGAGATTCAAGGAAGGCGGAGAGTCTGTGAGGGATGATGAGGTGTGTGGGAGGAGTAAGGAAGTCAGAATACCAGAGTTGATTGGCCAAATAAAGAATTTCATGGATAAGGACCGTCGTGTGTCTATAGAGAAAATAAGTGCACAGATTGATGTCAGTGTGGGAACTGTACACACAATTATTTTCCAGGAAGTGAAGATGCGGAGGATTTGCGCGAAGTTTATCCCAAGGGTGCTCAGAGAATATCAAAAAGAAAGACGTTGTCATGACAACAGGGAGATGGTCAAGCTGATCAATTCAGATCCCGCAGTTCTTGATGCTCTGGTGACCTGCGATGAAAGCTGGGTCTACTGCTATGACCCAGAGACCAAGAGACAGAGTTCCCAGTGAAAGCATTCTGGCTCTCCCAAACCCAAGAAGGCCAGACAAAGCAAATCCACCCACAAATTTCTATGATCCCTTTTTTTGACAGCACTGACATGATCTACATGCCCTGGGTTCCCACTGGACAGACAGTCAACAAGGAATACTATGTTGAGGTTTTAAGGGATTTCAGGAAGAGATTCCGTCGGAAGAGGCCAGCACTCTTCAAATCGGTTCAGTGGAATTTCCACCAGGACAATATACCAGTCCACAACTCCATCCTTGTCACAGACTATTTGACCAAGATGGGCATCAAGACAGTTCCTTACCCTCCCTATAGTCCAGACCTTGCTCCCCGTGACTTTTGGTTATTCCCTAAGCTCAAGGAAAAACTTAGAGGCTGTCATTATGAGACAATTGAGGGGATGAAATAGGCTGTGACGAAGGTCATTGACACGCTCACACAAGAGGACTTCCATGGGGCCTTCCTGAAACTGTTGGAATGGTACAAGAAGTGCTTTGCAGCCGGAGGAGATTACTTCAAAAGGGACTGGAGTTTTATTTGTGTGCTATCAATAAAAGTGCCCATACGAAAAACGTCTGGAAGCTTATTTAATGAGCCTTGTACGTCACTTTAATCGTTCTTGGAGTCAAATTTTCTATAGGTGTGTGAAAGAGAGATAAACGGACGAAGAGAGACGAATACAGACTGCCATATTGATCCATACCTTCCCTTGACCATACTATGCTGTGTTATCTTCATAGCGTTACGCTTCTATTCCCCAACAAAACGTACTCAACCGGATACCGCCTGGAGGCCCTTAGCCCCAAGCCGGTTGTGATTCTCTATGTGCCGACTGCTAGACTCTGGTGCCCACTGCAAGACTGCCCGTATCTTACGTGGGCATTTGTATATATAATTTGATAATACCTACACATTTCCTCTAAACCACGTGACTGCTTCCGCTTATTTACGCATGTGCAACTTGTGCAGAGAAATCCCTTATTGACGGCTCGGACAAAGGTCAATATGAAACGTTCATTTTATGTGAAATCTTGAGGATTCAGAGTGTTTTTAAACATTTTATTATCCATTGTTGTGAATTTTCGGACATAGTGGAAATTGTCGTGTGATCAACCTATTGTCTTCTGATAACATATCTAGATTTTCCTTCCTTGATTTTATTTCTTTCAATATGATTCTTGTATAACAGGATATTCGTCTTATTACTTCCTTTGCACCATCTTTCTGTTCTTTTGGCAAGAGGCTTGTTGCTCTCAAGCAAATCATAAATGTTTCTGGAACCTGTAGGGTAAGGATATTCTACATCATTCGTGGTGTAATGGTTATCCTCGCAGGAAATGGACACGGCGACACGAGTTCAAATCCTGGACGAGACTGATTGCATTTAACATAGCACTAATACCCTTGGGAAAGGTATGAATCTAATTATTCTCCCTCCAGCTATAGGTAAATAGGAGGATAGACTAGGTTCTTCAGCCTTGGTGAGGCAACTAGTCTAGGAGAAGGAAAACTCTGAATTCAAACCTGTTAAACCCCGTTTAAAAAAATGACCTTGTGTCATATTCTGCTTGATCGGAGGGGTTGGTAAATATGATATTCTACATCATCCGTTTGTATGAAAGCAATGCTATACTTTGCTTCTTCATCGGGGTGAAGCTACTGAACCCAACCCAAATTGTATGCACAATTCTACATATTCTTTCCAGGCTAAATTGTGTTGTGGTCTATTACATAATTCTTCTTCAGCATTTTCATTTGACCAGCATACGTAAATATTTTCAGTTTCTCTCTATTTTTAATATCTCTAAATGTGGTCGAAAAAAATTATCATTTCAGTTCTTCAGTTGACATTAGAGGATATGCTTAAGTTATTAGATAACAAGTTTGCTTCCGCTTGGAAACTTTTAAAAACATCTTTTGAAATAATATTCACGTTTATAATTTCTGATTTCCGACACTTCAAACAAAATTCATCCTAAATTTTATTCCATTATATACGTGTATTTAAGCCGACATTGGCATGATGGTTACAGTGTTCTCCAATGGCCCGGGAGATCTGGGTCTAATCCAAGGTCGAGTAATACCAAAGACTCAAAAAATGTTACTTGATGCCTCCTTGCTTAACACTCAGCATTATAAGGTACGGATCAAGGGTAGAATAAAGCAATACAGGAAAAGAAGTAGCGCTCTCCCCTACAACTTGATGTAATAGCCATCGAAAAGGGAGCCTTCGATTCACCCTCAACTACAGTCGCCAACTTAACTTTACTACATACATTTATATGATAATATCTGACGTGCATACGATAAGTTTCCAGACTTTTTTTGTGTGGGCATTTAAAAGTGTAGACCCTTGAAAATTCAGTATGTTATTGCTATACATCTTATGAGATGACTGACCAATTCTTATGATTTCAGGTTCAAATGAAGAGCTACAACAGCAATTGTAATACACCATACAAAAGCCTGATTGTCACAGCTGGTGAATTTCAAAAATGCCATCTGGACGTGAGGACACATTAGAAGAACGATATGCAATAAAATTCTGTTTTCAACTTGTGAAAAATGCCACAGAAACATATGGAATGCTTCAGACTGCATTTGGAGCATCTTGCATGAATCGATCATGAGTTTTTGAGTGGCATAAGAGATTCAAGGAAGGCAGAGAGTCTGTGAGGGATGATGATAGGTGTGGGAGGAGTAAGGAAGTCAATACAACAGAGTTGATTGGCAAAAGGGTTAGGGTTACTATGTTGAGGTTTTAAGGGAGTTCAGTAAGAGATTTTTTGGGAAGAGGCCAGCACTCTTCAAATCGGGTCAGTGGAATTTCCACCCGGACAATACTCCAGTCCACAACTCCATCCTTGTTCCAGACTATTTGACCAAGATGGGTATCAAGAGAGTTAACTACCCTCCGTATAGTCCAGACCTTGCTCCCTGTGACTTTTGGTTATTCCCTAAGCTAGAGAGGCTGTCGTTATGCGACAATTGAGGAGATGAAAGAGGCTATGGCGAAGGTCATTGGCATGCTAACACAAGAAGAATTCCATGGGGCCTTTCGAAAGATATTGGAACGGTACAAGAATTGCATTGTAGCCAGAGGAGATTACTTCGAAAGGGGACTGGTGTTTCATGCGTGTACTATTAATAAAAGTGCACATACGAAAACTGGAAAATTATCGTATGCGCCTCGTATATATATATATATATATATATAAGTAAAAGTAGAATTAGAGACCTTTGTCTAGGGTGATCCAAAGGCTCCCTTTTCGATAGCTACAACACTAAGTTGTACGGGAGGGCGCTACTCCTTTCCCTGGATTGCTCCACTTTACCTTTGATCCTTACTTTATAATGCTGAGTGCTAAGCAAGGAGGCATCAAGTACCATTTTTTGAATCTTTGGTATGACTCGACCTGGGATTGAACCCAGCTTTCCCGGGCCATTGGCGAACACTCTAACCATATATATATATATATGTATATACAGAGAGAAAGAGAGTGAGAGAGGTGAGGAGATATTCATGGTTCGTAATATTCGTGGATTAAAGTAATATGCAGATGAGAGGATTTCAATTAAAATCGTTCAATTTCACTTTAAAGCACCGAAACATTTGTCCAATGTTACCAAGAAAAAGGTAATTTTAAAAAGTTTAAAGATTTCTTCCCATGGCACTTAAAGTTGAGGCGCCAATTACACATATGTGACAATGTATTCATTGTGTACGGTTTGTCTTCATTAGTGATTCATCGTAAGTAACATACTATTGCCTATAGATGAAGCCAGAAGAAAGGTCAGTATGAAATTGTTGAATTTCGAATAACAATAACAATTAGCAGAAATTAACTTGTTTTGTTTGGATGGGAATCCTGAAATATAACCTTAAGAATAGATAGAAGTGTAAATGTGTATGTATTCATACGGATATATATATATATATATATATATATATATATATATATATATATACCAGCTCCTTTGGCCTGGGATACCAGAGATTACTCCCAGGTCGAGTTACACGAAAGACGCAAAAAATGGTACTTGATACCTCTTGCTTAACTCTCAGCATTATCAAGAGTAAAGTGGAAGGATCCAGGGAAAGGAGTACTGCCCTCTCCTACACCTTACTGTTATAGCTGTTTAAAAGGAAGCCTTCAGGTCGCTCTCGACTTTGGTCACCAATTTTACCTTTTATATATATATATATATATCTGTGCATGTTTGGGTGTGTATGTGTATATGTATATGCATATACTGATATATATATGTGTGCTTGTATGTATTGAAGAAATTAAAGTGTATTTGTTTGTTGTCTAGTACATTTTTGAATATACTTTATATTAGGCAAAAGATAAGATTTCAAAAATTTTGTTGAATTGATATCAGTAAAAAATGATTGTATTTGAGTAAATCTAATATTACGAGGAAAATATTTTATAAAACGAATTAGATTTTTCAAGAATTCTTTTAATTCGAAGGTTTAAATAAAAAGCAAATCATATGTTTCTAGCGCACGTGCACACAAACACACCCACACACACACACACATATATATATATATATATATATATATATATATATATATATATGTGTGTGTGTGTGTGTGTGTGTGTGTGTGTGTGTGTGTGTGTGTTTTCTGCGTATCTGTGTTTGTACTGGATTAAAATCTGTAAATGTTCTATCGAACAATTATAGATGGCAATTTTCCAAGCAATCATGTATTTTCTGATCCATGGTTTTGTGTATGAAATATACCATTTGAGTTATGAATATACTGTATGAATTATTTAAGGCTTCAATTATTAAAAAAAATAATCGTGTATATATCAACATGAATGCAATTGAATGAATCTATGTCTATATGCTTGTCTTTATTGGTCAGTATATAAGTATGTCACTATATATATATACATATATATTTATATATATATACATACATATATATATATATATATATATATATATATATATATATATATATATATACACATATATATATATATAGTATCGTAAATCTTTGTGTGTATGCCCATGTGTGATTTTACGTACATAAATTATTGAATTTCATAAACTGTTCAAGAAAGATATTGCTACTAAATATTTCCGTCAATATATCTACATTGACTTAATATTACAAGAAAACCCCATAGATTCTAGAATACATTATGATTCGCTTGAGAGCTGCAAGCCACTTGCCAAATAAAAGAAAGATGGTGCAAATGAAGTAATGGGACGAATATCCTGTTATACATTAACAGAATCATATTGAAAGAAGTAAAATCAAAGAAGAAAAATCTAGAAATATTATCAGGAGACAATAGGTTGATTTACAACATAATCATACCAGAATGGATAAAACAATGTTTTAAAAAGTTGAAAATGTTTAAGATCCCATGATAGTTTCCACTATGTCCGAAATTTCACAACAATGGATAAAAGAATGTTTAAAACACGCTGAATCTTCAAGATCTCACAATAATTGCTAAAATCTCAAAGAACTCACAACTCAAATGCTTTAAAATCTCAAAAATCTTCTAGATCTCACAACAATCTCCTAATTTACAAAAAAAATTAACGGAAATATTTGATCAAATTCCAATTTTTCACACAAACTCAAATTGTTAGTTTATTACGGGAGTCAGTGAGATAGCAAGTTTCCTCAAATCCTCCGAACGTTCCTAGTTTATTTTAGCAATGCAGTGGTCTATATGGGCTCGATTTTTTATTTAATTTCTAATTTACCGTCTCTTTTGAAGGTTTTTGGAGGCTCTTCTAACGTACTATCGATATTATCGTCACGTTTATTTTTATCATTTAAAATATTCAGACTAATTTTTCATCTTTATTTTTATATTTACGATAAGTTGGACACGTGACATAGCGGATATAGCCGATGGGTTTCTGAATTTCTAACTGAAATCATCTGAAGGTTGCAGGTTCAATTATGACTACAGGTAAAAATAACATGAGATATTTACTATAGCTTGAAACTTGTACTCAGTTATTGTTAACGGAATTACAAAAATCAACCCCAGTGGATTAAATATCGATTTTTCGTCTTGGTTTCCGATTTCGAAAAGAAACATCTGAAAAAGACCGAAACGAAGTGAATATAGCAAAAGAGATGAAAACAATAGTCTGGGTACTCTAAATGATCTGAGTACTGTAAATGATAAAAACTATTAAATGATAAAAATTATTCGACAAGAAACATCTGAATAAGGCCGAAACAAAGTGAATATAGCAAAAGAGATGAAGACAGTAGTCTGAGTACTGTAAATGATAAAATTATCAAGCTTCATCTAAAAAATATTGACATGTGACGTCACCTTCATGTTCCACATAGTTTTGCTTTCCTCTTGCAAAATCAAGAAATTTGACAATTTTTTCTTACTATTTTTTGACACCGTGGTGTGCTGAAATCAGCAATCAAACGTTTTATTTATTTATTTTTTGTGTTAATTAAATCTTCCTGCAGTCTTCTTGAGGGGGTTGGGTGTTTCATTTGTATCTCAAAGTCCCATAGAATTTAATTCGTTTTTTTTTCTTGAAGAGAAATGGTTTCTGGAAATACCATTTTCGTCATAATTATCCCATCGCGCTAACTGCACAGAATTCCCTAAATCTCTCTGGCAGATCTTCTAGGCCGCATACTGAGTCAAAACAAAGCTGATCAAAGTCATTGCTGGTCGACCAATACTGGGATGTCCAGTGCAGAGGTCCATCAGAGAACGTCACGTATGAGTTCTTCCTTGCATCTCGAGCTGTGACTGTTTGTCCTATTCTTACTTGAATAGTTTGTGAGATGGGAGGTAGGTGTTCGTACATCAGCTTTTGTGTTGAGTGTTACTTCCAAGATTTTCGCATACAACATACAGCATTTCTGTGTAGTTCCCATTTTGTTCTCGTATTTTGCTATTGTCCATGTGGTACATCCATATAGTAGTAAGAACACAGCTACAGCTAGGAAGAACTCTTTTATAATGTTCAAAACTATTCCCCGTCATCGCTTTTGTAATATTCGGAAAGGGGTAATTTTTCCGATTGTTATAATCACTTCATTCTCGCACTTTGCCGAATCCTGTGTATGGAACGTTAAACAATACTAACTCGCAATGTTATATTTCACATCTATTTTTCTTACGTCTCGTGTCGACTCAAGTCAGACCTTTGTCTGTTTATATATCCACCACTTTTAGTTACGTAAACTCCTGTAGTAGGATAATCTATTTCAACACTTTTTGTTTGTTTGTTGGCTAGAGATCCGTGTTCGACCCATGAGTCGGTAGTGGCACATTCTTCTACTTAACGAAATGCCTTTTTTATTTTATCGGTCAGATCAGATTTCTCTTTGATCAATAACATTTTTTCTATACCTTCCCAAGGTGTTAGATGATATTACTTTCAGTTAAAGTGATATTTCTGCAAAAGAATAGCTTTATTAGTAAAATCAAATTTCTGTATCATGAATCGTCGTTCACACCCAGTCGAGTTTGCTCTTGTATTCATTTTGTGCCAGGTTGCTAAATTCGTTAATGGGATTAATTTTTTTTTTTGTTTATCTCTGTCAACTTATACTATTCGCCTGTGTTTCATCAATTATTGCTTTGACATAATTAGTCCTAATGCCATAAAGTTCTGCAAGTAATAAAGATTTAGTTTCTCTCTTGAGGTTTCCATTTGTAACAATACACAGGTCTTCGGTTGTTAAATTTTCTTGGTTTCTCACTTGAAAAATCTATACGGTTGCTTACTTCATATTTTTGTTTCCTCGATATTGATTTAAAATTTTCTTGCCGTTCCTTAATTTATATCGGCTGCTTTTATTGTGTTAATAGTTATAATAATAAAGGCCATCCCAGAGACGATGTTGAAGCATAAGGCGTTACATCCCAGAGACGACGTTGACAGACTATATGTTTCAAGAAAAGAGGGAGGAAGGGGACTTGCCAGCAATGAGGACAGCGTGGACGCATTGATACAACGACTCGAAGATTATATACAAAAACACGATGGAGGACTGATTACAGCCATGAGAAACGATACTGTTAACACGATGGACAACAAAATGACAAAACAAAAACAAACGAAAATAGGAAACAAAAATAAGAAGGAAACCAACTGTATGGGCGTTTTAAACGACCAATAAACAACATCTCAGACGACAAAACCTGGACCTGGCAAAAAAGGAAACTTCAAGAGAGAAACAGAATCTCTCCTAATAGCAGCACAAAATAACGCCATAAGAAGTAACCATATCAAAGCGATGATTGATAAGACTCAAGAAAATAGCAAATGTAGGCTAGTGGTGACAGAGACGAAACCATCAATCACATAATAAGCGAATGTAACAAATTTGCACAGAAAGAGTACAAGACTAGACACGACTGGGTGCGCAAGGTGATCTAATAGGAAATATGCAAGAAATTTAAATTTGATCATACGAACAAATGGTATATGCACAACCCAGCACCTGTCCAAGAGAATGATACCCATAAACTCCTATGGGATTTTGACATACAAACGGATCCCCTAATCTCGGCCAGATGACTAGACCTTATAATAATCAACAAAAAAAAAAAAAAAAAGAAAGAGAATTCGCAAAATTGTCGACTTTACTGTCTCGGGTGACCACAGAATAAAACTGAAATAATGTGAAAAGAATAAAACTGAAATAATGTGAAAAGAAGGATAAGTACCTCACCCTGGCTAGAGAATTGAAAAAACTATGGAACATGAAAGTGACGATAGTATCAATTGTGATTGGTGCTTTTGGCACAGTAAATAAGGATTATAAAAGGGCCTGGAGGGTTTGGAAATTGGCGGACGAGTGGAGACCATCCAAACGACAACATTATTGAAGACGGCCATTATACTGAGAAGAGTTCTGGAGACTTGAGGAGAATTGCTGTTACTCAATCTCAAGTGAAAAACCAGCGTAAGCTGATGTGAAAAACTCTAAAAGAGTATATAATAATAATACTACTACTAATAATTATTAATAATAATAATAATAATAACTATTATTATAATTATTATTAATAATAATAATAATTATTATTATTATTAAAGCGAGCTTTTCACGCCATTTTTAGCTGATAGTGTTTCACTGGATCCTGAGTGACAGCAAGTCTTCTCAGATCTCCGGAGCTCTTCTCAATATTCTGACCGATCTCAACAATGCTGTAGTCTGGGTGGTCTGGATTCATTTTTTTATTATTTACTCTTTGAGAGTTTTTCACATCAGCCATAGGTGATGGTCTTTCTGTGAAGTTCGAGTGATATTAAATCTCCTTAAGTCACCAGGATTGTTCTTAGAATTCTGGTCAATCTCAATAATGCAGTAGTCTGGATGGTCTCCACTCGTTTTGTTATTCCTAAATTCTCCAGTCCCTTTATTAATCTTTCGGTGACTGTACCAATTGCACCAATTACAATTCGTACAAACGTCACTTTCATGTTCTGCATTTTTCGATTCTCTAGCAAGGTCATGGTGTTTATCCTTCTTTTCACTATTATTATTATTATTTTCTTTGTTGAAAGTTTTTTACACGAGCGCTAGTTGATGGTTTCTAATTGGAATTTGAGTGACGGAAAATCTCCTCAAGTCTCGTCCAGTCTCCAGGATTCTTCTTAGTATTCTGTTCGATCATAATAATGCTGTAGTCTCCACTCATCCTCTTATCTTCAAGTCCTTCAGACCCTTTGCTAATCCTTTGGTGAATTTTTGAAGTGCTCCAATTACAATTGGTGTCACTGTCGCCTTTATATTTCATTGTCTTTTTAGTTATATAGCAAGGTGTAGATATTTATCTTTCTTTTGCTTTCTTTTGATATTACGCTGCGGTCAGCCGGGACGGCAAAG
>OY757916.1:70676709-70754209 GCA_963585895.1 Sepioteuthis lessoniana | reverse complement strand
CTCTAAAATCTATCTCCACTTTCAAAACAAAAATATTTTATAAAACCTGATACATTTGACTTTTAAATCCCTCTCTTCTTTCTTGTAAAAATTATAACATCTCCAAAATCTTATCATTTGTTCTCATATGTTTTTAAATAGAAAAAAATCAGAAAAGGGACTTTGAAGAATTTCGATTAAACAATACCCGAACGAAATATCACACATCTAAATTTGAGCTTAGTGTTCGATTTATCCAATTTTCCATATATTTCTATTATAAAAATATATATAAATGTATAAAAAATTTTGTTGTAGTTCCAAAGAGGGAAAAAATATTTTTAAATTGGTAGGTCCACGACGAGATTCGTATTTATAGTTTTGTGTTTGTAGTTTGAAAGTTTTTTACTTCCTTGTTTTCTAATAAATGCTGGTCTTTTTTCTTCGAGTGTATTTATCTTAGCCTATATTATCCCTAAATTAATTCTGATGAGTGTGTTGGAGTGATTTCCAATTTCACTTATAGTCATTATTTCTCCATGTATGTGTGTAAGATTTCTTGAGATTTTTGTGTATATATATATATATATATATATATATATAAACTCCAAATAGTTTTGACGGTAAATGCAATTTGTTCTTAGAAGAGAAGATACATATAATGACATATAAATTGCCTGAGAAGTTATTAATTAAGAGAAGTGAATTAATAGCTAGATGTAGACATAGGACAAAATTTAAACTATAGTCTATAAATTTTTAAAAACATAGAAATAAATAGTGTAACAAGACAAAAAACGTATCCAATATACACACATGGAAAAATAGGTAGCTAAATAAATAGTATCGAAATTAATATTAACTGGACCGAATAATACTACATATATATATTGTGACGGCAAATTAGAATAAAAAGATCCCCGGATGAGCAACCATTTAAAAGCGTATGGGAACTGGTGCATTTAAATATTGTTATCACCAAACGGAGAGTTTATTTTTTTGCAGGTGTGAAGACGGGGCGGCCTGGTACTTGATCCCTCGTGGAATAAGTCCTTGTTCAGAATCCTTTCTCGGGCATATAGGAACTGGCATATTATGTGGGGGTTAATTTATGGCTAGACTGACCGCCGTTTGCAAGGGGTTTCCAAATTTCACACTACACACCCACCCACCAAGGCCACTAGTTCTTCCTCCCCTAGAACAATAGAAGATATGTTCCTCTTGGTTTAGATGACATATTTTTAGTTATAGCAGTCGACAACTCCAGTTTCCCGTATAATATTTTTAAAGGAATTCATAGGACAATTTAAGCGAGAATAACATAAGGTGAATAGAAGCTGAAAAAGAAACATGAGATAAACAATTTGATAGAAGACGATACAAATGAACCACTTCAACACGTGGGAACATTAAAATATATCAATCTTTTTACTACACGCGGATACATATATTCAACGCGTCGGCTATATTATTAACGGAGAGTACATAAACATAAATGTCTTTCTTCTTTTCTTTTCTCTCTTCTTTAGTCTTTCTTCAAATTGAGAGAGAGAGAGGGAGAGTATATAATTGGATATAGGTAGAAACAGTCTTAAAGTTTACTTATCTTTTTCCGATGGATTCCTGTGGAGAATATTTCCTCTTTTACGGGCTAACGGACTTTATGTTATTTTTAGTTCTGGCTTGAAGATATGGCTTCTCTTGTCCAAGATACTTTCCGCTCTCTTTACCCGGAGTCTTGGCTTTAGATTCGTTCACCACGACCTCTGTCCAAAAACTGATTTTCTTTTTCCTTATTTCCGCTGACGGAACTAAGGTGCCACTTCCGTTTTAGGGTCCTAGCCAATCATTTAGCTTTTTTTCTTCCTTTCCCTGGTTACTGAGTGCAAACAGCTGTTAGCTTTCACTCTGACCAACATTCTTTACTTTGACCTATATTACTATCCTGTCTTAACGGTCATTCTTTGGGTGGCCTGATAACTTTAACTCGAGGGATGGCAGAAATTCCTTATTTCTCTTCTCTTAGTGGGAGACCTCGTGACAATATATATATATATATATATATTAGTATGTTTATTTCCATTTGTGTGTGTGCACGATTCATGCTTTATTCAACTTTCGTTTAAATTTATCTATAAAAATTGTCCTTTACTTAAAATAACGTGTAGTCGTTGGTTTGATATTGTGGCATTATTTTAAATTTACTTGACTGAATTGGTAAAGGTTTTAAGAAAAATTTAATTTTCGATTTTCTTCTATTTTGATATTACTCCAGTATAGTGAGGT
The DNA here is from genome assembly GCA_963585895.1 of Sepioteuthis lessoniana. Lineage (NCBI taxonomy): Eukaryota > Metazoa > Mollusca > Cephalopoda > Myopsida > Loliginidae > Sepioteuthis > Sepioteuthis lessoniana. Next base: position 70,751,944 of record OY757916.1, on the reverse strand, counting down.
CTTTGAATTACGGGCCTGTGTTGACCCTATGTATATGTCTTTGCATATTTGAAAAAAGTTACCAATAAATTTCAACCCACATTACTACACATACACACACAAAAAATTCTCAAGACACACACTCACACGCACAGAGAGGAAAAATAACGGTTTGTGAAATCCGAAACAACTCCAACACACACACACACACACACAACGACAAAAACATATCAAATATCAAAGGGCTAAAGCAGCTCTAAGGTAAATACACTATGTAAAAGTGGGGAATACCTTTATATAAACCCATAATTGACTGAAAATCATTCAAATTGCAAAAACGAGTGAGTTCAAGTCACATCGAATACCCCGTTAACAAGGCCTTGAGAAGGTATAACAAGTAACAAAAAAAATGATTGAAATGACGGCATATGAAAAAAAATGTTAGAGTCTGCTTCCAAAAATAAATGAACTAAACTCCATTGAGAAGGGATGTGTGAATAAGTTTCAGAAACTCTGTAAAATTATCAATTGAATATATAATGGCAAGTGATATCTTCTTTTAATGGCAATTCAAATATGTATTCACGGTAAAGTTCTTCTCTAGTCAGTTAATATTCATCCCATATTTCCATAAGAAAGGTCTCTCAATATAGGAGGAACCTTCCATAAGTTTCCTGCCTTTTTTTGTACAGGAATTTAAAATTGTCGTGGACTCTAGAAAATTCACTACGTTATTGCTATATATCTTATGAGATGACTGACCAATTTTTATGATTTCAACTTCAAATGAACAGCTACAGCAGCAATTGGAAAACATCCTACTAAAGCCTGATTGCACGAATCAAGTATAAGTTTTTGAGTGGCATAAGAGACTCAAGGAAGGCAGGGGGTCTGTGAGGGATGATGAGAGGTGTGGGAGGACTAAGGAAGTCAATACACTAGAGTTGATTGGCCAAATAAAGAACCGTCGTGTGTCTATAGAGACTATAGGTGCACAATTTAATGTCAACGTGGGAACTGTACACACAATTATTCACGAGGAACTGAAGATGCAGAGGATTTGCGTGAAGTTTGTCCCAACGGTGCTCAGAGAAGATCCGAAAGAAAGACGTTGTCATGACAGCAGGGAGATGGTCGAGCTGATCAATTCAGATACCACAGTTCTTGATGCTCTGGTGACCTGTGATGAAAGCTGGGTCTACTGCTATCACCAGAGACCAAGGGACAGAGTTCCCAGTGGAAGCATTCTGGTTCTCCCTGACCCAAGAAGACCTGACAGAGCAAATCCACCAACAAACCTTTGATGATCCCTTTTTTGACAGCACTGGCATGATCTACATGCCCTGGGTTCCCACTCGACAGACAATCAACAAGGAATACTATGTTGAGGTTTTAAGGGAGTTCAGGCAGAGATTCCGTCGGAGGAGGCCAGCACTCTTCAAATCGGGTCAGTGGCATTTCCACCAGGACAATGCACCAGTCCACAACTCCATCTATTTGACCAAGATGGGCATCAAGACAGATCCTCACTCTCCCAATAGTCCAGACCTTGCTCCCTTTGACTTTTGGTTATTCCCTAAGCTCAAGGAACAATTTAGAGGTTGTTGTTATGAGACAATTGAGGAGATGAAAAAGGCTGTGACGAAGATCATTGAAACGCTCACACAAGAGGACTTCCATGGGGCATTGCAGAAGTTGTTGGAACGGTACAACAAGTGCATTGCAGCTAGAGGGGATTACTTCGAAGGGGACTTTCATGTGTGTACTATCAATAAAACTAACCATACGAAAAAAGTCTGAAAACTTATTTAATGAATCCTGTATGTTCTCCGACGAAAGCAACAACCTGGAAACATACAGGTACATAGGAACAAAACAAATTAACAAATAAATGAGAAAATACAATTCTCTTCGTGGACCTACCTATTTTAGAATATTTTTTTCTCTATTTGGACGTGCAACAAAAATTTTATGTATATTTATGTATATGTATATAATAGAAATAAGTAAATAAATAAACTCAAAAAATAAAAATCTCTTCGTGGACCTACCTATATATATATATATATATATATATAATCAGTGACAGAGAGAAAGAGAATAAGAGATTGAAAGGTAACATATCTTGATAAGTTTATGCTTTAATTAAATTTTTGATATTATTATTATTACGTTTTGCCAATAACTTAGGCGTTTTATGCTTGATGCAATCTAAATGCTGACTGCTGAACAATATATTCTTACAGGAGTCACAAGATTCCTTTTATTACTTTGTGATGTTTTACGGACTCAATAAATGGTTATGCCAATATTCTTTTATTATTAATTTCTAAATAGAGGTATAAAAATTTTGCATCCTCGGCAGAAATCCTTTCGGTCGATAAGTGTCACTTTCAAAATTCTAACATCTCCCATCCAATGTTGGTTTTGTTATACCTTGTCTTTAGAAATCTATTAGAATTTCGTCGATAACATTTTAAGAGTTATTTATTCTTCTGCACTAGTATCAACAATTTCACCCTTTAGATCATGAGCCTAAATTCATTCTCATCGTGAGAACAAAACCAAATTACCATTGGTATAGCGGTGTAAGGTACTCAGAAAGTTAATAATAAGACTTTATAAAAAGTATAATTCAGAGGACATAAAAGGATAGATTACAGTATTATATATATATATATATATATATATATATATATATACATATAACTTATGAATTGTTGTTATTGATTATTGACAAGACCAGAAATCAGACATAGTTCCTTAACCATGTATGTTATTAATCTAAAAAAAGGCACTAGTTTGAAAGCAAAGTTTGGTTGGTTTGTTTGTTTGGGTTTTATGGCATATCAACATTTGTAGGTCATTTAATGCCAAATCTATTTTTATACAAACAATCAATTCTATTTCAAACAATTTAATCTAGCATGTATACACAGATTAATTGTCAAAAAGATTTCTATTTCACCCTATTCAGTTTAATCAAACAGTTCTAATTCAAGCAATTCAGTTTTGTAGAAGTACTATTTTTGTCCACTCACTGTTAAATATCAAATCAGTTCTATTTCAAACAATTCAATTTAGCGTAAATACGCAGTTTAATTCTTTTTGACCAATAGATAGGGTCCAATTAGGTGCCCGTGGTGTAATGGTTATCGTCGTAAGAAATAGACACGGCGACAAGAGTTCAAATCCTGGACGAGACTGACTGCATTTCACATAGCACTAATACCCTTGGGAAAGGTATGAATCCAATTATTCTCCCTCCAGCTATGGGTACATAATATGACAGACTAGGTTCTTCAGCCTTGGTGAAGCAACTAGTCTAAGAGAAGGAAAACTCTGAATTCAAACCAGTTAAACTCCGCTTAAAAATTGACCTTGTGTCATATCCTGCCTGAGCGGTGGGGTTGGTAAATAGGATAAATAAGATTAGGTGCTACCACTCCGGGTCAGATTGGAACTGGGTGCGATGGCAATAAAGGGGTATTCTGCATTCCCCAAAGATTACCAGAAGCTTACGATCAGATTGCTTAGTGTTATATCCAGGACACTCATTGAGGAGTCCTACCCCTCTGCAGAGAAGCAGTCAGTGTATTCTGCAGCCCCTGCTGACAGCAATTTGACTGCCAGATAACCTGCCTATGTTAGTAAAAGTGAATGGGCAACCAGAGTATAAGAAAAATTTTAAACTGTAAAATTTGATTCATCTTCGTAACGTAGTGGTTGAACTGCGACATCGTCGTAAGCTGGTTCGAAATTCAGTCGTGCTATTACGTTCACTTTCAGATAGGTAGATATGTATGATCTCCCTCATCCCCCAAACAGTCAGTTAAGTATTCCCACTTCTGAGATTCTATGAGGATGGGCTTTAACATTAGATTATCCACTAAGGTTTTATGCCATTAATATATATATATATATATATATATATTGTATTGATGGTTTTATTTTTTCAATGTCAGTGTCTTTCTTTATGTCAAACATTTTATATACTTTTTATCACTTCAAGTCTGTTGCAATATATTTTAGCCTTTATTCATCTATTTTTTAATATCCGTCAAATCTTTTCATATTTATGTTCTATTTTTTGTTAGTATTTGTTCATACCTCACATTTTGTCTCATTTAGCCTCTCCCTTTTTATTAATATGCCAGGTTACCAGTGTGTATTTCTTCATTTACACCTTGCATATTTTCTCAGTCTGCTTTTCCTGAGCTAACCCGACTATATATCGTATCTGTTATTTATTTATGATAAATCTCTTAATCTCAAAGCGAAAAATGTACCCCCATATCAATCACATAACCCATGAATCAAATAAAATTCCACGCAAAGCGTGATTCACGCAAATATCAACTACTTATTTCTTGCTCCCTGATTATTACACAATAAATATTGACAGAGAAATACTGGAGAATTTCGCGCCAAGCTATAATTGAATAACATGATCAGGAAATCCTGATGCATTTTTTGGCAGTAATATGTGATATCAGATTTGGAATCAATTTTCCAAAAGAAAATTCCAACGTAACCGCATAAAAAGTCAGCAAAATGAAAGTTAAAGTTGGTTATATTATCAAGTGGACGCACTTAAAAGAGAAAACTATTTAAAGGCTTATGAGAGCCTTGATCACAGAAATCAAAAGAAAAAGAAGAATGACGCGAAAAAACAAATCTGTAGAGGAATGGCAATTTTAGATTGTGTGGTAACCTGGACTTTCATAAATATCTAGTCTGGTATCGTGATATAAGAAGAAATAATTTTATGAATATATCTTATATTATTATCACCGTAGTGGCAATAGTTATCGACCCTAATTTGATTTAGTAAAACCAATTCAGCTATTTCAATCCTTACTAGACATTTCACAACTATGGAAAACAAATTTAAACACATTTCACTTATAAGAGTGAACTTTATAAATGAAGATGTCAGCATCAGTAATTCTTTTAACAGATTAGATTAATTTTATTTATATCATTTACTATATTAGCATTGATCTTTAAAATTAACATTCACTATTGAATCAAATGCACCGAGAAAAAAATGATGTTTTTAAATATAGTTGAGCAAATAAAACATTACGAACGCATTAATATTATTATTACTATCAATAATAATAATAATAATAATAATGATGATGATGATAATAATAATAATAATAGACGTTTATACCAATCTTTGTCTAAAAGATTTCTATTTCACACTTTTCAGTTTAATCAAACAGTTCTAATTCAAGCAGTTCAGTTTTATACAAGTACTCTTTTTGTCCACTCATTGTTAAATATCAAATCAGTTGGTGCTCTTAGTAGAGACACCAAAGGATTATTAAAGGGACTGAAGAACTTGGAAATAAGAGGGCGAGAGGAGTCCATCCAAACTACTGCATTATTGAGATCGGCCAGGATACTGAGAATAGTTCTGGAGACTTGAAGAGACATGCTGTCATGCAAACTCCAGTTAAAGACCATCAGCTAAAGCTGCTGTGAAAAAAATCTCAAAGAATTGTAATAATAATAATCTAGTGAACCACTGAGTGAAAATGAAAGAAAGCGAAAAGATAGACAAATACTTGGATCTTGCCAGAGAGCTGAAAAAAATCCGTGGAACATGAAGCGGTCGATGATGCTAATTGTAGTTAGTGCACTTCGAACGGTCCATAAAGCATTGGACAAAGATTTAAACGACAGGAAATCAAATAGAGTTTCGAGACCATACAAATTACAGCATTCTTGAGATTGACTAGAATACTCTGAAGACAGCTGAAGATCAGACGAGAATTGCAATCACTTAGATCCCAGAGAAATGTCACCTGTTAAAACAGGTGTGAAAACTTGCAAAATGTAAAATAATAATAAGAATAAGAACATACCTACTGATTGTCAACAAAATAAAGAGAACATGTCGAATAATGGACTTTGCAGTGCCGGCTGACCATAGAATAAAATTAAATGTAGATGAAAAGAGTATTAAATATCTGGACTTTGCTGAAGAGCTGAAGAAGTTGGCGGTAATACCGGTTGGTTTTGGTGCATTTGGAACAATCCCAGAAGGATTAGTAAAGAGACTGGAAAACTTTGAAATCAGAGGACAAGTGAGGACCATGCAGACTATAGCATAAATAAGATCGGCCAGAATACCGAGAAGAGTCCCAGACACTTGAATGAAATAGCTGTCACTCATACAACAGTGAAAAAACGTTGACTTTGAAAACTCTCAAAGGAGTAAAATAATAAAACTTTAAAAAATGTGGTATGCTAAAACTAACACCGTTTCAGTAATCGCGGCAGCTTTGAGCATGATGGAGAGACAGGCAGATAAGTACACTACAAACAAAATAGCTGGCAGTCCCGACCAACATGAAATACAAAATAATTGCACTTTGTGGAACTACACATCTCCTTACGAGAGCACTGTTAATATAACTGAAAACACTCACCCAAAAGTAGCAGTAATAAAACAAATACATAGAATACATATAATCACTTATTCTCCTGACCCTTGATCTTGGGTAAAAACACGGTGAAGTATTGTAAGAAACCAAAAGTAAAATTGAAAATTAAATGATGCACAACCCAGAATCGATCCTGTAGAATGAGACGCACTAACTCCGCTAGAATTTTGAGATACAAACGGATCACCTAATCCCGGCCAGACAATCAGACCTATTTATAATCAACACACAAAAAAGGAGAACTTGTAGAATTGTGGACTTTGCTGTCCTGTTTGACCACAGAGAAAAATTGAAAGAAAGTGAAGGAAGGATAAGTACCAGGACTTTTCAAGGGAAATGAAAAACAGTGGAATATGAAAGTGATGGTTATACTAGTTGTAATTGGTGCTCTTGGTACTGTTATTACAGGATTAGTAAAATGGCTAGATGACTTGGATATAATTGGACGAGTGGAGTCCATCCAAACTACAGCATTGTTGAGATCGGTCAGAATACTGAGAAGATTCTTGAAGAGGTAATGAGACTTCTTGTTACTCCAGTGAAAGACCATCAGCTAACGCTGATGTGAAAAACTTTGAAAGAGTGATAAAATAACTTTCATCTGGCAGAACACAGATGGGCCATAAAATACAATGAAAACTTCACAAATTCCCGCACCTTGCTAGCGAGCCGGAAAAGTTGTGGAACATAAAGGTGACAATGATATCAAATATTCTTGGTGTCTTTGGAACAATCTTGAAGAATCTGTAAAAGAGATGAAGTGAACTGGAGATCAGAGAAAAAAATCGAGGTAGAGCCGAGTACTGTAAAAAAACAGCTGGAATACTTAGAAGACGGCACAAGATCTTTGGAGACTTGCTGTCACTCAGACTCCTGTGAAAAACATAAGTTCTAGCTGATGCGAAAAACTTGCAAAGAAAAAAATAATGAAATTCTGTCAAAAGAAAATCAATGATGTCTGAGTTAATGTGTTTAAAAGCAAAATGTAGTTGATATACAAAGAATTATCCAGTGTTTTACTCACCCTGAAGATGAAAATTGTAACTTAAAATTTTACGCTGCAGAGCGATCATCATATGATGGATTAACAACGACTGCTGTCACTTTCACTATATATATATATATATATATATATATATATATATTAGTACAAACAAATACATATTATCCATAAACAGTGGGGCTGCAGTCAGGAGTCTGTAATTGTTGATGATCATTTTATAATATTTACCCAACCCATCTATACGATCAGGATGCAACATCAGGTCATTTTGTTTAGAAAAGTTTAATTCAGATTTTTCTCTCTCCTAAACCGGTTGCTATACCAAAGTTAAAGAACCCAGTCTTCTCAATTTACCCATACCTAGAAGAAGAATAAGTGTATTAGCGTTGTGTGAAATATAAACAGTCTCCTATTTGATTTGAAATCTGGTCGTTGATTCCATTTCCTACGGCGGTGACCATCACATCACTGTTTTGGTCGTTTTAGTCAATAGTTTTATTCGCGCACACACACGCGCGAGCGCGCACACACACACACACACACACACACATATATATATATATATATATATGCATCATATACTTAGTCCAGCTTAGTGGAGATGCGTTTAATGTAACGGTTATCGCAGAGAGAAATGGAAGCATTGACCCTTTTAAAATTCGGAAAGAGGCTGCTTATGATTCTCTTCGAGGAACAACGTTCTAAAATATATCTTTAATCCCCAAGTTGTGGGTAAATCGTTGAGTTCTTCAGGTTTACAAAGGAAACGAGTCTATAAAAAGAAAAATTCTGGATTCAAATTAGCTCTTCACCAATTTTATGAAACTCGTGTCATCCCCTTTTCATCATATGGAGCCCAGTCAGATGGGGCTGTAGAATACACCGACTAGATTTCTGCAAACGGGTAAGACCCCCACTACAAGTGTCTTGGGTATGACACTAAATCTGATGGTGAGGTTCCAGTAATGCTGGAGCTTTGGGAATGCAGAGTACCCCTTCATAGACATCGCTCTCATGTTCATTCTGGCCCGGAGTGGTAGCATTTGATTGGATGTTATCTATTGGTCAAATAGAACTAAACTGTGTACTTATGCTAAACTGATTTGTTAGAAATAGAACTGTTTTGGACATTGAAATATTATAATTATGCTAAACTGAACTGTTTGAAATAGAATTATTTTCTAAAGATTTAAACCGTGTACTTATGCTAAACTGTTTGAAATAGAACTGTTTTGATATTTAACTGTTTGTTAACTAAAAATATACTAATAATTAACTGAGTTGTTTGAAATTTAATTCGGCATTAAATGATCCGAAAAGGGTTGATATGACGTAGAATAAACCAACCAACCAACCAATCAGATGTTTTACTATAATCAAAGACCTGTGTGATCGGCTAAGCAAGGCTTCGGAAATAACAACTGGAGAGTTTTTAAGCAATTGCATATTTTAATCTGATTGGTAGACTAAGTTTGACTTTATATAATTTCATTTTTTCATTATTTTGAAAATATCCATGCAGTGCTATGTGAGTTGCTCTTCCAACCAAACACCTATATGCTAATGTAATTTAGATTATAGTTTTGGAAATTTATATATATGTATAAAATTCCAAAATTTGTAAATGCCCAGTCGGATGGTGCTGTAGAATTCACCGACTGCTTTTCTACAGAGGGATAAGACGGCTCTAACGAGTGTCCTGGACATCATGACACTAAACAATCTGATGTCGAGGTCCCAGTAATGCTGGAGCTTTGGGGAAAGCAGAGTACCCCTTCATTGCCATCGCTCCCTGGTCCAACACTGGCCTGGAGTGGTAGCACCTGACAGGGTTCTAATGTTTATTCTTTACATTGGCATATTATTTTAGTCAACTATTTAAACACAAACATTGAAAACAATAAAAAATTTTTTAAAAACAACTAAAACGAACCTGGAATTAAAATAGTCCCTCACTCTACAAAGACAAATTAGAAGTTTGTTTATATACATAATAAGAAGCTGGAAAACACAATTCTGTTATAGAGACACTGGGTTCTATCATTTTGTCTCCTTATTTGGCCTGAGTGGTGCTGAAAAGTTACAATTCCCTTATTTTAAACAATTTAACTTAATTTTTCATAGATTAAATAAACATACAAAATGAAGGCTAACAATAGGCGGATATAAACTAAATAATATAGATATTAAAACTCATATAAATAAACGTGGATAGATAGATAGAGAGGATGAGGGGATAAAGATGTTTTATAAAAACAACGGAAATATAATGTTTTAAAATTTCATCATCATTTTCGTTTCATTTAACCACCTACACACCCCGATGAAGGTCTAAAAACCGAAATGTTTAACATTGGCAACTAATACTAAAACTAAAATAATCCTCCAATGGCCTTATGTTTTTTCACCCGTGTACTCATTTATATATATATATATATATATATATATATATATATATTCTCATCCACAGACAGTCTTTATACATACATACATATATATATATATATATAGTCATCCACAGACAGTCTTTATACATACACACACACACACACACACATATATATATATATATATATATAAAGACTTTTATTAATAAAACAAAATACATTATTGTGACTTCATCAATCCGTGCGATTTTGATTGAAGTGTTGATAAGGCTCCAGTGTTATTATTAGAAATAGCAATTAATTGAATGAGTTTAAAGAATTTTCAGAATTGTATTCAGTTTACAAACAGTGCCTCCCTTGAAAGGTCAGATAAGTACTTCTTTCGCAGTAATAAAAAAAATCATTAATTAATATATTATGTTTATTTATTACGTAATATTATATATTACATTATGAATATTATATAACATTTATAAACTAATATATTTTATCCCATATATATTAGAACATGTCAGATAAGAACTTCTTTCGCACTAAGAAACGTTGCTTGAAAAAGGAAGTTACATCACAAAAAGTTTATGTGATTAATGCCATAACAGACCCAGCATTATAGGTCAGATAAGTCATGTGATAACTGCATTTGATTACGATATTTTAGAATGATTACAACAATGATAAAATGAATTAGGTTCATATTGAAAATGTGTGTAATATTTGCTTTGAGACTATATAAAGGAATGAAAATATCCAAAAAAGAAAAAATTCTCGAAGACTCTTCAAGGTAATAAATCTAACTTTATATATAATTGTGAGTGGGATAAGTAAAAGAAAGAAAGAGAGACATACATACACACACAGAGAGAGAGAGAGAGAGAGAGAGAGAGAGAGAGAGAGAGAGAGAGCGTAAATAAAAAAAGCTACGGCGCTTGGTGTCTCTTAGTTTTTCGCCTGTTTACATCGGAAAAATATCGAAAAAGCAAGACACTGACTGGCATCAAGCGCCGTTGACACTTTGTCTACACTATTCTAAGTTTATATATATGATATCTGAGAACTGATCGACTAGATTTAGATGCTTGTTACTTAAATTGGAGAAAACTCCTTGTTTAAATCATGAACTATATTTTATTTGCGTTCACTAAGAAGTCAATGCTTTCTGCTACTTGTTCCAGGCCTGTGTAGCAGGAATTCGGCTTGAGCACGTGTATTTCCTGGAAGTGTCTGGTCATCCGCGTTGCCTGAGTCGGTTATAGACTTTTTTTTAGTGTGTGAAGCCATTTTCTTTTATTAAATCTATTGATATTCGGAGTATGTAGTCTTGGCAATTTATAAACATAAATATTGCTAAGATATCTTTTAGTAAAATTCTAGTGATCAAGTCGAAGAATTCGGCCCGAACATCAGGTGAGCGAAACATTGGCTTCGTCTTGGCTGTATTTATACAAAAAAGCGTGCACATCATCGGTGACAGAATTTAATTCATATATATATATATATATATATATATATATATATATATATATATATCAATGATGTCTGTTTCTCTGTTGATGAATCTATGCATTTTTTTCTGAGTTATCTATCTATCTATCTATCTATCTATCAAAGAGAGAGGGAGAGAGAGAGAGAGAAAGAGAGAAAGAAAGAAAGAAAGAAAGAGAACTGTAATTTAACAAATTGAAATATTATATAGAAGGTTCTACCTTAAGGTCTCGCAAACTGAATATTATAAGAATTTCAGCTTTTACTCTTTATGGGCAATACCCTCTGACAGCCGGATTTACATTCACAAGAACACTTTTACAAAAAAATACTTTTGGAAACTACGTATCAGTTTTATTCATTTTGAATGCTCAAAAACTTCAAAGAGTATGTTAATAATATATATATATATATATATATATATATATATATATATATATATATATATATATGAGGATGCGAGAGGAGTTGACATTTTAAAAATATCAATAAAACATAAATCCTTGTTCTTCAGCTTACTCAGGTTCAATTTTTCCTGCCTTGTTTTTATTTTCTAATTCCACATTTTCGTGCAGGGAATCTGTATAAAATGTGCATTGGTTTTGATTTTGAATTTCCTTCTTTTCCCGGAATGTTCAGTGCACCTTATCACGTGACACTGTAGAGATTGGAATGATTTTGCTGACACAGAGATCAAGCCGCAGAGGACAAACTTCCGTAAATGTAAAGGATCAAAAGATATGAATGATTTTTTTTTCCCCAAGAATTTTTCTCTTCCCTTCATTAACACACCCATGCGTACCCCCTCTCCCTCTCCCTCTCTCTCTCTCTCTCACTTACACACACACACACACATACATATATATATATATATATATACATATATATATATATATATATATATATATACATATATATATATATATATATATATAATGACATTTCAGAACATACATAATATCTCACAGCAAATGTCTCTTCCAAGCTATCTATTTGCCGACTCTGAACATATCTGTCGAGCTTATGAAATATGTTTATATCCATTCATTTCTTTCTGCCACGAGACGCATGACAAGCTTTTTCAACTAAATTATGTTTGCGCATAGTCTTCATATCGTTGTCTGTTTAGATCTATCTATCTATCTATCTATCTATCTATCTATCTATATAAAATTAACTTAAATCGCGAGTCGGAAATCTTCTACTAAAGTTTCACCATATCGGATCATCAGGAAGCCTAACTCCAACAAATGCTAAAGGAGAAAGCGCCGTCTTATATTCACCAAAAACCCACTTAGCTTAGAATTTAAATAACAATATATATATATATATATATATATATATATATATATATATATATATATATATATATATATATATATATATATATATATAAAATAAATAAATAACCTTACTTTTATTTTAAAAAAGTTTCACCTATATATATATATATATATATATATATCACCTATATATATATATATATATATATATATATATATATATATATATATATATATCAGTCTTCTCTATTTATTGACCTATCAAAATTTTGGTATGACTTTAATTCTATTGATAGTATATAAAATAAGAAAAGTTTTTATGCTGCTAATTTTTCAAGAAGGAAATGATTTGTTATAAAAAAAAAATAAAGATTAGCACAATAATTTTAAAATTTTAAATTCACATGCCCACTGGTGCCCATTTGAACAATTTATATCAAGAAATGACGATACTTAAGTATTTAGAGAAATGTCTAGAAAATCAGTGACATTTTTGGAAAAAAATCATTAAAACAGTTCTTGATGCATGTGTTTGCCTCCTACTGTGTCTTATCAAGACGCAGTAGGAGGCTAGCCCTAAACTGAAAAGGAATCCCAAAATTTTAGGAATTAGTGACTATTAAAAGAAAAAAGGCAGTGTCACTTCTCAACTCATTGAAAGAGAAATTTCAGAGATCCCTTGACTAATGGAAAAATCGCTAGTTTACGTGAGTTAGATACCAAGGTGACTGATTAAAATCATTAACGTTTCATTTACTTTTCCATACTTGTCTTAGTAAATACATCTTCATTCTTGCTTCCTTTTGAATAACTTATGTATTTCAAATCCATTGTGGAAATTCTGGTTTTCCACCGATAATATTTAAAATATCTGTTCATCTTTGTGCTGCTTTTCAGTGAATGTTATACAAGGGTGATTCAATAAATAAAGATTATTTTGCCAAGGGAGTTTATAATAAGAAGCACTGTAGACAGATACCATTTTTTCAAGGGACCAGTTGTGGTGGGTTCTTACATATCTCAGATAACTATCAATATGACTTTCTGCAGAGGGGTAAGACTCCACCAATGAATGTCCTGTTTATGACACTAAACAATCTGATGATGAGGTACCGGTAATGCTGGAGCTGTGGGGAACGTGGTGTACCCCTTCATTGGCATCGCTCCCTGATCAATTCTGGCTCGGAGTGCTAGCATCTGACAGGATCCTATCAATGGTTCAGATAGAACTAAATTGAATTGTTCAGAATAGAACAGTTTTCACTTTTAAGCTGCGTGCTTATGCCAAAGAGAATTATGTGAAATGGAGCTGTTTTTGCATGCTAAACTAAGTTGTTGAAAATAGAACTGTTTTTTACATTGAAACTGTACTTACACTAAACTGAATTGTTTGAACTAGAACTGTTTTGATATTCAACTGTGTGTAAACAAAAACTATACTTATACTAAACTGAATTGGTTGAATTAGAACTGTTTGACTAAACTGAATTGCTTGAAATAGAAATATTTTTGACCACTAAATTGTGTACTTATACTAAACTGAATTGTTTAAAACAGAACTGTCTATATATATATATATATATATATATACAAATGGATTTGGAATTACATAACCTACATAGGTTGGTATGCCATAAAACCCAAACAAACAAATAAAACTGATTCTCAGTACACCTCTTACACTCTTTTCTCAGCCATAAAAACTTTGATTACAGACATCTGGTCTAGCCTGTTCTCGTCGTCATTTTGAATAGACTTAAAAAAATAATTCTAAAAGATTAAAATAATGCTTTGCACTTAACAAATTCCAAAACAATGTAAAGATAAATTTATGTTAGAAATCAAAAAAGAAATTATTTTTTCCTTTTATCAACAATTTTCACGTATTTATTGAATTAATCTCGTATGCATTATAGACCCCGCCCAATCGAAAGATTAACAACATGGATTCATTATATATATATATATATATATATATATATATGGGGGATAAATATGGAAATAATCACGTAAAAATACCATGCATGAACAGATGAATTAAAACTTTTGATAAGTGTATGCGAAGCATGCATATATATATATATATATATAGATAGATAGATAGATACCGAGTAGAAACAAAAAGCAAACACAAAAAAAAGAAAACAGAACAAAACAAGCGTACTGTGAAAATATTCTTTCACTAGGAAAAACAAAATCAAATACAAAAACGCATTACAACGGCCTAGGGGTTAGAGTGTTCGCCAATGGCCCGGGAGACCTGGGTTCAATCCCAGGTCGAGTCATACCAAAGACTCAAAAAATGGTACTTGATGCCTCCTTGCTTAACACTCAGCATTATAAGGTACGGATCAAGGGTAAAGTAGAGCAATCCAGGGAAGGAGTAGCGCCCTCCCCTACACATTGGTGTAGTAGCTATCGAAAAGGGAGTCTTCGGGTTACCCTCGACTATGGTCGCCAACTTTACTTTATTTACTCCTTGAGAGTTTTTCCCATCCGTTTTAGCTGATGGTCTTTCACTGAAGTTTGAGAGACAGCAAATCGCCTCAAGTCCCCAGGACTCTTCTCAGTATTCTGGCCGTTCTCAATAATTCTATAGTTTGAGTTTTCTCCACTCCTCCACCACTTTCCAAGTCCTCCAGTCCCTTTAATAATCCTTTAGTTACTGTACCAATAGCACCAATCACAATTGGTATAATTGTCACCTTCATGTCTCATAGTTTTTCAGTTTTTATTCTGTGATCAGCCGGGACAGCAAAGTCGACAGTTTTGCAAATTCTCTTTTTTTTTTTGTTGATTATTATTAGGTGTGTTCTTCTGGCTTATTATTATTATTTGATTGTTATGCCTCTTTGGAAATCTCCGTTTTCTAGGTTCTCGCATCAAGTTTTTAAAAAAATCTTTACACCGAAAGTATACAATATAAATATGATATCTTTATACTGATGAAATTATGTTGAGTAATTCTTCTGATAGTTCCCCAAAATACCCTCTTAGATTCTTTTTCTTGCCATTATAATTTTCACGCAATTGCAATTTTTGATCTGATAAGACAATTTGTTCAAAAAATATATTATTCTCTTAGCAAAAAAAAAAAAAAAAAAAAATCCAATTGGTTCGAAGACTTAAATTTTGAAACTTGTCTTAACAGCAAAATCCCAGCTCATGATAAACTTAAGAAAAAATGACTTGCATTGTGGTGAAAAAACATGTGCGTTTGTAACATATTAGTTTGTTTGGACTATATACAGGCTGTCTGAATATACATGGGACCAATGTGACCGATAATAACTCTGCTTCTAAGAATATCGGGTGTCTCAATATACATGGGACCTGTGTGACTGATAATAACTCTACTAATCATAATGTTGTGTTATTTTATGTTTCAGATTTGAAAATAGTATACTATAACAATTATTAATACTCGATAACAATGCTTTGGACAAGAAAGGAAAATATATTTTGCGTCACTACTTTTTTGGAGAAAAAATCATTCAAAACTGTGCCAGCAAATATTCGCAGGAAGTTTAATTTTACAATTATACATACGCAAATTCAAATTTATTGTTGGGTACACAAATTTCAAGCCACAGGGTAAGTAAACTACGTCAGCAAGAAGGCAGAAAACCCACGAAGATGTCCTGGCAATGTGGATGCTGTGAGAGATTCTGTCAAATGGAGTCCGAAAAATTCATTCCGAAGACGTTCCCAAGAACTTGTTTTTTTTTATGTGCACCGTAGAATAAAGCCAATCAGTTTCTGCCCTTGTCATTTGGTTTGAACTTTCTGAAATGATATGATTACTTTTTACAAGTTAGCTGAAAGATGACTTGATACAAAATGAATTATCATTTTAATGGGTTGCATCTATTTTAAGACACCCTGTAGATAACTTATTTCTGTCTTGCCGGCTTCAATATAGCGACGCTTATGAGTGAAGAAAAAAGTTATAGGCGTGAATAATACGTGTCTTATCTTTTAGAATCTGGATAAAATGTTTATTTTACAAGAATTTAAAAAGGAATCGTTCAATACAAAGAATAAAATTATTTTTGCAAACGAAATGAATCATACAGTTTAGAACGTCTTTGGATATTACTTACGAGATACAGCTGAGGAACAAAAGAATAGAAATCGGTGGATTCATTATAAGAAAACCAATAGAAATATTGGGAATTTTCTCAAATGAAGTGATGAATTCCCCAGAGAGAGAGAGAGAGAGAGAGAGAGAGAGAGAGAGAGAGAGAGAGAGAGAATGCTGTTTGCAAGATCCTTCAGGATAACCAAATATATAAACCGATGGTTCGCAAGCAAAGCAACAAGTGAAATATATATGCTCCTTTATTTACAAGGAAGCAAGGTGGTAATCGTCATAAGCTATGAACATGCCGAACCGAGTTCAAATCCCAAATGAAGCTGTTTGCATTTCTCACAATGCTAATACTCTTCGGAAACTTATGAATCCAACTATTCTCCCTTCATCAATAGATAGATACCCGAGCAGATCAGACTCATATATCTTGGGAAAGCAACCGGTCTAAGAGAATGGGAAGTCTGATTTTAAACTAGTTGTGCTCCACTTAAAAATTGATCCTCTGTCTTATCCTTCTGCTGACAGGGGAGTTAGTTGATGTGGTTTGGTTTGATCTCTTTGTTTTTGTGACATATCAACCTTCGCGGGTTATTTAATGCCAAAGTCATCCTTGTAGAAAATCAGTAGTGTTACTATTTAAGATATAGCTGAGGGAATAAGTGGATTCACACCTTTCCCCAGGGTTTTATTCCGAAAGTGAACGAAAAGCGTGACTAGTGATCTAAGCAGCCGATTGGTCACTATATCAGGCCAACCTCCAGTATAGGTGTTCGGTAAAAACATACTTTTGATGTGGTTAGTTTTGGTTTGGTTTCTTTGTTTAATGGCATATCAACTCTTTTTAGGTTATTTAATGCCAAAGCCATTCTCCTAGAAGAACAGTAGTGGTACTATTTAACACATAGCTGGGAGGATAAGGGGGTTCATACCTTTCCCTAGGGTATTAGGCCGAAAGTGAACGTAATAGCGCGACTGGAGTACGAACTCGCGTACTACGATTCCGCAGTCCATCGCTTTAACCATTACACCACGAGGACACCCCCTTGATGTGGTTACGTTCTAAGTTACTCACCATAACTTGAAAGAGAAATGCAGGTTGAAATTATCATTCCTTAACGACAATCCCAAAACAAAAATTAGACGACACGTGATCACTTTAGTTACCCGATGTAACAGCCCTTCATTATGATTCTTTCAATTTTTGGTGAATGATTCAAAGTCTTGTTGATCTCTGCGATAGTAATAATTAGAATTTTTTATTATGCTGTGTATAAAAAATGACCGTACAAAATTATCACTCAGATGAAAAATGGACTTGAAATTATTTTCTCGCAGAGTTTTTCTTGTGTATTCCTCTAATAAGAAGTTTGCAATGCGATGCTTTCTTTCTGGGTTACAGTTATATATATATATATATATATATATATATATATATATATATATATATATATATATAAATTTGAATAGTGAGGACTCATAGTCAATAGACCATGGTGGCTGGTCTAGTGATGGCACATTGATTTTCTGATTATCCCAAGGCGAAAAACTGACTGTCATCCAGCGACGTTAACTCTCTGTCTTTACGATTCAAGAATTTGATCAATATATGCTCTATCTCCGATATTGAGCACACTTTATTCGTAGATACAAAAACTACATTATATATATATATATATATATAGGTGTGTGTGTGTGTGTGAGTGTGTGTGTGTGTGTGTGTGTGTGTGTGTGTGTGTGTGTGTGTGTGTGTGTGTGTGTTTACTTGATTTAAAAAGAACACTGAGAAGATCCTTGGCCTGTAATGGGCAAAGCGCCTGGGGAGTAAATATGGTACAACTTTCGTATAAAATTGATCAAGCTTAAGAAACCGTATGAGACGTAAAGAAAAATCAATAAAACTTGCTAAAAAGAAACTTTCGTGTGTTTTTTAACGAAAAACGATTAAGAGATTTGCCCTGGCTACCATATATATATATACATATATATATATGTAATGAACTATTTCGTAATACATGGACGTAGAGAAATTAGTACAGATACAATATTATGAAAATTATAATAATTGCATGATGATGATGATGATGAAAAAGATGATGCAGACATGTGGCGTCAACAAAACGGAAGAAAAGTGAAGAGACATATTTCTTTGTCCCGGTTTTAAGATGAAACAATTCTTCCACGTAATAAAATCGACTCCAACCAACGCGTCATCCTCCCAGGAGGCGTTTCTTGAACTCAGTCCTTTGTGACGCTGAAGTATTGCATATTCATAGGGAAATGAAGGCACTACTTTCAAGTGGCTGCAGATATAAAGCGAACAACACCCATTCTTAGAGCGGCAGCAGTAGGAATTATTCAATGATATCTATAATAATAATAATAATATGAAGAAGAAGAAGAAGAAGAAGAAGAAGAAGAAGAAGAAGAAGAAGAAGAAGAAGAAGAAGAAGAAGAAGAAGAATGGTGCGAAAACAACGGTTGCATTTATGAGAAGAATCTTACTGATAATGTATCAAAGAACCTGCTCAATTGTATTGGCTGCTGGGTTCTTAATATAGACATTCATGTTCGGTGTTCGAGTACAAGCAAAAGTTAAGATTTTTGAATACAGAGAGAAAGACTGGTGTAAATTAATCATATTTCTCTTCTTTGACGGCTTAATCTTAGCTTAACATATATCGATATTGATTGATGTTCATTCATGAAGTATTGCAACCGAGTGTTAATGTTGGTAAACTGTAAGGAAAAAATGGCGGAAGCGGTTTTATTAAAATAAAGGTGAGTGTTGACTCTGCAATAAAATAATATGATGACGGCACAAGGCAGAGTAATGAAAGACTGCTAAGGTCAGCCAAAAGTTTCAACTGAGCTATGAAAAAATGCATAAAGAAACAACGTCATGGACATCTTTGAAGGATCAAATTATTCGAGGTGAAATAATTTGGAGATTGTAAAGAAGAGATCACTTGAACAAATGAAATTAATCTCTATTAATTATGGTTCAGAACACACTTTTTATAAAGAATTATATTAAGGTAATAAAATCAGAAACAGCAAAAGAGTTAATAATATAGAGAAGTGAGACCGTCACATATTTAAACGAGTACGTCATATCTGTTCGAAAGGATTATAAAAATATTCCTGAAAAGTAAAGATGATTCAGTGTGAATTTCCGTAAAAGAAATGGAATCAAGAGACGCGAGGTTAATGAATAAGAAACGAAAAAGATCATGACATCAAGTGGATTTTGCCGTTCCGACGAACCACAGAGCTAAAATAAAAGAAAGCGAAAGAAATAAACAAATACTTAGACCTTGCCAGAGAACTACAAAAAAATCCAACTATGTCTCATTAAGGTTTTCTTGGAATAGTCCCCGAAGGATTGGAAAAGAGATTCGAAGATTAGAGGAAGAATCGAGACTAACCAGACCAAAGCGTTAATATCGGATGAAATACTTTGAAGACTTCAAAAGACCTGAGGAAACTCCTGTCAAAAATCATCATCAAACAGTAGTGCGAAAAACTCAGAGGAAGGGATGTAATAACCTTGCTAGGGAATTGAAAAAAATGTGGAACAGGCAGGTGACAATTATACCAATTGTAATTGGTGCGTTTAGAACAGTAACTAAAGGATTACTAAGGGGACTGGAGGTCTTGGAAGTTGGTGGATGGGTGGGGACCATCCAAATGACAGCATTATTGAGAACGGCCAAAATACTAAGAAGAGTCCTGGAAACTTGAGGGGACTTGCTGTCACTCAGACTCCAGTGAAAAACCATCGGCTAACGCTGATGTGAAAAGCTCTAATGAGTGAATAATAATAATAATAATAATAATAATAATAATAATGCAGATTAGCGCGAAAAGTTTATAAGAATAGACGTGTCTAGTTGGAGAAGGAAATCCACTGGGAATTGTGCAAAAAATTGAAATTTGACCATGGTATATACACAAGCAAGAATCCGTCCCGGAGAATAAGATGCACAGAATCTTCTGGGATTTTGTAATAGAAGAAGATCACCTAATCCCAGCTAAAAACCAAACCTAGTGATAGTTAACAAAAAAACCCAAAAAAAACAAGAGAACCTGCCGACCCAGCATAACACAAAGTAAAACTCGAAAAAAACGAAAAAAGAGACAAATACGTAGATCCTACCTGTGAAGTGAAAAAAGCTGTGCAACATGAAGGTGACGGTGATACCAATTGAAATTGGTGCACTTGGAATGATCCCCCAAAAGGCTTACTAAAAGGACTTAGAGGATTTGGAAATCGGAGGACGAGCAGAGACCACTCAGAGGTTGAGTTCGGTTAGAATACTGAAAAGAGTCTAAGGGAACTAAGGATATTTGCTGTCACTCAGACTCAGGTGAAAGACCATCACCTAACGGTGGTGCGAAAAACTCGCTCGGAGTAATATAACAACAACAACAATAATTATTACCAAAAAGTAGAGAAATATCTGGATCCTGCCAAAGAGATAAAAAAGATGAAGGATATAAAGGGGGTAGTATTAACACTCATAGTTGGGCCATTCGCAACAATCATTAAAAAGATTGGAAAAGAGAATTGTAGAAACGTTAGAAATCCTCGAAAATCCGAGACTGTCCAGAACATAGAACTGCTGAAATCAGAAAGTTAGTCACGTTTCTTTCTAATGATTTTTGCTGCACCTAGTAGATTTATGAATAAATGTAAAACACGATTTTCCACCAATATTTTTTGGAAGTGCTCTAATTAATCAGTTGTTTCATTCAGTCCACCGATAGAAGGAGGTTTCCTGTCATATGGACTTCAGTAAAAACCAGCAGTTAAAACTGGTATAAAAAAAAACTCGGAAAGATAAAAATAAAAGTCAGGTGACTAAAATTTGAAAAGAAATAAAGAAAAATGGTATCAGCTCAAACCAGAATCTGTTTTGAAAAATAAACCCAACAAAACAATAAACCCTGAGAAATTTACTTGATATCAACTGAAATTAGATATAATCCAATATAAAGGTTCTTTTTCTGGTATCTATGCTTAATCAACTTTCGTGGGTTATTTAATGACAAACTATCCATGTAGAAGAACAGCAGAGATGGTATTTAAATCATAGCTAGTGAGATTAGAGGATTCATCCCTTTCCCAAGGGTAATTGTCCAAAAGAGAACTTAATAGCATGACAGGGGTTCGAATTCACCTCGTGGCCTCAGTCTATCAGTTTAGCCATGGAAACACGAAGACTCCTGCTCCCAAAATAAAGGGATTAAATTCCAAATTTGAAGATGCGGGGAAATATTTAGAAATCCTGATGACAACATGGCTAAGATCAGCTAGATTACAAAGAAAAATCTGGAACAATTGAGTGAAACTTGCGGTCCCTCTGAGTTCGGTGAAGTCCAGTATATACTAAAGAAGTAAACGCCCAAATAATTGTATGAATAATTAGTTGAGATACAAACGAATCACCTGAAGACATGACCAATTTTTAATAAAGAAGAACAAAACTTTTCCTTTAGTGGGTATAGTGGTGTCAGCAGAACAATCAAGGAAGATGAAAAACTGGATAAATACCTAAATCCTGCTAGAGAACTACAAACGTTGAGGATCGTGAAGTAGACATTACTACCAGTTGTAATTGTGGTTTAAAGATTGGATTTTAAGGGTTTAGAAAAGGAATTAGGTAAACAGGAGATTAGAGGACAAAGCAAAACTGTTGTGGTATCATCCTTATTTTCGATACATAATGGACTCTTCCGATAAAGATATAAAATTTGACTGTAATCCACACAGGGAGTAGGTAGCAATAGCTACACTAGCGTTATTGTATGATTTGTTCACTTTTATTTTTCTTTCTCAATACATGTTTTTTCTTATTTTATGCCCTTTTCTGTGCACATAACAAAAACCATCCAAACCACAACATAAAAGCAGCTACAATACTTTGAAAATCCGGGAAACAGGAGGGAAATCATTGTTACTCAGACTTCAGTGATTTTTTTTTATGTTTATGTTTTCTACACATCATTTTAACACAAGTAGTAAGATTATAATTCCTTGAGACCTGAGGAAACTTACTTTCACTCAGATTCCAGTGAAAGTTCACTAGTTAAAACTTGCTTGAAAATAAACCAAGAAAGAATCAGAAAATTTAGAGAAGAGGGAAATTTCAACTACCAGCGAATATTGAAAGAGGATGCAATTAAACTAGCGGAGATGTAAGAAAAAATGGCAAAGAGTATTTCAGACGAACGAGAAAACTTCTCAAAATCAAACTCTACTGAAGAAGTCTCATCAAAGGAATAAACACCTTGGCATTTCTCTTTGAAAAATACTTGGGACAATTCGTAAAATGGACCAGGAGACAACCCGAACAAATGGACCAGAAGACAAGAAAGTTGATAAGGATTCACAAGGTCTTAGATCTGTTAAATGACATAAACACACTATTTGGGTTAAGATAAGGAAGAAGAGGAATCTGCAAAGTTACGCGGATTCGAAGACTATATTAAAAAATACAAAAGGATGACTAAATACAGCGGTCAGTAATAGCAGTTACGATATAATAACAAACAGAACAATAACTAGGAAAGAGAAATGGGAACGAAAACAACTGTATGGATATTTCAAGAAACAAATGGCAACAAAAAGAACAATCTTCAGAAAGAAACTAAATCACTTTTAATAGCAACACAAAACAACGCCACAAGGATCATTTATATTAAAGCCCGGTCGAGTCATTCCAAAGACTCAAAAATGGTACTTGATGCTACCTTGCTTAACTCAGCATTATCCAGGGTAAAGAGGAGAAATCTTGGGAAAGGAGTAGCGCCCTCCCCTACACCTTGGTGTAGTAGCTATCGAAAAGAGAGCCTTCGTGTCCCCCTCAACTACGGCTGCCAACTTTACTTTTTTTTACTTTATATTAAAGCCAAAGTTGCCAGAAATAATAATAATAATAATAATAATAATAATGATGATGATAATAATAAGCGAATGCAGCAAATTAGCACAGCGGGAGTATAAGGCGAGACACAACTGGGTGGCAAGGTGATTCACTGGGAAATGTGTAAGAAATTTAAATTTGACCAAACTAACAAATGGTATCAGCACAACCCAGCACCTGTCCTAAAAAATGCCACGCATAAACTGCTATGGGACTTTAACATACAAACGGCTCACCTAATCCCGACCAGAAGAGCAGACTTAACAACAACAACAACAACAACAACAAAAAAAAGAAAAAAAAAAGAGAACTTGCAAAATAGTCGATTTTGCTGTCCCAGCTGACCACAGAATAAAACTGAAAGAATGTGAAAAGAAGGATAAGTAGTTCGACCTTGCTAGGGAATTGAAAAAACTGAAGAACATGCAGGTGACAATTATACCAACTGTAATTGGTGCGTTTGGAACAGTAACTAAAGGATTACAAAAGGTACAAGAGGACTTGGAAGTTGGTGGACGGGTGGAGACCATCCAAACAACAGCATTATTGAAAGCTGCAAGAATAGTGAGAAGAGTCCTGAAGACTTGAGGAGACTTGCTGTCACTCAGACTCCAGAGAAAAACCATCGGCTAATGCTGATGTGAAAAGCTCTAATGAGTGAATAATAATAATGAAAATCATATTCAAGATAATGACATTACAGTAAAAGAATTTTATTCAGGAAATAAATACAAAGACCTGCAAATAGAAATTGAAGATGTAGACTTAAAAAAAGCAACCACTTTGTCAGTAATTGTATGAATCTAAGTTATGATCAAAGAAGGGCGGATACATAGTTACATAAACAAGATACCTAGCAGTCCCAGCTAATATGAATTACAAAAAATGCTCATCTCCGTAGATTAGTATCAATATGACTGAAAATGTCACGTAAAAGAGGGAGAAAATAATAAAAACAATGAATACACACAATAACTACCTCGGTGAAAGATTGAAAGAAACCGAAAATAAAAGTGAATAATAATGATAATAATAATAAAGTTGTCCCGGCTGACCACGGAATAAAACTGAAAGAATGTGAAGAGAATGATAAGGACCTGGACCTAGCTAGGAAATTGAAAAAAAATCATCTTGGTCAAATAGTCTGTGACAAGGATGGAGTTGTGGACTGGTGCATTGTCCCGGTGGAAATGCCACTGACCCGATTTGAAGAGTGCTAGCCTCTTCCGACGGAATCTCTTGCTGAACTCCCATAAAACCTCAACATTGTGACCCTGACCCTAACCCTTTGGCCAATCAACTCTGGTGTATTGACTTCCTTACTCCTCCCATTTTCTCTCATCATCCCTCACAGACTCTCTGCCTTCCTTGAATCTCTTATGCCACTCAAAAACTGATGTTAGATTCATGCTAAAGCAGTCTGAAGCATTCCATACGTTTTTGTGGCATTTTTTCCAAGTTTAAAACATAATTTTATTACATATCGTTCTTCTAAAGTGTCAGATTGGATTTTTGAAATTCACCAGCTGTGACAATCAGGCTTTAGTAGGATGTATTCCAATTGCTGCTGTAGCTGTTAATTTGAACCTGAAATCATAAAAATTGGTCAGTCATCTCATAAGATCTAGAGCAATAACATACTAAATTTTCAAGAGTCTAAGACAATTTTAAATGCCCGTACGAAAAAAAGTCTGGAAAATTATCCTATGCCCCTCGTTTTAAACAGGTTACTTAACTTTTGTGTTATTGCGGGAAGCAGTGCATTCAGCATGTCGACTGGGTAGAGAAGTTGATCCACTTGGAATTGTGTAAACGAGTTTTTGTGATACAAATGAGCAATATAGGTATTTAGCCAAATTTTTCACATAGAAAGATGTAACACAAGTGTGGTATTATGCTGTCACAGTACTTTATTATGGCCAAAGTTCCGTAGCTACCACATGCGTTTCCAGGTTGTTTAATTATCAATCACCTCTGTGCCTACGTTGCGTTTGAAAAATCAACAGATGGGGATGATGCAATGTATGCGAAACTTCTGACGGTCGGGGTGATTCATTGGAACATGTTGCCTGTGTGTTGACAACTCAAGGACAAGAAAAACTCCCCGTTACCGATTAACAATTATTTATTGAAAGACAATGGTGTAACAATAATTATATACACTGTGGATATTGAGAGAGAAATTGTCGCTTTTGTTGTGTTTGAGAAGTAGACAATTGAGATATTTGGCTGGTGCAGTTTTTCTATCTTATTCAATTTTGCGGGGAATGAGGCTTCTCCTCGAGAGACTGTAGTTCTTGGAGAGATTTCTTTTCTTATTCTCTTGTCTTTGGAATGGACATCGGATCAATTCTCTCATCTAAACTTGAAAACATTTATTTTCATAAAGGATTCCCCCAGAAGCAAACATTACCCATTGGCTAACCAATCATAGATCATTTGGTATAATTTTACTACTTTTTGACGAGTTATCCGATCAAATGGGCAGATCTAAGTCTGTGAGAAGAGTATCTATTCCACGTATCAGATTTTGATTAGTCATCCTATAAAACCACGATATAGGGGCTTGGTTATTTTGGGAACCCAGCTCACGACTTGAGGGGGAGTATTTCTTTTCACTTTAACCAAAACAAAAATGAAAGATCTGATCTTTTAACCCCAACGAGTGGGCAAGAGATGTCATGATTTAAATTGGGTCAAAACACAAAATCTGTTAACTTTTTTTTTACAATCTGAAAGTTCGATTTGTGCTGACCTTTGAAACTGACTTTTAAATTTCTTTCAAAGTATATATATATATATTTTTGTTATAAATAAAATATCATATTTACCTGAATAAGAAATGCGTCATACTTTCCATGTTTTTAGCACGAGTGAATACCACCTATAGTCATACCAGGTCAATATTTTTGAAACAATTTGAATTCAGAGTTTTCCTTCTCCTAGATCGGTCGACAAGATTTTTTTTCTATTCCTAGACCAGATTGAAATGCCAAATTCGTCCTACTATTTTTTCATAATTGGAGAGAGGATATCTTCCCCATGGGTATTAGCACTGTCAGAAATGCAAGCAGACTCACCAAGGATTTGAATTTTGTTCGCCTAGTCCATAACAACAACGATAACCTTTACACCACCTACGCTACCTAAATCAATCATGTATGCCCGGACCAGAACTTTTTTCCTGGAATTTGAGATAAAAACGAATAAAGCAATTCCGGCAAGAAGACAAGACCTTGATATAATTATCTCGAAGAAAATCCGCTGTCCAAGAATCTACAAATTTGAAAAAGAATGAAACTGGAAATAACTGAACATTGCTAAAAGAAAGAATGCATATGAAATATAAAGATTACGCCTGTTCCCGTCAACATTCAGTATATCTTACCAATAACCAGACGGATGAAAAATTATCTCGTTATATTTCAGGATACAAATATTTAATTCGCAGTGTATGTAGTGAAATAGTAAAATAGTATGACCGAATGTCACATCTAGATATCATGTGGCAATGTAGGGGACAATTTTCAACCGAATCACATTACCAAGGATGAATCATTGGGCAGGGATGTGGATTTGTTATATATCACTTTCTTAATGTAATGAATATATATATATATATATATCATTTAATCACAAACTCTCAAGTTCAAATTCCCTACCTCATTCGACCGCTTTTTTTCATTTTTCTATTCTGGGCTCGGTTTAGGGTTTTTATTTTGATGGCATATCAACCTTCATGGGTTATTTAAGGGTTTGGAAAAAAGATTAGGTGAACTGGAGATTAGAGGAAAAAGCAAAACCATCCCGACCACAGTATAAAATTAGCAAAAAACTTTAAAAGTATAATGAGGAGAATCATTGTAACCCAGATTTAAGTGAATTGTCTCATTTTCAAAAATTTGTTTCTTTTTCACCTAAATTTAAATGCAAGGATTAAAATAATAGCCCCTTGAGACCTCGTGTTCTAATTCTCACCCTTTGGCGAGAGGTCCGAATCGTTAGAGAATTTTGTTTTAAATAACTCTTTTTCGATCGCCTTTTCTATTTCTGTTCTTTTAATAGGATATCAGCCTTCGTGTGTTATTTAGTTCTAATACAATAATTGTAGACGAACAGCTAAGATTCTGTTTAACTAATAGTTAGATAGGATGAATGTTACATATTTACCCTTGACCGAGTCCTCAATCAGAGATTTTTCAGCACAAGCCGTACCTGTGTAAATAAGCGGAAACAGTCATATGGTTGAGCGGGAATGGTGGGCGTAGTAAAATGATATTTACAGATGCCCATGTGAGATACGGTCATTCTTGTGTCTGTCTCAGCTTGCAGCCAGAAGTGCTTTGGTCAGTCTCCGAGAGGGGTAGCATCTCACAGAGCGGCTAAGAAGTTATAAGTCAATATGGCAGTCAGTCTCCGCCTCCCTGACTCTCACAAACCCACTGTCAATTTCATCTCCATAGAAGAGTGTACATATTCTTTTTTTTCCTTTTTAAGTCGAGGAATTATATTGTGAATTGAATTACCATGACCAGAAAATTCGGCGAACACCTACGCATGACATACAGAAACACTGAACACCTGTTTAGTCCTTATTAGGTTTCAACAGCAATGTATACTGTAATCTCCACCACTGGAGATCAAACAAACGATCACAGATTGCAGACCCGAAACTCTACGACTGACCCATCAATCCATATTGCACACAAGTGGTAGAGATCATGGTATACACTGTTGATGAGACCTTACAAGAGTAATAAAGAAATATATATATATATATGTATATATATATATATATTACTATATACGCTCCCCCATGGGGGTTAAGCACTCTGGCGAATGAATTTTCGGCCGCTCGCATAATAAAAAGCTCTTCGAAAGAATTGAGCACTCTGGTAGTCGATAGGGTATAAAAATGTAAACAAACGGATGCTGCTTCTGCTGTTGCTACATAATAACTTAAAAATTCCCTTAGCCAAACATGGTACGCTTGCTGGCCGAGCGGTCTGAGACTAAGTTTAACGTAAAGTTGGATGGGTTTCGATCCCGGCTTCGAGCGTCCTACGTGTCTAGCCACACAGAAGTGTTCTGATAGAACGAAACAGTCTGTCTGTGGATGACAATATATATATATATATATATATATATATATATATATATATATATATATATATATTATAAAGAATGCGACATTCCTTCATTTGTTATGGATAAACATGAGGAGGTTCATACATTTCCCAAGGGTATTAGACCGAAAGTGAACGTAATAGCGTGAGTGGAGTTAGAACTCGCTTTATTCAACGCTCCAATTCAGCCCTTTATCTATTACGCAACGGGTTCCCTTACTTTCCATTCTCCGTTCGAATTAAGCAAGGGCTGCTATAAACCATATGAGGAGTGATTTATTAAATGTTGTCTTTTCTACTAAACCTTCGACTACTACTCTGGCGTAGGTGGTGGCAAAAGAGCTCACTTCATTGCATGACATGCATATATCACAAGTTATTCACATAAGTGATCCTATTCAGTGAATAATTCTTCTATTATTCACTGGCCACTGACAATCCTATTTTTTTTATTTTTAATGCAAAGTACACAAGCTAAGTGCCGAGTCATGTTGTGAAGAAATAAAATGTGTAAAATTCAATGCCTAAGTGTTTTCAATAGAGCTAGAAAAATTGAAGATGCTGTCAAAGAATGTATTAAGACTATGGCAACTATTACAGAAAGAAAGAATGGTTTGGTTTGGTTTGGTTTAGTTTTATGGCATATCAACTATTGTTGGCTATTTAATGCTAAATCCATTTTTATACATAAACAGTTCTGTTTGAAACAATTCGGCTTAGTATAAGTACGATTTTTGTTTACACACAGTTAAATATAAAAACAGTTCTATTCAAACAATTCAGTTTAGCATAAGTATGCAGTTTAAATGTCAAAACACTTCTATTTCGAAAAATTACTTTTCCATAAGTACTCAGTTTAAATGTCAAAAACAGTTCCATTTTAAACAATTAGGTTTAGCATAAGTAGAGTTCATTTTTTATACACAGTTAAATGTAAAGACAACTCTATTTCTAGCAATTATTAGGTGCTAAAACTCCGGGCGAGAGTGGACCTGAGAGCATTGGCAATGAAGGGATACTCCACATTCCCCAGAGCTCCAGAATTACTGGAGCCTCAAGATCAAATTGTTTAATATCTCATCCAGGACACTTCTAGGGGGTTTACTCCTCCGCTGAGATGCAGTCGGAGTATTCTGCTGCTCCAGCCGACTGGGTGAAAGAAAAAAAGAAAGAAAGAAAGAAAGAAAGAAATAGATATCAGTGATAGAGTATAATTTGATTGAGGTTTGAATAGCGTAGCCACAACGGTTGTTGGCGATTATCCTTTCTCACCGATGGGATCATCAGAATCTCTCTCTCTCTCTCTCTCTCTCTCTCTCTCACTCTCTCTCTCTCTCTCTATCTATCTATCAGTAAATGTGCTTCGGTATATATATATATATATATATATACCGAAGCACATTTTAAGTACTTGCCAGTTATTCTCTTATCATAGGCATCAATCCATTACATGTATTTTTCCAAACCTTTTTCACGGCCAGTAAGTGTTACAAAGTCAATTTTTAAGCGGAGTTTCTGTTCAGGTTTCCTTCTCCAATACTGGTTACGATACCAATGCTAAAGATCTCAGACTGCTTAACTACTCATCACAAGCTGGAGGGAGAACAATTGGATTCATATATTTCCCAAGGGTATTAGCGCTATGTGTATTGGAATCAACCTCGTCCAAGATTGTAATTCAGCTTCAGTGTCCACTTCCTTGGAAACCAATACGCCACAAGTGCATTCATTTTAATGCAAACATGATAACTGATTGCATATTTTAAATATATGATTATAATTTCTTTGCCAGAAGACACACGATATTATTTGGCACAATTTCCTGTGTTACTCCATAAGATTGTTTCCTTTCGTAAGTAAAATAAAAGTAAGTTCCTTTTGTTTCATTCTTTTCACAAGCGCAAATCTTATTGAATCCATACCATATTTCAAAAAAAAAAAAAAAAAAGAAATTTCATCCTTCCTGTTATTGAATGATTGACACAGTTAACTGTCTTTATTTGGACTTTATGTACCAAAAACATGTTCTGTAATGTTACAAAGGACAAGCAATATATGAAATATTTAAATGATTCCTGTGAATATGATTTTGATGCCGATATATAGTTTTTACTTTCAATTAAAATGATTATAAACAGCTGTGTTTCCTACTGATTATCTAAATTTTACTATTCAAGAATAATTTATTATGATTACAATTTCAATACTTAAGAATAAACACTCAACCTCTTTTGTTGTTTGGTCATGCCAAGTTTAAGAAGATCACAGGAAATGAAATAATGCTGAACTTGTTAAAGGTAAGTAAAGTTAAGCAACAGAAGCTGAACTTATCAGCGTGTAAAAAAGGGTTGCTGGTATCTCCAGTAAATTTCTATGTCAAGAAATCACCACACAAGTCAACAAAGTGTTTAATATAGTGTATGAAATTGCTTATGAATTCATAAGAAATTGTTTTGCGAACTTTCTCAGAAGCCAATGTTACAATTCACATGGCCAGTCAGATAACTGAAAGTTTTACCCTCAGTGCATTCACACACACACACACACACACACACACACACACACGCACGCACGCACGCATATGAGCACGTGCACACGCACGCCCACATATCCAAATGCCGCACAGATACACACACAGTATTGATATATATATATATATAATTTTAAGCAAAGTGCGTGATATGGCCTTTTCATTTGTAAATAGTTTTCATCTTTACTCAACAGATTGAACTCGAATCATTCCTTTTTTATTTATTTTGACGAATTGATAGTTAAGACTTTGACCTTATTGTATTGTTGATGACCTGAAACCAACATTAAATGCGAAGCATAATCTCTTTTAAACTAGCTTGTGCTTTAACTTGGTGACGCCAACTTGCTGGGAGAAAAGGGAGATTACAACATACACACAACCACACACACACACACACACACACACACACACACTTAAACAACATATAAAAAATCTACATCGTTTCGATTAATATGATTTTTTACTGAACCGTGTATACAAGTCTCTCCGGTATTTACAAGAGGACAATCTGATTCATCAAATTTTAGGTATGCAACTGGTGTTCCTTTCAGATCAATGACTTACTTGCAACGGGTATTAGCTCCACTCACGACTCATTGCAATTTCTGTCAGTTTTTCACATATTTATCATTGTTAACAAATGTCATAATCTTCCGTAAGGAACTTTTCTGCAAGCATATAAAAAAATCCATTGTATTTTTTTTTTTATTATTATAGCAATAAGAAGACAAACCTTTTTAAATGTACTCACAAATTTATGGATGTACTATTATACAAGCTTGGTGCAAACGCAACCATGTAATGTTTAAAGTAAGTCTGCAATGGTTACTGATCTAATCTAGGGATTAGATTTAGAAATTCTTTATTAATTTTTACTTCTCTTAGCACCTCAATGTTTAGCGATGACATCACGAATATTCTCAAAAAATGTTTGGTTAACGTATGATGTCTATGAATATATTAACACTTAGTGATAGAACAATAGCTTAGCGAAGTAGTTACTTGACAGGATAAATATAATTAGGATAAGAACCAATCACCAATAAGTTTATGTATCCAAACAGTACTACTAACTATTGGCTTAAGACTTTGTTTTTAGAGTTTGACTAATAATGTACATCACCAAACCAGAATTCTACATAAAACAATTTCCTTAATCACATAAAATAAATACGGCCAGTGCCGACTTAAATTCGTTGCTAAAGCTTGTATACACCTTCCCATATTGCAAATATCAGAAAATTCATACTCGCTTATTTCTTGCAAGACTATTTTCAAAGTCTTCACCCTTTCCAGTTCTTCCTCAGCCATAGCTGTCTCGGTTAATTCACTCTCGAAAAATCCTCAATTTTATATCCTTCAGTAAGATTTATTTCAGATGCTAAAAAGAACTTCATGCGTTATAGAGCACAAACATCTCGGTGATCTTTAATCAGCGAGAGAGCATTTGTGGTTCAAATATAGTCAGCTGTCTACTAAGTTGCTCTGGTTTTTAACATGAAGCAGATCAGCTTTCTGATTTACGGCATTTTATTACTTTTACTTGCTTCTAAGAATGTCAATATTTTTCTAAAGTTAAAAGTTGGCGACCTTAGTCGAGGGTAACCCAAAGGCTCCCTCTTCAATAGCTACTACACTGAAGAGTAAGGAAGGGCACTACTCCTTTCCCTGGATTGCTCCACTTTACCCTTGATCCATACCTTATAATGCTGAGTGTTAAGCAAGGTAGCATGAAGTACCATTTTTTGAGTCTATGGTATGACTTGACCAGGGATTGAACCCTAGTCTCTCAGACCATTGGCAAACACTCTACTCATTAGGCCAATGTCCTGGTTATTTTTAAAAAGTTTTTTCATACATTTATATAATATGAAGTATGCGTATCTAATACAAATAATTTGCATACATTTTCATGATTGCAAGTATTCTGATTTAATACTAATATTTCATACCCATTGTTACGTTTTCAGTAACTATTTCAATTCAATAATAAGCATTTGTCTGCAAAACGTAATACTGTTTAAAGTAATTATTAAAAATAATCCACAGTAAAAGTAATAGCTTCAAGAAACTATTAGTAATACAAATAATTTACACACCGATATGTGGTATCAAGTATTCCTATCTAATATAAACAATTTTCAAACTGAGCTATTTGAACCAAAGATAAGACTAAGAATTACAACGATAATGAGTCCGAGTAGGCCTGGGAGTAATAGCAATGAAGAGGTGCTTAACACCTCATAGAGGTCGAGAACAGGAGCCTTAGACGTGAGGTGTGTTCATACTCCTCTGAAGTTAACGTAATCAGCGTAACTTGAGTACCACCGATTGTACGTCTTTTAGATTTTAACAATTGTGAAAAAGTTTTTGTACTCAAGTTGAAGTCGATGAATTTAAATTAGGCCTTAGTTATTTGAATTATTTTTCTAATTTTTTTCATAACTTATCTTAGATTTTGACATAGTGAGTCGAGTTAAATCCAGGGGTGAGTCCGTGGTGTAATGCTTAAACCACAAAGCTGTGGAATCGTAGGAAGCGAGTTCTAAATCCAGTCGCGCAATTACGTTCACTTTCAGACAAATATTCTTGGTATAGGTATTAAGCTCCTTATTTTCTCAGCTACGAGTTAACTAGTACCACTACTATCCTTCTAAAAGGACTGATTTGGCATTACATTACCCAAGAAGGTTGATAAACTATTAAACCACAAACAAACAATCAAGTTATAGTACTTGCAAAGTGCAATAGAGAGTCTCTGGAATTATTCCTTAAGAGGTTTTTGTGACCTTCATTCATGTTCGTATAAATGTTACAGAATAACATGCTGGTATCACTAGTCATGCCTTATTCTAAAGACCAAATGTTGTACTGTTTTTATATCATAAAATAATTATATTTGTCTCTGAAATTATCAGTCCTTTAGAGATTTTTATAATCTTCATATATGTTCGTAAAAATGTTACAGACTAACATGTTGGTATCTCAATTCATGCCTTATTTTAAAGTCCAAATGCAGCGCTGTTTGGGAGTATATATTTAGGAACATATCTAGAACGTCAACCGAGGTATTAGCATATTGCGCAATTGATTTTTCTGTGGTTGATTGCTCTCGTTTTATTCTTTTGTTAAATAAAGTGGGATCGAAAAAGTAACAATGTTCATTTTATCAGATAGTCAATGTCGAACAAAGGACCAGTATTTTTTTCAAACCATCTGCGTTGGGGAAAGAACAAAGATTCGTTATTTCATGTAATCTGCGCACTCTACCACTAAAAAAGCTAAACGGATTCCCGGAAAATGATTTTTGAGTGTGATAGCACTTTATATTTTGTGAAGGCTTATTGGTTGCTATCTATATGTGTTCCCAGTTTAACATTGCATTTATAAATATTTTTTTGCTAAAACTGATTGCTTATATTACAAGCGATACGTCGTGAGTTCGTTCCATCACATAATATGATTGAATATGTAAGACGTATCCTTTGATCATGTTATCCATGACCAATGTTCCAACTAATTTTCTATGGTTGTCACAGGACCGAAACCGTGTGAGCGACAGATGTGAAATGTGCATAAAATAGTTTTGCTTATAAAAAAAATTGATTCTTTTTTGTTGGAAAACTATGAAACTAAAGTCAGAGCAAGAGCGATACCGAGATTATTTAATGGGCTACTTAGTTGTTGTTTTTTATTTATCTAAAACTATCAGAATTCATTTCTGACATTTGTATTTGAGATAGAGGTTAGAAATAAGTCTGTGAATAACCAACATATTCAACCCATGCTGCTGTATAATACAAGAGAAACTGTTGTTTGGTTATTTGGTTATTTGGTTTAATGGCATATCAACCCTAGTTGGCTATTTAATGCCAATCTTTTTCATAAATTTGTACGGGTAGTAAGTGAATATTAAGATAAAAATTTGTGTTTTTAAAAGAATTTTTATAACACAAGACAAAGGTTAGACAAATCCTGCTTCATAGGCGTAGGCTTGTTTATACGCCCTTGTTTCGTTGTTGGATCTTATATATATATATATATATATATATAATTGATTGCGGTTATCATTTATTTTTTTCAGTTTCAATATCCATACTGTCCACTCTTTAGGATCTACAGAGGACTTTGGTTATTTCTTGGACATTGCATTGTTTTTCTTTGTTTGTGTCGTGACATAGAGATTTAAAATATATACCTAATAAGCTGACTAATGCTTTCAAGTTGAAGGAACTTGGCATTTTCGTAACAATTAGAATCAAATTGAAATACAAAAATTATAAAACACCTTTATACAACTTTCTCGAATGTTTGAAAATAATTGTAAAATGTTATATAACATTAATTTGAAAAGTCCTCCGCAATTGTTGGGTCCTTGAATCGAGAATGTTTCTAAGGTTTATATTTGATAATACTAGTTTGTATTACCCAACATCTATGCCACAGGCAGGGTATGACACAAGGACAGTCTTTATGCAAGGCACACCTGATTTGAATTCAGTGCTTTTCTTTTTTAAGATAGATTGCCGTTCTAATTATAAACAGCCCAGTCTATTTAACCATAGTTTATGGAGGAAAGGATGGACTTTTATCAATGAAATTAGTGAAGAGTGAAATACAAACTGCCTAATCCGGGAATTGAACTCTAGAAACCGTGTCTATTTCTTAAAACGAGAATTATTCCACACTGGGTCTACATTACATCACTAACAGTTATCCCGTGGATCAACCTGAGAAGTTACTGGAAGTAATGTCCAAACTGGATAACAAAAAATCCTACCGAGAAAGGAGAACAAAATCTCTAAGCTCAACTTATCTTTTTTTCCGAACTGGCTATGTGCTATTTGATTTACGAACAAACTGTGGCATACAGGAACACAAATGTTACGCCATCACTTTAGATATCGACTTGCTATAAAATCAAATTTTATTGCTTATGTTATATATATATCTGTGGACAATCAATAATCAATAATCAATCAGGAAATATGCTTTAGAGTCTCATATTGAGCAAGGCCAATAAATGCAGAATCTGAACTAAATCCTTCTATTCATCACTCGAATAAGAAAGTTTATCGATGCATATTTTGTAGGCATCAGTGAGAACTTGGTCTTAATTTGTGTTTCGATGTATAAGAGCGCACACTGTAATTTCTTTCATTAGCAAGTTTATGAGACTCACTTGTGTCGGTAGTTTATCACTGTGAAAGCGTGAAGTGACGTTTTCTATGCAGCTAGAATTAATGTGGTGAGTCTTAACAAATTGGTAAAATGATGAGATCCATTCAGAATTAGAACGGTCGAGATGCAGATATTGAATTGCTTGGTTTTAAGCTACTGGTATTGAATCCAATCCAAAATTATAATAATAACCTTGGGTCAAACAATCAACCACTCGGTGGGTACTAGAATACGATTTTAGAGCTCATTTGATGTTACGTCGGAATGATGTTGCTTCGGATAGAAATTCAATATTGCTTATACGTTGGAAACTCTATCCGGAATTATATCATTCCGATGGAACGTGAAATGAACACGAAAAGAGCATTTTAATACCCGCCAGCAGTTTCGTTGTTTTACCCAAGATCATAATTATATATTCGGATTGAATTCAATACTATAATTGAATTCAATACGATAATTATAATTTTGGATAAAATTCAATTTAGAGACATCTTTTTGGTTCAGTTCACAACCCAAAAAGCAATCTATGTAGGATTTGCAGATCCACCAGTCTTAAAAAAATGTTTCAACCGCAAATAGACGCTATACACTGGTCCAAGACATGGTTAAAACTGATTTTATCTGAATAAAATATATGACAATTGCTTGATGGCGATACAATTATCATTTGTCTAAGTCCCACGTGCTTCACACAAGTGACAGTTTAAAATAAGGGAGGTATTTTGGAGGCACATTGCATTAGCCATAAGATATTCAGCTAAAATCATAATGCACATTAACCATCTCGACTCTGCTACTAGATAATTGCCTCGTACCATTAGACAAGTGTATAACAAAGATCTGTTATTTGAAATTAGAAGACGTCTAGGGTGACCCAAAGGCTCCCTTTTCAGTAACTATAACACCGAGATGTAGGGGAAGGCACTACTCCATTTCCTGGATTGCTCCACTTACTCTTGATCCTTACCTTAAAATGCCGTGTGTAAAGCAAGGCAGTATCAAGTACCATTTTTAAAGTTTTTGGTATTTTTTAAGTTTTTCTGGGATTGAACCCCGGTCTCCCAAACAATTGGAGAACACTCTACTCATTAGGCCACTCGCCCGTAGGCTTCAAACATTAGGATATCATTTCGTATAATTACTTATGGTGCTATATTCTTCCTCGCTTAAAGACCGTCTTCTCTGGCATTTAACCATGATCTCAAGTTTCTTTCATATTTTAAAATAATCTATAGATTAATAAGTAATGAAGGAATATGAAACACCTTTATATAACTTTCTCGAATGATAGAAAATAATTGTAAAATGTTATATAAAATTAATAAAAAAAACAGTCCTCCACAATTGTTGGGTTCTTGAATAAAGAATCTTTCTAAGGTTTATATTTGATAATACTTGTTTGTATTACCACACATCTATGCCACTGGCAGGGTATGACACAAGGCAGTCTTTATGCAAGGCACACCTGATTTGAATTCAGTGCTTTCCTTTTCTAAGATAGATTGCCGTTCTAATGATAAACAGACCAGTCTATTTAACCATAGTTTATGGAAGAAAGGATGGACTTTTATCAATGAAATTAGTGAGGAGTGAAATAAAAACAGCCTAATCCAGGAATTGAACTCTAGAAACCGTGTCCATTTCTTAAAACGAGAATTATTTCACACTGGGTTTACATTACATCACTAACAGTTATCCCATGGATCAACCTGAGAAGTTACTGGAAGTAATGTCCGAACTGAATAATAAAAAATCCTACCGAGTAAGGAGAACAAAATCTCTAAACGCAACTTATCCTTTTTCCGAACTGGCTACGTGCTATTTGATTTACGAACAAACTGTGGCACACAGGAACACAAATGTTACTCCATCATTTTAGAGTTAGAAGTAATAGAATAAGGTGAACGACATACTGCTCAATATAAAAAACAAAAACAATGATAATTTCTTCTACAGTTGTGTGTAACATTATCAAAATATCGAAACAATAAAGCAATCACTTTTGATAATAATATTTTGAAAAAGAAAAAAAAAGAAACTTTACACAATACTACAATATAGTGCGACCTTCTTGTGATGTTTCTATATATTCACAGTATATTTTCCAATCATCAAGCAATAGTAAAATGCCTTACATTGAGCTTCTACGAAAATGACAAAAATGTCGCGTTGTCGTTGGTGAGGAAAATGTCGCGCTGTCTACAAAATAGTTGACAACATCTCCGCTACGGACAAAGGACAGTTTATTAAGAAGAGTTCAGGTCGTTTTGTTTAAGAGTTTACCTTCTCCTTGACAGTTTGCCTTTCACATTTTAAAGTTCAGTCTGCCCTACTATTCACCGAATCTAGTAGGGAGGCAAACATGGATTTATAATTTTTTCAGTGGGATTAGTGATATGTGAAGCATGAACAGATCCGTCCAGAAATTGAACTCGGATCACTGAATTTATTTCTTTAGATGATAACCTTTATGCAATAAGCTCCTTATCATCAATATTGTAATATCTAATACAATTATTTTTTTTTATCATACAACGTGTGAAAGCACGTGCGATATCCTAGCCTCATCAGCCGCCAATCAGGTTGATAACACAGTTTCGGTAGCTCAGGGCGGTACTGCCACTCCTGGCGCTACCAAGCAGCTTTTGCCACCGGATAGGGTATTTAAAAGAAATATATATTTATGTATACAAAGATCAACTAAAAGCGGACATTACATTGGACGTTCGTTCATCTTCATTTTGGTGCAGTTTATGATTTAAAAATGCGTTTACTTACGGCCGTTAGATGTCATAGCAACCGTTTCTTGATTTTGCGTAATTACACGAGAAAGGTGGTTCCGCGTGTATATCATTCATGTTGAAATCCTTTCTATATCCGTTATCTATTCGGTTCGTTTTCTTTCATTTATGCGTTACTGCCCCAAAGCACTCGAGACAAACGTCATATATAATTCCGCTAAAAGATTTTATTTGTTGATCAATGGGCCCTCAAGATGGGTGGTGAGTAAAAAGAAAGCTCCTGGTCTAAGTTTGTCCAGGTAGCTATCTGATTACCCTTGGGCCACTAAATTCTTGGCTTGCAAAAAAATGTCTCCAGGACGCTGATGGTCAGCAATGGGCTCGTGAATACTGTGGAGGTAAACCTGATACATTGGCCTATCATTCGATTTACAATCTCCGGCAGGAGAATTACGTTCTTCGCACCAGCGCATCTTGTGGATTCATGATCCTCGCAAGCTGTTGAATTTTCTGCCGCAATCACACGTTGTAGTCGGGTACATATCCAGATCGTTACCGTATGAGCAAGTAAGATGGGTGATATATTCCCCCTCCCCGCTACAGACACCCTGAGAGCATTTTTCTTTCATTGTATTATCAATATTTGTTAAAATATTAAAAAGGATATATAATGCAAATGCAGAATTATTAAAACATTAACAACAACAGAAGATTACGAAAATCTAACTATCACCGATAATTAGGAAAGAGATAAAAGATATTGATGAAAGCAATCAGAAAAAAATGCAACAAGGTACTCTTATTGACGTAGGAGATGAAATCGGTGACTCGAGTTCAAATCCTGAATAGGCTGTTTACGTTTCACTTCGTGCTATTGCCCTTGGAAAAGACATGAATCTATTTGTTATCTCAGCAAGTAGAAAAATAGTAGGGCAGACTGTTTTCTTTAAACTTGGTAAATAACCATTCTTTGAGATGAAAAAACAAAATTCAAACCATTTATACTCTTTTTATAGATTTTACCTTGTGGTGGGTCAAATCCCATTCGTAATTAAGGTTTTGGTTAAACACATACAGACATACATTTAAGGTGACAATTATACCAATTGGGATTGGTGCCTTTGGCACGGTAACTAAAGGATTATTAAAGCGCCAGGAAGATTTAGAAGTTGGCGACCGAGTGGAAACCATCCAAACAACAGCATTATTGAGAACGTCCAGAATACTGAGAAGAGTCTTAGAGACTTGAGGATACTTGCTGTCACTCAAACTCCAGTGAAAGACCATCAGCTTACGCTGATGTGAATAACACAAATGAGTAATAAACAATAATAATAATAATAATAATAATAATAATAATAATAATACGAAGCAAAAATGAGAAGAAAAACAACTCTATGGGCGTTTTAAACGACTAATAAACACCATCTCACACGAGAAAACCTTGACCAGGCTAAGAAAAGGAAACTTTGAGAGTGAAACAGAATCTCTCCTAATAGCATCGCAAAACAACGCCATAAGAACCAATCATATCAAAGCGAGAATAAATAAGACGCAACAAAATAGCAAATGAAGGCTATGCGGTGACAGAGATGAAATCATCAATCATATTATAAGCGTATGCAGCAAATTTGCACAGAAAGAGTATAAAACTAGACACGAGTGGGTGGACAATGTGATCCACTGATAGATGTGCAAGAAATTTAAATTTGACTATACGAAGAAGTGGTATATGCACAACCCAGCACCTGTCATAGAAAATGACACCCATAAACTCCTATGAGACTTTGACATACAAACGAATCACCTAATCTCGGCCAGAAGACCAGACATTATAATAATCAACAAAAAAAAAAAGAGAATTTGAAAAATTGTCAATTTTGCTGTCCCGGCTGACCACAAAATAAAACTGAAAGAATGTGAAAAGAAGGATAAGTACCTCGACCTTGCAAGGGAATTGAAAAAACTGTGGAACATGCAGGTGACAATTATACTAATTGTGATTGGTGCTTTCGGTAGAGAAACTAAAGGATTACTAAAAGGACCAGAGGACTTGGAAGTAGGCGGATGAGTAGAGACCATCCACACTACATTATTGAGAACGGCCAGAATACTGAGAAGAGTCTTAGAGACTTGAGGATACTTCCTGTCACTAAAACTCCAGTGAAAGACAATCAGCTAAAATCTATGTGAAAAACTCCAATGAATAATAATAATAATAATAATAATAATAATAGACAAGTATTTAGACCTCTCCAAAGAACTAAAAAGCTATGGAAAATTAAGGTAAAAGTGGTTAGAATTGTAATTGGTGAGATGGAAGAGTTGGAAATCGGAAGACGAGTTGAGACCATCCAAAGTACAGCAAGAATACTGAGAAGTGTCCAGGAGAATTAGGAGACTGAAACTTCCGTGAAAGATTATTACCAGGTTCTGGTGTAAAAAAAAAAAAACTCTCAAGAAGTAACAATATTGTTTCTTTAATTACACTGGTTTACAAAGAAATTGAGGCAAGCACAAAAATACCCGTTTATACCTAATTTGAGGGTGCTGAATTCAAATTTGAAATCCGTTTTTACCTATCTCCTCAAATTTTTTAGATATGCATAGCGTGCATTTTGTGTATATATAGTACATAAAGGCGTATATGAATTCAGGGTTAATTCTTATATTGGGAGACTTATGGCTTATTTTTTAGTTATCATGCACTAAATGTAAGTGATAGCATTACATTATATATATATATATATATATATATATATATATATCAAGACGGATTTTGACTGTTAAGGCAGTAGGTCTCAATCCACACTCTGGCAATCATTGGAAGAGATTGTCTCGCAGGCGGCGAAGGAGGTTTGTGTCCCTCAACTATCGGGTTACACATCTTTTGGGTTACTAAATATTAGTATTACATTTTCAAATGCACATTTAGTTTTACTTTGTTATATTTTCAGATTCTCCAATGGCTTCAAGCACGTCAAAATATCGAGGATGCCTCAACAAGGTCAATTCTTTCTGCTACGTGTGTGGGGATTTCACAACAGTTGAACAGCGTCGAACCATCATTTCCCTCCTCAGAAACGCCTACTTTCACTATTTTGACAGTAAGATTGGTGATCAGGATAAGTCTTGGGCTCCACACATCTGTTGTAAACCCTGCTACAATGGACTAACTGCATGGTTTAATGGCAAGAAAGCGGCTTTCAACTTTGCAGTCCCTATGGTTTGGAGAGAGCCGCGAAACCACGCAGATGATTGTGTTTTTTTTAAAACTAATATACCTGGTTTCAATGCATCTTCTAGGAAAAAGATAAAATATCACAACGTTCAATTTGCTATGAGACCCGTTCCCAAATCAGATGATTTTCCTGTACCCACACCTCCAGTAAATAAGGATCTTCTTTCCTCGTGAGATGAAGAAATGCCTTCAAGGGAGGATTCTGCCGAGTCAATATCTTTGGAAGATATTTAGTCTACATATTCAGGAACAAGTGGCAATGAGCCACACAGGATCACGCAAGAAGACCTGAATGACCTTGCTCGTGATTTGTATCTGTCAAAACAGCAGTCAGAGCTCTTGGCTTCTCGGCTTAAACAGTGGAACCT
The DNA here is from genome assembly GCA_963585895.1 of Sepioteuthis lessoniana. Classification (NCBI taxonomy): domain Eukaryota; kingdom Metazoa; phylum Mollusca; class Cephalopoda; order Myopsida; family Loliginidae; genus Sepioteuthis; species Sepioteuthis lessoniana. Next base: position 70,709,140 of record OY757916.1, on the reverse strand, counting down.
AGTCCAGGAAGATGTAAGGATCTCCAGTTTCAGGAATCAGAACAAATAAGGTCATTGGTCTTCTTATGGGTATGCAAGCAGGCTTCACAAAGTACTGTTGTTTTCTCTGTCTCTGGGATAGTCGAGCTGTATCCCAGTATTACAAGCAGAAAGATTGGGAGTCTAAAAGCACTTTTGTTCCTGGCGAACACAGCCTCAAAGAGAATCCTCTGGTGGACATGAATAGGGTGCTTCCTCCTCCTATTCATATCAAGCTTGGTTTGATGAAGAATTTCGTGAAGGCATTGCACGTGTTCCCAGGTCATAGTGCTGCTAAGCTCAAAGAGGGCATCTTTGTGGGTCCTCAGATCCGAGAGGTGCTGAAGGATACTGATTTTGAGGAGCTTCTTAAATTAAAGGAACTGAGAGCATGGGAAGCATTCAAGTCAGTCAGTAGTGGCTTCCTTGGTAACACACGCGTACCAGATTACCAAGTCTGTATTGAGAAGTTGCTAAAGTCTTCTTACGACGATATGTGGTGCCATATGTCACTCAAGATTCATTTTCTCCATTCCCACCTCAACTTCTTCCCGCCAAACCTTGGGGCAGTAAGTGATGAGCATGGAGAAAGATTCCACCAAGACATTACGAAGACGGAGAGCAACTATTAAGGCAAATAGAACCCCGGCATGATGGGAGACTTCTGCTGGAAGCTCTTGCGTGACATCCCGGAGGCAAAATACTCCAGATCTTCTAAGAAAACGCACTTTTGACTGTCTGTGGTACTATGAATTGTGTAGTTGTGTCATCCAAGTATATTGATTCAATCAGTGTTCTTTATCTATCCTGTTTTATCTATTATAAGCTGCTTCAACACTTGAAATATGCACATATATTCTCTGTTTATACTAAAATGAGACTATTTAAAAGCAGAGAACTAGAGGTGATAGAGCAAAACTATTTATAAATTTGAATTCAGCACACCCAAATTAACAAAAAACACATACCCCCATTCTTGCCTAAGACCAAAAATTTATTTTTGTAAACCAGTGTTACCTGTGTTCATATTCTTCAAGGATCATCTACAGAGTATCATTCCCTAGAAAAGTATCGTTATCTTATTGAATATATCAGAAAAAATCAAAATTCAAATTTAGAATATATATATAAATTTATATATAGTCGGCGACCGTAGTCAAGGGCGACCACAAGGCTCTCTTTTTAGTAGCTACTACACTGAGATGTTGGAGAGGGCGCTACTTCTTTCCCTGTATTACTTCACTTTACCCTTGATACGTACCTTATATTGCTGAGTGTTAAGTAAGGAGGTATCAAGTACCATTTTTAAAGCCTTTGGTATGACGCGACCTGGGACTGAACCCAGGTCTCTCGGACCAATGGCAAACACTCTACTCACTGGGCCAATGAATACTATTCAACTATAGCAAATTTGTTTGAGAAAATATTGTGGAATTATAATAAGCGGATGTTGGGAAAATGGTTGGAATATTTTACATGTGTAAAAGAAGTACAAGCAATTGCCAGATGTTTTCGTATAGAATGGGAAATCTAAAAACCTATGGGACTTTGAATTTGAAACGGGTCACACACTCCAGTCCAAAAGGCCACAAATAATCAGTGTAAACAAGAACTGTAGTCACACAGAGGATTTCAGCTTTTTAGCGGTAAATAAAATGTAAAAATAAAAGAAAATTAAAACAAAATGTGTTACATTCGAGGAAATCCTTGCAGATTATGAAATTGACTGTTCCATCAATCTCTCTCTCTCTCTCTCTCTCTCTCTCTCTCTCTCTCTATCTATCTATCTATCTATCTCTCTCTTTCTTTCTTTATTTATTTATTTATTCATATATATATATATATATATATTGTGCGATTGCACATGGTATACCTGTACTCATCGGCTGCCAAAAAGGGGTGATACAACAGGTTCGATGACTAAAATAGAATTGCCCCCTCTCGCGCCACTAAAAGCTTTGCCCACCGGACAGAGTATCATTGTGTTTCATCAATATGTCATGCATATCCATATACAAGAGGAAATGAAAGAAGAACAAGAAATTATATTTCAGAAGAACCAGAAAGTTATTCAAGACAAAATTATATTGCAGAAAACTAATTAAAGGAATAAATACCTGGGGTGTCCTCCTCGTAAGATATTCGGGATCATTCTTGAAGTGGACTAGAGAAGAACTTAAACAAATGGACTAGAAAAAAAGAAAACTAATGACCATTCATAAGGCATTACATCCCTGAGATCACGTGGTGAGACTCTATGTGCTCAGCAAAGAAGGAGGAAGAGGACGTGCCAACAGTGAAGATAGTCTTGACGCATCGATACATCGACTTGAAGACTACATACAAAAGAGTGAAGGAAGACTAATTAGAGCTACCAGAAACAATACTGACAATACCATGATCAAAAGAATGACAATAACGAGAAAACTCAAATGGGAAGAAAAATAAACTCTATGGACATTTTCAGCGTCTAATAAGCAACATCTCACACGAGAAAACATGAACGAGGTTAAGAAAGGGAAACCTTAATAGATAAATGTAATTTTTCCTGACATCAGCACAAAACAACGCTATAATGACACCTCATATCAAAGCAAGAATAGATAAGACGCTACAAAACAGTAAATGCAGATTATGTGGTGATAGAGACGAAACTATCTATCACATAATAAGCAAATGCAGCAAATTAACACAAAAAAATTATTAGACTAGACACACTGGGTTGGTAAAGCGATCCACCTTGAACAGTGGAAGAAATTTCAATTTGACCATACGAACAAATGTTATATGCACAACCCAACATCAGTCCAGGAGAATGACACACATAAACTTCTCTGGGATTAAGACATACAAACGAATCACTTACTCTCGGCCAGACGACCAGACCTTATAATAATCAACAAAACAAAAAAGAGGACTTGCAAAATTGTGGACTTTGGTGTCCTGGCCGACCATAGGGTAAAATTAAAAAGAAAGATAAATAACTCGACCTTACAAAGGAATTGAAAAAAACTAAGGAACATGAAAGTGACGTTTATACCAATTATAATTGGTGCTCTGGATGCAGTCACCAAATGATTAATAAAGAGTCTGGAAGACTTGGAAATAAAAGGACCAGTGGAAACCATCAAAATTACTGCATTATTGATATCGGCCAGAATACTGAGAAAAGTCCTAAAGACTTGAGGAGACTTGCAATCACTCAGACTCCAGAGAAAGACCACCAGCAAACTCTCAAGGAGTAATGATAATAACAATAATATATATATATATATATATATATATTATGTTCCCAGCTATGGGTTAAATAGTTCCACTACTCACAAAGACTAATATTCCTTTAAACTAAAAACAAATCATATACTCAAAGGTGGTTGCCATTTTCTCGCCTACACGATTATCAAACTAAGCATCATTGAATTCTTTTCCACTCTTTTCTTAGATAGATATATGTGCTCTGTCACCGGCACTGAGGACGATTCAAGAATTCTATAAATATAGCAACCCCCCAAACACACATTTTATATACAGATATATCCCATTGTCCGGGAAAGTCAGAATCATAGTTAGTATTAGACATTGAGACATTTAAATGCTTTTGATATTAAAACAGCTGTGCTCAATAAAAACTTCATTCATTTGAAAAAATAATGATTATAATATTTTATAATCACTTGTCCAGACTCGTTATATATATATATATATATATATATATATATATATATATATATATACGAGTGTGTGGGAGTGTGTGCATGCATGTGTGTGTGTTTGATCAGCTTGTATGGAGAAAGAAGGCTAAGTTTAAGATGAGGATTGTACACTACAACGATAGATAGACACTAATGAAAAGCAAGATGATTCTTACATGAGTCATTTGTAAGAACTTGAAAGAAATGAAAGAGTTCTTTTTTCACTGTCTACTTAGAAATAGAGCCTGAAGTCTTTTTGGATCCGTGCATGAATATTAAAAAAAAAGGACCTTAATTATACGTATACTAATCAAATTTTAAAATGCCAACTCATTCCTTTTAAGGAAGTGACGCATTATATTATTATAATTCTATGATTAGCCAATAGCCAGACGTGACAGCTTCAGCGCCAGACTAATTATCATATAACATCACCGACTGATATAGTACGGCAAAGTCTGAGCCTTTTTGAGATAACTTTTCCTTAAAAAATACTATTGTTATGAAATGAAGGGTAATCATAACTTAACGGTAAGGAAAAGAGAAAAAGAGAAAAAAAAGATTTTGCCGCGATAGTTTTGATGGTTATATAGCGTATACATAACTTTAATTGTTTCAAGCGAAAGCGCTCATTCCGTTATTTCTCCACTTTCTTTTCTTTTAGAAAACTCGTTACACATATTCTGCTTTTACGCTTCTTTTCTCCAGTATTTCATATATATATTCTTAAGTTTCGAATTTAAACTCTTCCTAATCGTGCGTTCAGGTTAGATAGAATTTCATATTAAACGTAAAGAACACAATCACACCATAATCAAAGACTCATAAATTTTCCCATTCTACTAAATTATCCTTCAATGGTAAGTTTTTCGATGTGATGAAAATCACTTTGTTAATATTTCTCAATAAATGCCAGTAAACCCTTGTTATGTGTACAGATAAATTACATGAAAATAGTTCGGAAGAAAACGTGAAATAATAAAATTTCTACTGTTGGATCAAGTGAGATAAGACAAGCATGATGTCTGAATTTATTAAGATTTAGACATTAGTACACTTTGGTCAATTTTAGATTTTTCTGAGAAAATGTAATTTACTTGCCTACAGCACTTTTAAGATAACAACCAAAAAATTTAAGACATATAAATTTCATAGAAAAAATGACATGGATTCTGAATCCTCCCTTGCTGTCCGTCTGCCTGTTCGTCTATAACTATCTATCAACTTTCCCGGGTATGTCATATATATATATATATATATATATACACACATACGATTAGGAAAATAATTTAAAGCTTTTTAGTCAGTTAAATGCAATGCTTTATGCACAAAATGCTTAAATTGTTATAAAACAGTCTAAAAATCCTCAACTATGGGTTTCACTGGGCCAATCCTTAGGTGAGCCAGTATCCACACTTTGGGAGTCTTATTCAGTAAATTTTTCTCGATCTAATATATATATATATATATATATATATATATATATATATATATACACACATATACTTACAACCACACACAAACGAAATCTTAACGGCTTTTTGTCTGTATTCTATCGAATTTTCGATTTTGTGTGTATTTTGTCGCATTTTCGATTTTCAATTCCATTCCATCTTCTTAACTGCCTGACGAATGTTGTTATAAACCTCAAGAAACCTTAGGTTACAGAACAATATTTTCCATGGATTATATATATATATATATATATATATATATATAATCATTTTATATATATATATATATATATATACTTGAATGATAAAAATTCAATAAATAGGACTCCTGAAATGTGGATTCTGGCTCGCGAAGTATTGATGCACACACACACACACACACACACACACGTATATATATATATATATATATATATATATGACTTTCCTATGGCATATTGACAGTTGAAGATGCAAAAGCAGTTTTGTATGGCTGCATGAACTTTGCCTTAACAAAACTTTTCGGAAAAAAAGCTAGATTGGAAATGCACAAGGGTGCTGTGTGCGGTACTGATCAAATCGTGGAAGTTTGTTTGTTTGTTTTGGTTTTATGGCATATCAAACTTTTTTAGGTTATTTAATGCCAAATCCATTTTTATATAAAGTTATTTCTATTTTAAACAATTCAGTTAAACATAAGTACACAATTTAGTTCTATTTTACCCATAGATAGGACCCTAATAATTGCTACCACTCCGGGTCAGAGTGGATCTGGGAACGATAGAAATGGAGGCTTACTCCACATTCCCCAAATCTACTGCCTTTCTAGAAGCTCACCATCAGATAGTTTAGTGTCAAATCCAGGACACTCGTTGGGGTGGGTCTTATCCTTTTGCAGAGATGCAGTTTGTGTATTCTGTACCCACCATCCGACTGGGCAAAATCGTGGAAGCAGCACTCTACTAGAGACCAAGCGTACCTCTACATACCATTCATTCGACAAACCATTGAAATAAGAGGAACAAGGCATGCTGGGTACTAAATATGCTACAATATATATATATATATATATATATATATATATATATATATATATATATATATATATAACATTTTTGTGCATGTAGACTCATAAGCACACGCATATATATATAAACTTTCTGTGTGAGTCTGTGTGTCTCTGTGCGTATATATAACTGTCTGTGAGTCTCTCTCACTGTGTGTGTGTCTCTCTGTGTGCATATGTGAATTAAACGGCTTCATGCATCATTAGCTAGTAACAATAGGAATTTAACTTATATTAAAACCTCGCCGAAAAAAATTATTATAATTTTACATTAATTTTCATTACTATGTTCACTTTCGGGCAAATACCCTTGGGAAAGGTATGAAACCCCTTATCCTCCCAGCTATGGGTTAAATAGTACCTCTACTGTTCTTCTAGGAGAATGGCTTTGGCATTAAATAACCTAAAAAGAGTTGATATGCCATTAAAACAAAGAAACCAAACCAAACCATTAATTTTTATGTTAGTGGTTGTAGAAAGCATTCAGACAAAAATTCTTTACATTTTCAATACGAGGTCGAATTAAACCTTTGTATTCTTCTTGTGCTACGTGAAATCCTAAAAAAAGAGAGAATGTAACAAATAAACTAACTTAAAATAAGTTTTCACTTGTTTCTAATAAAATTCAATTTTGTGGATGATTGCAACAAATATGTTCTCTTTGTGATAAATGTCATTTTCTAGATTTAATCATATCTTAATCAATTCCATATTAATAATAATTTTTGTAGTAATTAAGAGTTTTATAGTTGAATGAATCGAATACAAAATGTGTTCAAAAAGTACAGCAAGTTAAAGTCTATTTACCAACATAGAGCTGATAAATGAATGAAATGTTAATTTTTTCAGAGAAAACTTTTTGACATTCAACCCACTTACTCAAGCTTTTTTTTTAATTGGTAAAAATTCCTCTTCAGATATGACACGAAGTTTTTCCGTTGTAGTTTCTTTAATGCCTTCCATATCCTCAAATCTTACATTTGAAATGAACTTGAAGTTCCGGAAACTAGAAAAAGTCACACAGAATTCTGTCTGTATGGAGTGCTGAAAGTGCTGAACTAGCACAATCTCGTGTGTCTTAACGAGACTGAAAATGAAAAATAAATATCAAGAACTGACACAACCTCGTCTAGATGTCTAGACATTGTCACTTTATTAAAATAACTTGGTCAGTTATGAGTACATCTTCATGATATAGACATTTTAAAAAATTAGACTCAACGTCCACAACCCCCACACATATTTATATACTATATTAAACAGGTTCATAAATTATTCCAAATTTTATATTTAGTTTGTGTATTATTTTTCCATATGCTTATGTTATACGTATTTCGGAGATTTCGATCCTCGTCAGGCAGTCAGACGGCGTTGAAAACGCGGCTGTATTAAATTAATATAGTTTTGATATTTGGTTTTAATTTTGTGTAATTCCCAGTTTTGTATCTGTGATTCCATAACAACAATCTTTTCACACACACACACACACACACACACACACACACACACACACACACGGGGGTGTCCTCGTGGTGTTATGGCCAAAGCGATGGACAGCGGAATTGTAGTAAGCGAGTTCGTACTCCAGTCGCGATATTATGTTCACTTTCGGGCAAATACCTTTGGGAAAGATATGAACCCCCTTATCCTCCCAGGTATGGGTTAAATAGTACCACTACTGTTCCTCTTGGAGAATAGCTTTGGCATTAAATAACCTACAAAGGTTGATATACCATTAAACAAAGAAATGTAACCAAACACACACACACACACTCACACCCAAACACACACACACACACACACACACACACACACACAAACACACAAACACACACACATATGTGTGTGTGTGTGTCTTTATATTTATCTAACCTTCAACACTGGCTTGATGCAACACAAGATCAACATTTTAATCGGAGTCTAACAGCTTTCAGTTGAGTGTTTTCTTTCTCATAGACTAGTTGCCTCACTTATACTAAAGAATCCAAGCTTTCCCACAATTTACCAATACCTGGGGTGAGAATGATTGTATTTATACCTTTTCTAAGTCCGGGATTTGAACCCGTGTCACCGTGTCAATTTCTTATGACGATAACCATTACACCAAGTTACTTCTCTGTCTCTGTCTCTGTCTCCCTCAAGATAGATAGATAGATAGATTATATATATATATATATATATATATATATATATATATATATATATATATATATATATTCACAATGCATTAGATGTTAACTTGATAAGGTTTGAAAAGTTTCTGAATTGCTAACTATCTAGACCTTCTTTTTTTCTTTAAAATTTTTCTAAGTAGATTTATATCTCTGAATCAATATATATTAAATAACCAGCAGACTTTTGCTTTTACCTCGTCGAACTTATTTTAATGATCTCAACGTGTATTATAACGTGAGTTCTATTATAATTTGAAATAAGTTTTCAAGTATAAATCCAACCAACCAACCTACCAACCAAACAACCAATCTAAACCCTCGATATCCTCAATGTTTTTAAATATTCATAAGAAAAACATCTACGCATAAATACACGTCTTTCCTGTTTTCTTTCAGCAAATATCTACATTAGAAATATATCTGAAAGAAACAGGGGACTTTCACTTCATGCTAACTTACCACACAATCTAATCTTTCGCCGCAGGGCTCTTCTGGTTCGATATTCTCTTGGCCATTTATCATGTTAATTTAGATTTGTTTTTTATTTCTTCGTCTTAAGAAGCCAATAAATATTAACACCAGAATTCACCATGAGTTATAAAATCTGCAAAACTTACTCATGAAGAAATGAAATGAATCTATAAGGGAAAGAACTGAGGGGTGAAAATAAATATATAAATGAATTGAATTAAAATAGCAGAGTCGATTTATCGTTAAATGGATGAACACATAACTAAATGAAAATTCTCCAAGTTGGGAATCACTAGGTGTATGCAAGGGTTTATCATAACAAATACAGTAACGAATTCCTTCAACCAACCAAAACCAAAGAGTGGGATAGGAAAGAAGAAAAAACAGAAGAATAAAAGATAAAGAAAAAAACAACAAAGAAAAAAAAAAACAAGCAAAGATATCGAAAAAAAGAATATAAAGCAATAAAAATAATCCCAAGTGACTCAATGTCATTTGACCCGATGTTAAAAATATATCCTATCCAACTGATGATTTTCAGCCAGGCAAATGAAGCTTACCAAAATATATTCACACACACACACACACACACACACACACACACACACACACACACACACACACACACACACAGACACACACACATACACACACACACACGCGCATATATATATATATATATATATATTCATCAAAAAGAACATGAAGGATAATGAAAAAACTCAATGAACCACAGACAACAAATATCTAGTTTTAAACATAATCTACTTTTAATTCTATTTGCACATCGTGAATTCAAATCCACCACCGCTATATACACATATATATATATATATATATATATATATATATATATATATATATATATATAGGGTTTTACCCTTATAAATCGTGCTCGGTCGTACATAACTGGAATTTGCTTTGTTTCTTCTTTCCTTCTCACAGTTCTGTCACTTTACCAATTTTGAGAACTAATTTGTCTTACAATTCTATCATCGTTGTCGAGATACGTGCTTCGCCAGGTGATTAGTGTGAAATGAAACGTTTTTTGTGCGTCGTAGTCGCCTCTGCTGTAATGAGTATCGACTAAGAAAATGGACGTACCAAAAGAAATTCAAATATATATATATATATATATATATATATATATATATATATATATATATATATATATCAGGGGCGGAGATGGGACTAGTGCTACTAGTGCCCAGCACGACCAATAACTCGGTCAATGTTATTCAAAATGGATTAAAAATCATCCATTAATTTCAAGCAAACATACTTAGTCTGATCTCAATTAAATTACGTATCTATTCAAGTTTCAATAACTAAGTAGCCAAAAGTTCATACATATATCTGGGAATAATACAACGATGCTGTTTTGAACGGATTGTCTTTGTCCGGCCACCGTCAGATCCATTGAACATCCCATAAAATCGGCTATAATGTTGAACACGCGTAATCTGTGCCATACACTAGACCCTTATGATAACAGTAATGTTAGCGAAATCTCGCTTTTGGCTGTAGCCAATAGAACAAGCAAGCCAGAATACCGTGCTCAAAAAAATTAGCACATTGTGACTGCTGACAACTGTCTTGGGAAGAGGGAGAGGGACCGAGAGAGAGAGAGAGAGAGAGAGAGAGAGGGACCGAGAGAGAGAGAGTGAGAGAGAGAGAGGGGGATAGCAGATTATAGCCGTCGCCGACGTCATTATCATCGCTATGGTAAATGTTGGTTAAACGGCGTGTTTTTATTCGTTTTTTCACTAACAGATCTCTATTTCTTTAATGAATGTTGCATATATTACATTCAGTAACTAAAATTTGTTTATTTGAATACATTTTCAACAAATAATCTTTATTTTAATCGAAATTGAAACTACTAGCTGTGTCTGTGTATATTGTCATCAATTTCTTTATTCTAATAAACATATTTTTCTCGTCATAGTAATGAACATCTTCTCTTTTCTTCTATACTTTTGAAAGGAAAAAAAATTATCTTATCTACAGTATTAACAAGACTACAAATTATATAGTATCTTGATTGTTTACAAAAAAAAAAACAACATGCAAGGTACGTTTGTCAATCTGAGCTATACAATGGAGAATCACGCAATAGCAACTATGATGACTTTCTTTGGGTCCACGGACCACGGGTTGGGAACCTAAGGTGACAGAGGGCGGGGGTGCACGAGTAGCAAAAGTAGGCTAGAGTCGCCACTGATATATATATATATATATATATAAGTTGGCTGACTGTATTCGAAGGTCGACCGAAGGGTTCCTTTTCAGTAGCTACTACCCCGAAGTGTAGAGAAGAGTGTTACACCTTTCACTGGATTGGTCCACTTATCCTTGATCCGTACCTCAAAATGCCAAGAGTTAAGTAAGGAAATATAAAGTACCATGTTTCTTGACTTTGGTATTAATCGACCATTGATGAATACTATAATCATAACGACAATTAGCCAAGGAACTGATAATATCACATGTTCGACAGTTTAAAAAACCTCAACGAGTTAAATGCAAAGCTTTAACAAAAAGTTTCTCACTGTCTAAATATCAAGATCATAAGACATAAAATAATGATTCAGATTATTGGATGACATAAATCTTTAATTAGCTGCTTTAGTTTTTATTTGGGGATAATCTGAATGCATAGCTTTTGGTTTTATGCTTATTTCATCGCTGCGAACTTTCTTAGAAAAAATATTGTGAGATTTACCTCACAAATTCTCGTCACTATATATATATATATATATGGGGTGAATTCATGGCCTCGCCATTAGTTAGTTACACAAGCGGTATCATCATTTCTGTCAACGCATGGACAACTCATTTTTTAATAAAATCGTAGTCCCCTCAACCGCCGTCGCGCTGACATCGTATCATTCCGAATTCTACTTTGATGCAATGCAAAAGTGATGTCACTGGGTTGGAATCCCCTTGAAATGTCTCCTCAACTTTTCATTTTGCCTCGTCCCTCCCGAAGACAATAAAGCGGCAAGAGAGAGAGAGAGAGAGAGAGAGAGAGAGAGAGAAAGAGAGAGAGAGAGAAGGGGGAATATTTTTATCTCAGTCTATGTGTTGAGCCCATAAGTGAAATACGGGATTTTTTTACGTATTGATCAGTCTGTCCAGAATTAGAATAACTGCTCCCTATGTAGTATCATAAACAAGACCACACCGTCGTTCCCTATTTAGTGTGTAGGTGTGTGAGAAACGTTTCTTTGAATTAGGTAACTAGTTTCGTCTTTGATTCACTTTTGTCATCTTCTTTCAATAATTTTCCGTTCTCACGAATATCAGAATAAAAATAGTACTCAAGGGTACTGCAGAGAAAGGGCGTCTCATAAAAGGGAATCGGTTTAACATTACAAAGGATCCGAACTTTCTGTCTTTTTACATACGTATGTTAAACATCTTTTTACATACATATGTTAAACATACGTCTATATATATATATATATATATATATATATATATATATATAATGTACAACGCGTATTTGTCAAGACGTATTACATTATCATGTTCTTCGTCGTCTTCACAAAGTTTGGTTTTCTTAAACAATGTCTAACAGGAAAGAAAGCTCACACACACACACACACACACACACACACACACATATATATATATATATATATATATATATATATATGTATATTAGATTTGATTACATGATAATTATAGGCATATTTATAATTATCTGTCTTCATTTAATTGTCTTCAAACTTTGGAAACAGAATCTCAAAGTAAAACTTTGATTTTATTTTTAAAGCCTTCGTAAACCGAAAGTGTTCATTGTCAGTTAGAGTGTCAAAACACAAAAAAGATTGCATTTTGTATGTTTTTATTAAACTAGTGGAATTCTTTTACCCTCCTGTACCGATCATTTAGAACATAGAACATTTAGAACATAGAACATTTAGAACATAGAATATTTAGAACATAGAACATTTAGAACATAGAATATTTAGAACATAGAATATTTAGAACATAGAATATTTAGAACATAGAACATTTAGAACATAGAATATTTAGAACATAGAACATTTAGAACATAGAATATTTAGAACATAGAACATTTAGAACATAGAATATTTAGAACATAGAACATTTAGAACATAGAATATTTAGAACATAGAACATTTAGAACATAGAACATTTAGAACATAGAATATTTAGAACATAGAACATTTAGAACATAGAATATTTAGAACATAGAACATTTAGAACATAGAACATTTAGAACATAGAACATTTAGAACATAGAATATTTAGAACATAGAACATTTAGAACATGGAATATTTAGAACATAGAACATTTAGAACATAGAACATTTAGAACATAGAACATTTAGAACATATTCAAGCTAATTACTGGCATCTCTACATTTAATCTATGATTGGTTCAAAAAATAAAAACAATAGGATATTTTTCTGAACATAAAAAACTAGAAAACTATCTGTATAAATAAAAAAAAGAATTAGTTCATGAGCAAGATATTTACCAAAGTAGTCTACAGAAAGCCTAAAGTAAAAAGGGTCAGAATTTACAAATTCCACACAAGACTCTTTCGAATATTCTGCAGAAATGATTCGAAAAAGATTCCTTACAATTTGCAATTATATCAACGTCAAAATGACCAATATTAATCTATACGTCATGATCTATCTATAGAATTAAAGTAGCAGTGTAAAGTTGAAGATAGTTTTATGGAGCGTCTGATCTCCATTGATAGTTAATTATATGTTACAGTATCAAACTTGAAGTGTTTCAAACAAAAGTTTGTTTAGGAAAAGTGGCCAATGCTTGACATTTTGGATTTCTCTAAGTTGAGTTGCTTTACGGTGAACCCTCCTATGAAAAGCTCTTGAATCTGTACAATTGAAGGAATTGTGGTGAGTCAGATTTTTTAAAGTGTCGAATTATATACATCTGACAGCAAGTAATTATTTCCGAGAATTATGTCTAACTTTTGTTGGCTTCTTCATTATTTTCTAATATTGTGTATTGTAATCATGTATAAGAAGAAACATTATCGTTAAGCTGCTTTGATAAACATTCTGCTGTTTAAACCATTTTGCGTAGATGAAAAAGCGTGTATACTCTGTTAATACATGTAAAGAATAGTTTAATTCATAATGAATATATATATATATATATATATATATATATATATATATATATATATATAAATATATATATATATATATATATATATATATATATATATATATATATATATATGTTTATATGACATAGGCACAGATTCAACAGCACTTGAATAAATTTCATTCAATGCTATCATCACACTTTTAAAAAGCCTTGAGAAAGAATTGGTCTGATGATAACATAGGCTAGGAACTGACAGTCATAAAGGGGAACTGATATATATATATATATATATATATATATATATATATATATATAATAAGTAGAGTGTTCGCCAATGGCTCTGGAGACCGGTGTTATAGCCAAATCGAGCCATTCCAAAGACGAGAAAAATTGAACTTGATGGCACTTTGGATAATACTCAGTATTATTTGGTACGGATCAAGGGTAAAGCGAAGCAATCTAAGAAAAGGAGTTGCGACGTCCAATACACCTCAGTGTTGCAGCTTATGATAAAGGAGTCTTCGGATCACCTTCGACTACGGTCGTCAATTTCATATATATATATATATATATATATATGTACAAAATAAATTGCTTTGATAGTATTTTAAGAAAGATACGCTCTACCTGTATATCAGCACAAACACGTACAAACTCTCAAAAATATATAACTATATTCCATTATATATATATATATATATATATATTACACAATACTGTTAATACATTTATCGGACATTACCTTTATGCTATAAAATATACTTCATGGAAACATTATGTCATGAACATATATTAACGGAATCAGGAATTATATATATATATATTGAGAGAGAGAAAGTGAGAGAGAGAGAGAGAGAGAAAAGTAAGACCACCCTAAAAAATGGAGTAGATATCATTTGCAATTTTTTCGTTTTAAAAATCAGATATATAAAAGCTAACAGTTAGAGACATTTAAATGTAAAATTAGAAGAAATTTTAATCCATTTTTATATGTATATTAACATTTATACTGAATTTTAAGATTTATTTTTGACATAGATATAAGGCCACCAAACTAAACAGAAAAGGACTTAATCAAATTCAAACATATTATTACGTGTAGTCTACATAATAAAGGAGCTATTAAGACTGTAATACTTAAAATACTAAAACCATAATTGGCTAACGGAACTAAATTATCTGAATTTGAGAAATCTGAAATCACAGCTCTGTAAAGAGTTGGAAAATCTCAGAGAGAAATTTCGAAGGCTTTAAGACGCAATAAAACCGTTATATGCAATTACTTAAACGTCCAAATAAATATGGAACAAGAAAAACGCCCGGATGGCCAGAAAATTATCACTACAATTCAAGAAAATAATTGTTCGCCAAGTAAAAAAGAAAATTTCGTCAACATCAAAAATGTTGAAATCTCTAGTGGATGCTCCTTGCAGTACTAGAACACTTATAAGGCATTTAAACAGCAAAAAAATTAAGCATATGAACAGATTAACCATATGTGCTAATGCATGGCGAAAAGTTGTTTTTTCGGACGAATATAAATTCTATTTAGATAGTTCATATGGCTTTTAGTTGTAGTGGTACACGAAAATTTTTTCCAGAAGGGAATTACTCAACAAGGCATAGTGGAGGAGAATCTCTTAGGATTTGGTTAGGGAGGTGTAATATATCAACGTGACCTGCGGGTGTGAATTTGGCGGATGTTGTTCACAGATAGATTGATAAGACCGGTGTGATCACCGAAATGTCATCATGTCCACAGGTACTGTGTATCAGAGGATGTTGACAGGATTATATCCGCTCAAGGATAATATCAACAAGGTGATTGCCGAAATGTCACCATGCCCACAGTTGTTATGTTGAAAACAGGTGCATCCGGTCGAAGATATCGGAAAATCACCTGAACAGTGGGCGTCGTTGAATTCGGTGATAGTGGCAGATGCATACGCCCACAGAACCGGGCTTGGGCAAGTAGCTAATGGGAAGCAGACAACATAACCAATGGAAAGCAAAGAAGTGAGATGTGGGCATAACCATGGTTAACGAAAAAGAGGAATTGCTGCAGGTCACGTGAGAGTTGTAGACTATGTAAGTTCCCGAATTTCGGCTAAAGTCAGTTATTCATTGGCTCGTCCGTCTCCCGACAGTGTGCGAACTTTCTGCGATTGCTTTCTGCTCCACACAAGTATCATCGCCGAAAATAAAAATATAATCTTATATTTTTATATACACACGTGTTCCTCGTTGTTAATAACGACACAGTGTACTATACAACAGGAGCTTCTAATCTTTATGAAATCCTAAACTACGATCTGTCAGTGGTCGAAAAAAAGCAGCAGATTATCTAAAGATTCTAAATGATTTAGCTCTCGAACAAGAAGAGCATCCTCTCTGTGGAGAAGAATGGGCTTTTCAGCAAAATAATTCTGTTAACCACAATGCGTCAATAACAAACAAGTTCTTGCTTGAATAAAAAAGAATAAGACTTCTTGATCACCCGACGTGCTCTCCAGACCTCAATCCTATAGAACATTTGCGTGGCATCGTTGTTTCAAATGTTTATGAAGGAGGTCGATGGTATTCAGCTATTTCTGAACTCAAAAATGCAATATAAGAGGCATAAGAAATAATACCTTTGGTTCAACTTCAGAAACTAGTAAATAGTTCACACACGAGCTGACGGTGGATCTACTAAATATTAGATAAAACAATTGCCTTTATATTCTATAGTTCTGCTCATTTGTCTTATATTTGTGTCAAAACAACGTTTTAAAATCAAGCCTAAATGCTAATATACATATGAAAAATGAATTGAAGTTTCTTCATATTTTAAATTTAATTGTCTTTATGCTTTATCTTTTATATATCTGATTTTCATATTTGAAAAATTCTTAACAATATTTCTTTTCTTCATTTTTGAGGGTTGTTTTTTATTTTTTATCCAGGGGGGTATATGCCACTGTGCCAATCTAAACAAATTTTAGCATATTTAGGTGCATGTCTTTATATATATATATATATATATATATATATATATATATATAGGGCATTGTCTAAATTTCTTCATATTTTAAATTTAATTGTCCGTATGCATTATCTTTCATATATCTGATTTTCATAATTTAAAAATTGTAAGGAATATATCTTCTTCACTTTTGTGTGTGGACTTATGTTTTTGTCCGGGGTATATATATATATATATATATATATATATAAACATGCACATAAATATGCTAAGATTTGTTTAGATTGGCACAGTGGCATATACACCCCTGGATAAAAAATAAAAAAACAACCCTCAAAAATGAAGATAAAAATATTGTTTATATATATATATATATATATGTAGTACTTGATACCTCCTTGCTTAACACTCAGCATTATAAGGTACGTAAGGGTAAAGTGAAGCAATCCTGGGAAAGGAGTAGCGTTCTCCCCTACACCTTAATGTAGTAGCTACAGAAAAGGGAGCCTTCGGCTCGCCCTCGACTACAGTCACCCACTTTACTTATATATATAGTGAAATCATTGGCCGATACTTCTGTGTTGACTAAAAGCATATTAACTCTGGTTAGGTAGACCATCGTAGGATGCTATTTCCGCCTCAAAATACTTAAGAGTAAATTTATAAAAAGCTGAATGTACAAAAAAAACAAAAAAAAAAAAAACAAAGAAATAAATGAAATTTTTTTTTAATATATAAGTATTAGAGCATGCGGATAAAATTTGTTTCATTAAAAAGTAACGATAAGAAAACCAACCAGAATAGCCAGTAAATAATATACAAAATCTAGATTAAAGCAGAAATTTAATTAGAAATAAAAACAATACTTAAAAACTTATATATATATAAGAGAGGTGATAAGGAAATGACAGAAATAGATAGATAAATAAATAAACAAATGTATAAAAATGACCATTAGAATTGCGTCCAGAAAAGAGCAGGCAAATATTCCTTTGCAAACAAAAAATAAATAAATAAGATTTATGTTTACAGTGTTCAGGGTGGGAATAGAGGAACACCTGTTAAGGTGTTTAGTCAGGCAGTGACCATTAGGGTAGTGTATGTGAAATTAGCAGCAGAAGTGTCATTTACTCTTGACGCTGGAGAAAATCAAGGCACATTAGCAATTGTTATAATTTCGGGGGAATCAAGAGCGAAAGGGTCAGTACAATGGCGAAAATTAACATATTTCAAACATTTCTCTACTTCCTTATGACCATTTCTATCCTTTTTTTTCCTTTTATTTCTATTTGCCCGGCAAAGAGGTTTTTTTTTTTTCCCCTTTCTCTTTTTTTATTGTGTTAGTTTTTTTTTTTTTTTTTTTTAATGTCCCTTCTGGTTTATAACCGCGGCTTTTCGTCTTTTGAATGTGCTGAGTGTGAAGAACTTTTCCATCTGCTTCTCAAATATTCACCTTTACTTTTTCTCAGTAAACACACACACACATATATATATGTATACACACACACATACGTACACAAACGCAACAAATACACACACAGGCGCACAAATATACAAATACACAAGCTTACCGATTCACACGCTAGCTTAGACGTATTGATATACAAACACAGGGTTGTTCTCAAAAATTTCCATTGTCAGATATAATTATCCATACACACAATCACAAGCAAGCACATACAGAATACAATATATATATATATATATATATATATATATATATATATATATATATATATATATGTGTGTGTGTGTGTGTGTGTGTGTGTGTGTGTGTGTGGAAAGGCAGAGAAAGAGAATGAAAGAAAGAGAGATGGATTGATAGATAGACAGATATATATAGAGAGAAATGGTGAAATATCTATACTAAGTCACTCTTTCTTGCTTTCGCTTCCTCTCTCTCTCTCTCTCACTCTCTCTCTCACTCGATATATATATATATATATATATATATATGTGTGTGTGTGTGTATACATGAATATATATTTAGAATAGACATCAATATAGTCCTAAATAAATTGTGCTCATGTGGTGATAAAATATATATATATATATATATATATATATATATATATATATATATATTGGAATACGTTGACAGAATCAGTGGGGATGGATCACTATCAGTTTTTCGTCGAACTTACACAGTTTTATATATATATATATATATATATATAGTAAGAGAGGAAGAAAGTGGGGGAGAGAAGGGAATTATATATCAAAATTTGATGAATGAATTTCGGAATCGAAGAATGTGTTGAGTTTCTCTGAAACCTTGTCTGACATGAAGATCTGTATTCGAAATACAGTTACTGTAAAAAGAAAGAAGAAAGAAAAAATAAAATAATTCTGTCTCTGGACCCTACCGATGGGAATTCAACTTACACATCACCCTCGATCATATATCTACTCCTAGCAAGCTAGAGAGAGAGAGAGAGAGAGAGAGAGAGAGAGAGAGAGAGAGATAGATGCGCGTAAACATATGTATGACAAGCCTTTACGCTAATCATCCAATTGGGTAGGCTCTGTCTGTTTTGAAAATCGTCATACAATATCCTGTCTTTTCATCTGTGCACGAACACAGATCCCTGACGCCAGGTAAAAATAGTCAACTATTTCAGACGTGCAGCAGATTATGAATTTATACAAAACAAAATATACACAAAACTATTTTTTTCTTCATTTAGGTAAGTTTGGCACAAGTTTGCAATAATGGGGCATGTATGGAAAATCATTTCCATTCTAACAAATAATACTTTGATAGATTTCCTTACTCATCATGCTGTGTGTGTGTGTGTGTGTGTGTGCATGTGAAAAGCTCAGATCTATGTAAAATGTAAAGTTGGTGACCCGAAGGTTTCCTTTTCAATAGCTAGTACACCTAGGTGAAGTAGAGGGCGCAACTTCATTGTCTGGATTGCTCCACTTAATCCTTCATCCTTACTTTAAAATGCAAGGCGGCTTCAAGTACCATTTTTTTCGTCTTTCGTATGACTCAACCTGATATTGAACCCCAGTTTCCCAGACTATTGGCGAAAATTCTACTCATTAGGCCAATAATTGTATGAAAATATCGCAAAGTACATTTGTGTTGTATTTCAGGGTGATTAACGTCAGATGTTAAGAGCTTTATTCCCCAAATATTTTGAACCGAAAAATATTTTTACAAAATTTAAGCGTTTAAACCATTCAACATTTGCAATTAATCACCCCTAATTTTGTTATTGTTTTTACAAAGAACAAGCAAAAACCCCGAAAAAAACAAAACAAAAATTTGACGTTCGTTGACATATTATCATATAAGTAAAATATATTCTGTAAATGTTTTGTTTTGTTATATTCTTCAAATTTATTTACAGTCGGATTTATTTCCATTTTACTCTTTTATATATATATATATATATATATATATATATATATATATATATGTTCAGAAGTTCATAATTTGACTAACATATATCATGGAATATGAAGTAATGAGGTTTATTTTTCAACAAAACTCGCCTTGAGATCAACACAATTCATCTGTTTGCAGAGCTTGGGGCCCTGTGCGAAAAATATCATCAACAGCAATGACATCCTTTATTCTATATACGAACTTTAATCCTCTGCTTTTTAGCCATTGGTCTTGTAGATAAAGCGTTCACCAATGGCCCGGGAGACCGGTGTTCAATCCCAGGTGGAATCATACCAAAGACTCAAAAAATGGTACTTGGTGTCTCCTTACTTAACAAATCATTTTAAGGTACAGATCAAGACTAAGTTGAACAATCAAGCGAAAGGAGTAGCACACATTCCTATACCTCAGTGTAGTAGCTAATGAAAAGGGAGCCTCCAAGTCGCCATCGAATACGCTCGCCAACTTTACTTAATTACCATATATACATATATTCGTTATTTCAACTACAGAATGAAATAAAATCTCATGACTTAGGAGAGTTGCATTGTCGATTTTCAGGTGAACTTTTATTGATACATCTTAAACCCATCTGAAGTCCGTCTGAAGTGAATCTGGTTATCAACTTTAGGCGAACTCTTCTGAATGTTAGGCACGTGAAACACAGAGTCTGGAGTTTTTAACTTTTTTTTTTTTTTTTACATTTGATCTACTTTGATATTTTCTACATTTTTGCGTATAGAACACAGGTTTTTATTAATTAATTAATTAATTTATTTGTTTAGCTATTTTTTCTTGGTTAGACCTTTTTATTTTTGATAATCATATTTATTTAAACGATAAGCCATAATCAGGCATCCGACATAACACCAGTAGCACAGTCCCTTGCCTCCCATCTCACAAACCATTTAAGCAAAAACTAAAATCATACTGTGCCCTGTGGGGAAAATAAGGATAAACTTATATATATATATATATATATATATATATATATATATGTGTGTGTGTGTGTGTGTGTGTGTGTGTGTGTGTGTGTGTCTAAAATTAGATATATCGGTCTTAAGCCGAGTTTGCTTTTATTAATTTTGGACTAATGAACTTGATTAAAATAGAAATACTCTTCTCTTTTGGCCTTGTTCTAACGAAGATATATTGATTATATATTTCGTCCCTAGCATGTTCCAGTCTCCCACGGAAAAATAAAGGACTTATTGTGTACTTTCATTTATCCATTTTGATGGAGGCACTTGTAATGTGATGGTTAACGTGAAAGAAAATGGACGCTTTTACCTGGGTTGAAATATTGGATAAAGTTGTTTGAATATCAGATAGCATTGATACTCTTGAGAAAGATATTAATCCTACCATTCTCTTTCTAGTTATCAGTAAATTGCTGGGCAGGCAATGCTCTTTAACACATATATAGCAACCGGTCTTGAAGAAGGAAAGCTTTGAATTCAAACCAGTTAAACTTCACTAAAAATTTGATCTTGTGTCACATCCTGCTAGTGTGAAGGGTTTGGCAAATATATCCTTTTTGTATACGTAATTTAATCTTTTTCCCCACAACAATTTTTACGAAGGGTAATAAAAATATTTTATATCTACAAAGTCACTTACAAGCAGAAATATATATATATGCATGTTTGCGTGGATTTGTCTGAATTATGCTTATGTATGTGCATTTTATCATTGTCTATATACGTGCGTCTGTGACATACTTATTAATTTTGAGAATTTACTTTAAAATGAAATTCCCATTTTATGTGGCATATATAATTAGAATATTTAGTCTAACCTCACAATTTCTTTGAATCTGTGATCTTCTGAAGAACATTCTTTGAGTAAAATTATTTATTTCTTCAATCTTTCAGTTGTATATGCACATGGAAATGTGCGTATGAATAATTATTGCATATGCAACATATTTGCATCACAAAAACTTGCATTCAAATAGATATAGTTGCACAGTTTTGTAGTTTAAAACTTGATATGAATTCATTTACGAATTACATACGCACGTACATGCTAAAAGCTTTTATTTGTATAAGTTATTTTATCTATTTATTTGTAGGTTCCAAACTAACTAAAACTATAAAAAAAATGCATCTATTCAAAAAGATGAATGATATATCCAAAATTTTGTCTATATATATATGTTCCTGTTATATTGATAGAGAGACTGACAGACAGACAGAGAGAGATAGTCGGAGAGAGTGAAAGAAATAAAATGAAGGAATAGGGATCTTAATCATGAATAAGTATGACCTGGAAGAATATATTCTTAATTCTTTCAAGGAGAGAAATCCTTCCCGTCTTAAAAATGTTTTTCAATAAGAGCCCAATTATTGACTCATGCCCTCAATGATAAATAAACAATTACTAGAACTTGCATAGAATTTCAATGCATTTATATCCCACTCTCTGTCTGTGCGTCCATCTGTAGGACTACCAAACTGTATGATTCTCTCAATCTGTTTGTATCTATCTTAATCTCATCCGTTCTTTATATATATATATATATATATATATATATATATATATATATATATATATATATATATATATATATATATTCCAGGGAAGGAGTATCGCCCTCCCCTACACCTTGGTGTAGTAGCTATCGAAAAGGGAGCCTTCGGGTTACCCTCGACTATGGTCGCCAACTTTACTTACTTTATATATATATCTTAGGATTACGTAGACTTAGTGTCATCGACGTTTGATGACGCTCAATAATCCAATGATTATTTTGGTGTGAAACCGAAAATTACCAAGCACTCATGTCTGTAAAACTAAACTGATGCCATGTTAACACACACACACACACACACACACACACACACACACACACACACACACACACACACACACACACACAGAAGTTCATCATCAGATTAGCATATATCATGGAATATGAAGTAATGGGGTATATTTTTCATCGAAGCCCGCCTTGCGATCAACACAAAACATTAATATATATATATATATATATATATATATATATATATATATATATAAGATTATTTATATGAACGAAAATATATCTATTTAATTTAGAGCGAGTTACGAAGAGAGATAGCCAGAGATATTAATCAACATCTCCATGAACTTTTATTTTCCATTTTAGAATTTGATACAATAAAATCGAATAAGAAACTTCTGATAACTTCCTAATTGTTCTCATATAACTGCGAATATCGGCCCAGATTAATTGCAATTCATTAAAAAGCATGTTACCGTTAGGGATCTTAATACATAGAAAATTCAGAATCCTATTAATATGAAAGAATCACTTACTTTCTTTTGTATATTATCAGAGGAAGTTGGTATTGAGATTTAGTAGATCACATACACTAAGAAAATTATTGTTGGGAATCTTTAACATGTTACCATCGATAATAATCTACATAGAGAAGTCATGAATTAATTCTTCATCTCTGATGTCACTTTCTTATTTCTTTCAGATGCACAACATACAGAATGAGCGCTGACTCATGATCAAACGAAGTCTAGGTTAAAAATTGCAAAATCTGATACTTAGTATATAAAGTCTTTTCCTACCGACGGAAATTCTATTTATTTATCTACATTTATTAGTGCAGATAATGTCTCTAGTTGAGCGGTATGATTGGTGGAGTCAGTAGGAAGCGAGACGGAAAGCCATAATCTGAATTGACCAGTTTCAAATGCAACTGACGCAAAAATTCAAGCGTCAAAATTGTTTCATCTTTCGAAAGCTATAAGAATTTGCTTTCACTTATATGTAATCAGTAGACTGGCTCTTTTGACCTTCATATTTAATTTTCTCGCTTCGGATTTGCTCTTGCAACAATATTCCCTACATGGATCTTTCCATAGTCTTCTGTGTGAGCATAGCTGGTGCAATTAAGGAGCAGAGGGGAGTAAATGACGTGATCACTGATTACTGGGACAGAGGTGTCTCAAGGATCAGGATCAGAAACAATTGAGGGACCCGTGAAGTTGCTGACCCAGGCGTATAATCCGTATAGATAGTTTGGTTGGCTAGTTGGTGTTTTATGGCATATCAAACCTAATGGGTTATTTAATGCCAAATCCTGTTTTGTATATATGATTTATAAAAGAATAGATATTTGGTAACTTCATTTGTTAACAGGTTATTTGAGCTCATTTGTTTGCAGAGAGATTTTTTTCAAGTTTTCTTTACACGAATAATTCTACTTGATATTAATTATTTGTTTGCATTCAAATAAATGGTTTCAAGTATTGATATGGTATATTAGTAATTCTATTTATCAAGTATTTAATAATTTGCAAGCAAATGTGTAGTTTCAAATAATAATAATAATAATAATATTTGACCATACCAACAAATGGTATATGTACAACCCAGCACCAGTCCTAGAAAATAACACACATAAACTCTAAGGGATTTGACATACACATAGATCACCTAATCTCGGCGAGAAGGCCAGACCTAATATAATTAAAAAGAAAAAAAAAAAGTAAAAGAAAACCTGCAAAATTGTCGACTTTGCTGTCCTGGCTGACCACAATATAAAACTGAAAGAATGTGAAAAGATGGATAAGTACCTCGACCTTGCTAGGGAATTGAAAAAACTATGGAAAATGGTGGTGACAATTATACCAATTGTAATTGGTGCGTTTGGAAAAACAACTAAAGGATTACTAAAGGGACTGGAGGACTTGAAAGTTGGCAGAAGAGTGGAGACCATCCAAACTACTACACTATTGAGAACGGCCAGAATACTAAGAAGAGTCCTGGAGACTTAAGGAAACTTGCTGTCACTCAAACTCCAGTGAAAGACCATCAGCTAACGCTGATGTGAAAAACTCTAATGAG
The DNA here is from genome assembly GCA_963585895.1 of Sepioteuthis lessoniana. Classification (NCBI taxonomy): domain Eukaryota; kingdom Metazoa; phylum Mollusca; class Cephalopoda; order Myopsida; family Loliginidae; genus Sepioteuthis; species Sepioteuthis lessoniana. The sequence continues at coordinate 70,683,956 of OY757916.1, read as the reverse complement.
TAAATAATAATAATAATAATAATAATAATAATAACAACGCTTAGTAAATGTTTGAACAATTTTGTTTAACCCACAGGTAGGACCCTAACTGCTACTATCATTCCAGGTCAGAATAGTCCAAAGAGTAATGGCAATGAAGGGGTACTCTACAATCCCCAGAGTTCCAGAAATGGACCCTCTTCATCAGATGATGATTTGTGTCTGGACGTATAGATGTATTTCAATCAAAAGTATTTAATTATTTCAAAGAAACACTGCTACCTTACAACACCTTTTAAACTCCAAATATAGTTTTTAATCATTTCCTCGGAAACTACAAAAAAATAAGGGTTTTCTTATCAGAATAATTGCTTCAGCTGAAGCAATTATTCTGATATATAACATATAAAATCCACACAGTCAACATCCTTTACTCTGTATTCGTACGAGTGATGAATTGTACCCCGCACCGAACGCTCCTAGGTTTACTCAAAAGTAATATCGGAGGATGGAGTACTCGTGATGTAGTGGCTTACGTGCTAGAATGTGACATCGTAATTAGCGACTTCGAACTCCATTTACGTTCAATTTCAGAATCATACACTTAGGAAAGATATGAACCCCCTATACTCTCAGATATCAGTTAGATAGTACCACCGCTAATGTTCTATAAGGATGAGTTAAATAACCACGAAAAAATAAAGTCGTAAGAAAGTAATGCCGTTTCATTTAGTGTATTCGCTGACATTGTTAAAGCTGAATGTTAGTGGTATGATCGTATGGTTTAAACCTTTTAGGTAAAAGTCCATAATATTTTTTGCCTTGTTACGAATAGAATTTGATCGGCATTTTGGTAAAATGGCGTCTAACATGAAAGCAGGAGTGTCGTATTAGATTTATTCATCGATGTTAGCTGAACGTTTACAAAACAACAATTTGTGGTGTGAGTACAATTAAGTTGTGGATAATGCACTTAAGTAGTGGTGACAGCTATTTTCAATAAAGAAGTCCACCTAAGAAAAGAAGGACAACTCATCTGCGTGTTTACAGCCAATGAAAGATGAATTACGGTGATAATATTTTTCTGACAAAGACACAGTTTCGGTGTTGTAAACGTGGGCCGCCCCAGCTGGAATAGATTTTTACGTATATGCTATGAATTTACTAGTTGTCACTTAACGAAAATGCCTAGCCAGAGGTGTTGACTATGTGAGAAAATAGTGCTTTTTAGCTGAAAAATAGCTCTATCTAACAAGTTTTGTTTTGTTCCCTGTATTTGCTGTTGCTTTTATGGAAATAAGTAGGTTTGCATTATTGTTATTTTGCATGGTTTCCAAATTAGTTTTCTGTTTTAATCTTTGAATTTTTTTCGTATGATTAATCAACCATCACCGAGACAGTATTATCATCGGCAAGTCAGTTAACACTTATCAATAGATGTAGTATGTCAATATATATATATATATATATATATATATATATATATATATATATATATATATATATATATATTCATTAATCAACCCTTTTCAATATGCTACTCACGATCACTTTTTCTGAAGAGTTTGACATGTTTATATTCAGAGTTTTATTTTTTCTAGACCGGTTGACATATCAAGTTTTAAGAACCCAATGTAAAATGCAGATAACCTCGTCTAGGATTTTAACTCGAGTGTCCGCGTCCATTTCCAACGACGTTGACTATTACACCACGAACTCTTCCGTAGCATTTTTCATATTGGTTATCATAAAATATACCAAAAATTATTAAAACTTTTATTTCTAATGGCAACTCAGTATTAGTGATAACCCTCGTAAACCTGTTCTTATTCCTTATCTCAGTTGTATACTCCAGGACGAAATGATGAGATGATTTACTTATAGATGTGAAATGCTCGCTTGGAAGCGAGAAAAGCATCTGTGAGCTCCTTCCTCGGATCAAAGTGTTGTGAGCCAGTTTTTTTTTTCCCTTGGGTCAATGTGTAGATCCTGTATTTTTGTTGTGATTTGAGTGTATCTTCGTTGACAAAGTTTGGAGCCAAAAAATTATTCTAATTCGACCACGAGAAAAAAGAAAGAAAGGAAGACAAAAATAAAAATGTATATTGAAATAACATTAACTCTTTTTGTAATTTTTTCTCAAATGAGAACCCATAAGCTTTTCGGTGATGTACTAATAACGTTCATTCATTGCCGAGTAAAGAGATATACCGTTGTTATGGCAACAAAAGCCATGATCGCTTTAAGTGTCCTTTCATGTTTCCATAACGACGGTTGCTTAGTGAGATCAGTTTGCATGAACTTTATATATATATATATATATATATATATATATATATATATATATATATATATATATATATATATATATATATATATATATATATATATTGATTTATACATATGCAAATTACAAGTATTGTTACCAATATGCTGTTATTATTGTTCTGTTTTCACACACAAAAAAATTATGAGTGATTTCTCGTTGGATATGTTGGGTTTGGTTCGGGATCAAGTGACTGCAAGCAATCTCAATTCTCTGGCATTTTTCTCAGTATTTTAATTCTTCATACGATTCCTATTTTTGTTTTAGTTTTTAAAAGGTTTATGAAAAAAGGGGCCCTAAACCATTACAACCATTCCTGGGATTAAGGATACGAATGTATCTCTCAAGCAAGATCGTAATACTTATCCCATTTCTTTTTAGTTTAAAATGGCTGTCAGTCTGTAGGTCTATATCACGTACATGTCTAGGTTAACCTGGTTTCGTTTATTCGGTATAGTTATTATTATTATTATTATTATTATTATTATTCGTGAGTATTTCCAACATTAGCTAATAGTCTTCCCAGGAGTCTAAGTAACAGCAAGTTTCCTGAAGTCTCCAGGACTCTTCTCAGTATATTGGCCAATTTTAATATTGTAGTTTGGATTGTCTCTACACGTCCCAAGATTTTTACGTCATCCAGTCCTTTTACCAAGCCTCTGGGGATAGTTCCAAGTGCACCAATTACAATTGCTTCTACCGTCACCTTCATGTTCCAAAGGTTTTCGTAGTTCTCTCCAAAGGTCGAAGTACTTATCACTCTATTATTATTATTATTATTATTATTATTATCTTACTCCGTGCGAGTTTTTCATACTGGTGATTTTTTTTACTGGTGATTTTTCAATAATGTCTGAGTGACAGCAAGTTTTCAAGACTTGTCAATGTATTCTATCTGAGCCTTATGAGGAAGTCTGATTGGTCTCGATTCAATAGTTCAACCCAGGATCTTTTCAGATTGATATCAACATCACAGTTTCTTTAGTACTGAGGCAAGATCGACGTTTCTGTCCATTTTTTTTCGCTTTTTTTCATTTTTACTTTGTGTTCTGCTGAAACAGCAAAATCTACTAAATGATAAATTCTGTCCTTGGTTTGATCCTCTTGTTTATATCAGAAAGTATTTTATTGTTATTATTATCATACTCTCATCAAGTCTTCATACCAGTTGGTTGCCAATGGCTTTCAATAGGGATTGTGTGAGATCCAGTCGTTAGGTTTCTTTTCAGTATTCTAACGGATTTTAGTTGTGGCGTAGTCTGTGTGGTTTCAATCTTTGCTCAGATCCTCAGTTACTTTATTCTCTTTTCCTGGTACTTTTTGATATTCTTTGCCAGTTTTTCACAACAGGGTTAGTGTCCAGGACGCTTCTCAGTATTCTGGCCGATTTAAAAAATGCTGTATTTTGGATGATCTCGGCTCGTGAAGCGGTTACTAATTCGTCCAGCCCACTTACCAAGTCTATGGGGACTTTTCTAAGCACGTACCAATTACAATTGGTATCACCGCCACCTTCATGTTTCATTGTTGTTTTAGTTTTCTGGCAAGGTCCAAATACTTTTCTCTCTTCTCGGTTCCTTTGATTTTCCCTCCGTGGTCCGCCGGGACCGCTAAGTCGACTATATGGCAGGTTCTCTTCTTCTTCTTCTTCTTCTTATTATTATTATTATTATTATTATTATTATTAGTAGTAGTAGTAGTAGTAGTAGTAGTAGTTGTTGTTGTTGTTGTAGTAGTATTGATCTCTGTTGAGATTAAGTAAGTAGGATTTCTAACAATGTCGTCTAAATAGTTTCGTTCCCACTTTAATTTCAAATTCTTAGACACTGTTTGCAAGGCCTTTCAGAGAAATTCCAGACTTACTAGTATTATTAGGTACAGTCATCATCTTCCGGTTTGCTTTATCTTATTATTCCTAGTAAAATCGGCGCATTGGTCTAGTGGGTAGAGTGTTCGCCAATGGTCCGGAAGACCTGGGTTCAATCCCAGGTCGCGTCATACCAAAGACTTTAAAAATGATACTTGATACCTCCTTGCTTAACACTCAGAAATATAAGGTACGCATCAAGGATAAAGAAAAGCAATACAGGGAAAGGAGTAGCGTCCTCCCCTACATCTCGGTGTAGTAGCTATTGAAAAGGGAGCGTTCTGGTCACCCTCGACGACGGTTGCCGACTTTACTTACATATTTATTCCTAGTAAGATGTTTCAATCACTTTATATTGTTTGTATTTTTCGAATAATTATTAATCCTCATGTAAATATTACTTATCTTGTTTGATTATCTGGCAGTTAAGAAAAATCAGAATAACTAAAGCTGTATCTTTATTAGATTACTTTTGATCAAAATTAGTGAGCATTAACCAACTCTGTGTACGTAAGGAATATTAAAAAGCAACATTTTGTCGTCCGTTTGACTAGTAAAACTTCACTAGAAGACTTTTGACTCAGGTCTACATTCGGAAATAGTGCTGGTGTGTAGTGATACATTCGGATGAAAATGAACACGGCGACACGATTTTAAATACTCGACCAGACTCTTTGCATTTCACGTAGCGCTAATACCCTTGGAAAAAGTATTAATCAAATAATTCTCTCTCCAGCTATAGAAGGGCAAACTGGGTTCTTTAGTCTTGGTTAGGCAACCAGTCTAGGAGAATCAAAACAGTGAATTCAAATCTGTTAAACTCCTCTTAAAGATTTACGTTGTGTTTCATCCTGCCGAGTAAATACATATATTCGTGAATAGTTGCGGTCGTGTTTAGAGCCAGCTATACCTGTTATATATAAATTTTGTTTTTTAATATTTTGTTTTTATTAAATATTGGTGACTTTTTTAAATCGATGTTTAAAAAAATACAAAAGATATGAATATTTAGAATTTTACATTCGAATCTCAAATTTTAGATCTCTCAGAAATTTGACTTGCGCTAATATCATGGAGCTGTGTCCGCAGATGAAAGCTGTGATAGTAGTAACAGTAGTAGTTAAAATGCCAGAAATGAAATCGCCTATATCATTTTGATATGTTAAATGTTACTGATTTTCTCTTTTTAAAGTTATACTCTATCGAAATATAATAGTTGGAAATAGGGATACGTTAGCTGGTTAGAAGATATAAGACTCAGGTAAGAATATTCAGGCCAAAGAAAAACGAAAAAAAAAAGGGATGGAAATAAAGGAAAATTAAACAAAGCAATAAAAAAGACAAAAACAAATAAACAAGCAAACAAACAAAAATAAACAAAAACTGAACACGAGAATGAATACAAATAACAAGGGGAAAAAATTGGGCTCATCTTCATATGAATGATTGGCTCATTGCTGGAAAATTTCATAGGAGAGGGGGCCGCCAGGGAAGAAGGGAGAGATAGTTTTTCTTTAGTTTCATTTTATTCTTTTCTTAAGTTTTTTTTTCTTTTCTTGTTTTGTTTTCGTTTTTGCTTTTGTTCGTTTTTTCTTTAATTTTCGTTTTCTTAACAAAATTTTGTCAATCCAGAAGAAGTAAACTGAAAGAGAAAAATACAGGAAAAAAGGAGGAAAGAAAAGAGAAAATGAAAGAAACGATGAAGAAAGAAAAAGAATGGAGAAGAAACAGTAAACTTTCAGCGATTGACGAATGCCAGAAGCATTGGTATGTCATTATATTCTGTTAATCATTCCTTCTAAAGATCACCTTCTTTGAATCATAAGGTCTCATACTTCTTCCTTTCCTCTTTCTCTCTCCCCCATCTCTCTCTCCTTCTCTCTCTCTCTCTCTCTCTCTCTCTTCCACACACACCACACACATACAGGCACACACACACATGCACTACACGCACAAACAAATATATGTGAGTGTGAGTTGATAGGTAGGTAGATAGATAGAATGACGGAAAAAGAGTGACACTGAGATGAACAAAAACGATAAGACGAATAACAATATTTGTCTGAAATTATTTAATTGGAATATTTTTGTAATTATTTATTTTATGATTGTTCTCAACTACTTTGGGTCAAAAGTCATCGTTAAAAGAAAATTCTTCTCAAGAAGGTTGATTTTCTAAAACATAGTTTTTAAAAGGTTGGTAATCCAAGGAGGCGATGAAAAATGTACTCTTAACATGACACTTTCAAATAGACAGATTGCATGACTCTCTCTCTCTCTCTCTCTCTCTCTCTCTCTCTCTCACACACACACACACACACACACACACACACACACACACACACACACACACATATATATATATATATATACGTGTTTATATTTTATACATTATTTTGTGTGTCTCGATATTTAGATTGAAACGGAAATAATTGAAATTTTATATATATATATATATATATATATATATATATATATATATATATATATATATATAATTGTGTGTGTGTGTGTGTGTGTGTGTGCCCGCGTGAATGTGCGTGTGTGTGAGTATTTTATACATTCCTGTGTGTTTCTAGCTTTTAAGATAGAAAAAGAGAAGTAAATGAAAAAAAAGTAAGCCCACATACTCTTAAATCAAAGTTGATTCGTTTTTCAAAATTCATGGGTGGGCTCCTGCCACCCTTCTGTTGATTGGTAGTGGACGATATAACAACGTTGTTGCGTTTTTTCCTGTCAATACAATAATTCTCTCCTTTTTTCGTTATCTCTTTTAACTGCGTTATGATCGCAATCATTATTATTCCTTCTTTCTAACGAACGTGTTTAAGATTAGCTTTTTGGATTTGCATTTTCTTATTTTCCGATTTCATTCTCGTTATCACATTATTTATTGTGTGTTTATCTCTCGCCGTTCGTTGATCCTGACAGGCCATGTAACGTCATCATTAACCCTATCTTGTAATTTATTTGAACGACTTGGACAGACAGACAGAAAGAGATAAGAAGGGACCAAGAGAAAGAGAGAGAGAGAGAGAGAGAGAGAGAGAAAGAGAGAGAGAGCAGAAAAGAATG